>CM076582.1:574570147-574959810 GCA_034641835.2 Pinus albicaulis | reverse complement strand
TCAATTAACAATCACTGACCAGCGAATCCCTGCATTGCAGCTGTATCCGGTGCAAGATTTGTTGCACGTGACATGACCTTTATGAACAGTGCAGGGCCTGACAAGCATCAAGCTGTGGCTCTACGGGTGGGGGCCGATTTTGCAGCAATTTATCGATGCAGTATTATTGGTTACCAAGACACTCTTTATGTTCACTCTCTCCGGCAGTTTTACAGAGAATGTGATATATTTGGAACAGTAGACTTCATTTTTGGCAATGCAGCAGTTGTTTTGCAGGAGTGTAACATTTATGCTCGACAAGGCATGCTGCCCAATCAAAGGAACACAATCACTGCCCAAGGAAGAACTGATCCTAATCAAAATACGGGCATCTCAATACATAATTGTATAGTTACAGCAACAAGTGATCAGACTCCCTGGATGGCATTCTCTTCAACATACCTCGGAAGGCCTTGGAAATTGTACTCTCGAACAGTTTACATGCAATCGTTTTTAGGGGACCTCATTCATCCTGCTGGCTGGTTGGAATGGGCGGGAGAATTTGCATTAGAAAGCTTATACTTTGGGGAATATAAGAATGCTGGGCCTGGTGCATTTCTAGATGGGCGCGTAACTTGGCCTGGGTATAGGGTGATTAAAACAGATGAAGAAGCAAAAGAGTTCAGTGTGCCTATTTTTATCCCTGGTTCTGCAGTGGTATCCCTTACATAGAAGGCCTTTTTATGGCAATAAGGATACCATATTTTAAATCCTTTAGAGATTCTGAAAAGTTGAAATGCAATACTATCATGAGAGGAGGTCAAAAAATCATGTACTTCCTCTCATCTCATCTTAAAATGTAATCTATAACTGTTGTATTTATAATCTCTCACATGTTATGTTTATGTTCTTTCCTCTTTATATTAATCTTGATTTCAAAAATTCAAAGTTCCTAAATTCTTGACATAACTCACCAAGGATGATGCAATCTCATATCTACCTCACAAAGAGTGGTTTGTCTAAGCCTTGTTTGGATGATATGGTATGTAGACATTGGCAGGTTGGTTTATTGTGTTTATGACTCTAAAAGGGATTATTTCGTTCTACACTCTATTTTTGTATAATTTTTTGTGGGGATGTTCTATTCAACCCCAAGCTTATGAATTGATTACATTCTAGGTTTTGTGGTGTAGTACATTGGGTTTGTGTTCTTGTTTACTTGCATTATAATATCACCATTTCTTCTTCAAATAAACATATAATCACTGTTTTTTTCTTGGAAACTAAATGTGTATGTATAGGTTTTTCAACAACTCGAATGAATAATTTAATTTTATTAGTGCTCATATAAAATACAAAATTTTGGAATATTCAACAAACATTCTCAAGTTGTCATATTCGAAGAGTTTACAATTAGGTGAACAATGATTTTTAATCTCATAATTACATTAGACTTCGACAAACATTTGCATGCCAAATAAAAGCCCTCGAAGGAAATAAATAGTGCTGAGGTATAGTGAAAGAATACTGCATGCCCCAAGGAAACAAAGTAAAATCTCTTCAACAGAAAATAGCAACGAAAGGAACACGGGAGGAGAATTTCATCTAAAATTAGTAAATTCTGTTCACTCAAATTTGCAAACGTAAAATTCATTATTTCATTGTCATGAGGAAGTAACACAAAATCAGTAACCGCAATAATATATGCACATTGGAGAGTGAGTCAATCACTTACTAGATAGAATTCCCTCCCTTCCAATGTTTTCCATGGTTCTGACCTCTAAGTAATCGTGAGCTTGAATTATCATTATGAAATCATACTTTATACAAAGTTGATTGGGTTGTTCATGAACGCCGAGAGAGACAAAAAGTTGCCCTTTGCCTAATATTCCTAAGGTGCCTCAGTTTGACATGCTTCCCATTTCTCCCCTAACAATTTTTGAACCAAAACATCTTTTGTATCCCAACAACGGATGGGAGCGTATACAAGCTGATTTGTATAGAAAGGAAAAGACTGGAATGTGTTGTATTCCTTCACCCATCCCCGAATAAATGATTCCATCGAAGTAGGATCCCATTTAGCCGTGATTTTTCAAATGTTTAGAAAACCTGCCCAAATGGAAACGGAAAATGGGCAAGTGAGAAAAATATATGCCACATCCTCTAGTGCCCTCAAACATAATATGCATCTGCTTAGTCCCGTGAAACCCCATTGACAAAAATTATCCCAAGTTTGTATTTTGTTTTGCCATGTTAACCATCCAAAACACTTTAGTTTGAGAGGGAGATTCCAAGGCCATATATTATTAAACCAACCATATCTCCCCTCCAAATGTTGCGGCTTAGTTATAAATTTGTATGAATCTTTGACCAGGATGTGTTCCTGTATAGTCTTCCCAGCCTGTGTGAATTTATCCTTCATGCCATATAAAGTAATACCAACCATAATTATATTTTGAATGTATCTATCCCATACCTCGACCAATTCTCCATATAAACCCAAATCCTTCAAACAAATCCAAATAGGATATTGAAAAAGAGGATCTATGGCCACTTGGATCTAACTCATATAAAAAACGCCAAGGTTGTGGATATGGCAGATGAGTGTAGAAGTCATGATGTGGTCTCCGTTGATACCCGTAATAGGGTCAAGGCCAATCTCCATTTTTGTGCCCCCACCAATTCACCACCTTATATTTCTAAGAAACCATTTTTTGATTTTCATCATCCCATTCCAAGTGTATGAAGTCGAGATAAGAGATTAAGCCCTGCCTTTGATCCATTCATCCAAAGGTAGATTCTTTAAATATCTCTCAGGTATGATATTCTTCCATATACTTGAACTAGATAAATCCCACCACAAGAATTTTTCCCCCACTTCCCAACCAAAATTATCAATATCCATTATGCCCCCGCCTCCCTCCTTTGTAGGTTTGGAAATGTCATCCAACCTGACAAGGTTATTTTTTTTTTTTACTTCATAGGAATGATCCGGATTTATGCACGAACACAATAAAATACATAAATAGACATAAACACATAGATGCAGCGGAAATAATACTTCATTTCATTAATATCAAATAACATAAATATGCTTATAGACATAATGGAAATAAAATAGCTAGGGCGTTGGTAGCTTATCTCTGAGAAGAGATGTGGCGGAAACATGCCTATGAACTTTGTTACAATGAGGCTCCAACGCCTATTTATTATTGAGAAACAACGAAAAACTCTAAACATCCAAAAACCTAACCCTAGGAGATGAAGCGCCAAAACTTTGGGCCCCGTTTGGATAAATTGGCGTTTCAACTTCCCGGGGACGTAACTTTGGCATACGATCTTCGTTTGACGCACACCATACCTCGTTAGAAAGGTCTGTCCAAGGAATATAACTTTTGATGTGATCAACACCGGTTTATGGACCCATGTTGCTCCCGGTTTTCCCAAAAAACATCGTTTAGGGCCTCAAAACGGCTCTGGAAGTTCAGGACCCGAAAAACTGCAAAAAATAGTAAGTTGTGCTGAAACTGAAAAACTGAAAGAACTGATGGTGGCATTTCAAATGGAATAGGTGGGTGGCCACCAATATCCACCTGGATCATTACGGCCCCAAAATGGCTCCGGAAGTTCAGGACCCAAAACCTGCTAAAAATAGTAAGTTGTGTTGAAAGTGCAAAACTGAAAGAACCGATGGTGGGGGTCCAAATGGAATAGGTGGGTGGCCACCAATATCCACCTGGATCATTCCTACCCCCTTAGGAAGCAATGGTCCCCATTGTGTTGAGATCCTCCATGAGATGGGGCAAATTCTGTTGAACTGGGTATTAGATTTGTCGAAGGTGTCATGGACCTGCAGGTGGATTTCTTTATCAGCCTCAGATAGTACATGCGTGGATTCTATCTGTGCAGTCGCATGAGGTAAGAAAACAAGTCGGGGGTGCATCGGGGGCCAGATCAATGGAGTGCTTGTACTGACAGTGTAGAGGAACCTCTGTGAGTGAGGAGAAAATGTTCTCGTATTCCTTCATGACTTTGTCCATATGCTGCGACCGTGCATGGGAGCCCTATTTCGAGGTTGTGGCCACAATATTCTTCTTTCCATGTGAGCGAGTTGTAAGGAAAATAAATTTCTTGGTTTTGGAAAAAAACTTATTGTGTTGTTTTGTAGTAGTCAAAGAGATGACAGTAGGAGGTACTACCTCCGATATCCTGTATAAGTTATTTCCCAAAGTAATAATAACAGCACTAGGCCTAGACTCATACGCAACATGTCACCTCCACAAGTATGGTCAGCCCAATAATACATTAGACGCATCAAGAGGATCAACATCACATAGTACCTCATTCATGAATGGCTTGATGTTGTATGGAAGGAGGCACTGCTGGTGGACGCAGATATCTCTTCCTTCGTGAACCCACCCAATGGTATATGGCTGCGGGTGTGCTATGGTCGGTAGGCTGAGTCGCTTCATGAGCTCTCCTGAAATAAGGTTTTTTTGGATTCCACTATCGACAAGGAATTGTAGTGGAGAACCCTTCACCAACATATGCGAATGGAAGAGGTGCTCCCACTCCTTAGGATCCTCCCCATGGAGCTTGGTAGTGGCAACAATGGCACTGAGATTTGCACAAATGATCTTCTTCCCTTTGTCATTGAATTTTTCTAGTTCTGACTCAGGATCAGAACATGCATCTGATTCGAGTGCCTTTAGTTCGACCACCAACGACTGTTTGGCCCGACACTCGTTTGTGCTATGAGTGGGGCTTTTATGAAATTCACACCACTTCCTCGTGTCCTTATTTAGATTTGTGGTGTTATTTTGAGTCACCTTGCTTTGGCCTTGCCACTTGTTCTGCGGTTCAGAGGTGCCTTTCCCTGGCCCTCAGATTCGTCGATCCAAAGTCTCCCTTCTTCTGCTTAAATTTATGCTCGATCTTGGCGGCATAGCGATATGCCATGCCAAGCGATGTAATGTCAAGGAACTCTATTTCCCCCTGATTGTATCTATGCAGAAAATTGTGGTACTTGAGCACCAAATGTCTCTCTGAATCTTTAATACCCAACTTATGGAACAAATTCATCAGTTCGTGCACATCTTGATCCATTTGTTGCCACAGCGTGGTCCATTGGATGTACTTGTCCTCATAGCTCCCCACGGGGTAATATTGTTCTTTGATGTCGTCTCAAAACGAAGTCCAAGTGGGTGTAGCTGAGAACATAGAGGGTTCCCCCTCGTCCTTTTTCTCATAGTACGTTTCCCACCAGTCCTTGACATGGGGGGCGGCTTTAAGGAGTGCAAAAATATTCTTTTCTCGATCGAAGAAATCATGGACTGAGAAATACCCTTCTAGAAAATTAAAACATCTATTGACGGCGTCGACATCTATCTGGCCTTCAAGTACAGGAATGTCAAAGTTTACATGTACCATGAAGGGAGTGGCGCCTTGAGAGTTGTTATTGGATGCAGATGCGTCGTAGGTGGGTAGTCATTGAAGAATCTGAGCAAAGTTATCCATCATCATGTTCCTTTGTTTCTCGAGGGCCTCCTCGAGAAATATTTTGATAGGATCTCCTGCTCCCTCATCTTTCTTTTCTTCAGCCACGAGAGGTTGTTGGGGTTTGCGAGGCTGATCTTGCAAGGGTTCAACCAGATCGAGCCCTAACTCCTTATACCCTCACTGTGTTGGGGACATGCAAATAAAAACATAAAAAGATTCTGATACTAATGATCTGGATTTATGCAAGAACGCAATAAAATATGGAAATAGACATAAACATAGAGATGTAGCGAAAATAATACTTCATTTCATTAATATAAAATAACAGAAGTATGTTTACAAGCATAATGGAAATAAAATAGCTAGGGCATTGGTAGCTTATCTCTGAGAAGAGATCTGGCGGCTACAGGCCTCTGAACTATGTTACAATGAGGCTCGAGGGCCTATTTATTATTGAGAAACAACGAAAAAATTTAAACATCCAAAAACCTAACCCTAGGAGATGAAGCGCCAAAACTATGGACCCCATTTGGGTAAATTGGTGTTTCAGCTTCCCGGGGACGTAACTTTGGCATACAATCTCCGTTTTACACGCACCATACCTCGTTAGAAAGGTATATCTGAGGAGTGCAAATTTTGGTGTGCGAAATATTGATCCATTAACCCATGTTGCTCTCGCTTTTCCTAAAAAAACGTCGTTTAGGGCTTCAAAACGGCTCCGGCAGTTCAGGACTTGAAAAACTGCCAAAAATAGTAAGTTGTGTTGAAATTGAAAAACTGAAAGAATTGATGGTGGCATTTCAAATGGAATAGGTGGGTGGCCACCAATATGCACCTGGATCATTACGTTCCCAAAACGACTCCGAAAGTTCAGGACCCAAAAACCCGCTAAAAATAGTAAGTTGTGCTGAAAGTGAAAACTGAAAGAACTGAAGGTGGGGGTCCAAATGGAATAGGTGGGTGGCCACCAATATCCACCTGGATCAAGGAACTAGCCCAAATGAAATTAGAAATTATAGCATTAACCTTTTTTAAGTTGTAGTGAGGTAAAATGTACATGTGCATCCAGTACACAACAATGATTTGAAGGATGGAAAGAATTTTTAATCTATGTATCTAATATACTCAAGATTTATTTTAATCATTGTGATCACTCATTTAAAGTTGTTGGGACATATGCACATTTAGTGAACTCTGTACATTGTGACATAGTAACATTATTTTACTTGTTCTAGGTATGTGCATACTTTGTGGTTAATTTATGCCTAAATGCATGAGCAAATATACTAAGTGTAACGTCCCTAGTTCCCAGTTGGGCAACAATACGTACCCTGAACCCAAAATTCATCAAATAATTTACCAATATTATTGTGTAAGAATTGATATTACGATTACAATTATCAAATCCTAGATCACTACTAGTGATGTTATAATTCTAGGAAAACCCCACTATAAATTTGTAACCTCGGTATTAAACCTAGCTTAAATCCCATTAAAAACACATATGGTTAATGAATAATTGGTGCAATACTGAAACAACTACACACTCACAAGGTAATTAGAGTTTATAGGCACCATAATTCATAGGTATACACAACGAATATATTAAGCACATAAAAACCCTAATTGGCACAAGCCAACAAACACATAGCTAATTTACATACAACAACTAGGGTCTATACACAATAGGTTAAACCCATGCACTACAAAGTAAAAACATATATGTAAAAACCAAACAACATTTAAAATATGGAACGTAAATTCAATGCACAATGGAATACATATTCATAATGCTAAGCCCTAACTAGGTTCACTACAAGGAAAATTCCCTCTAGCGGAGGTTATAAAAGAGATTTTTAGTGTTATAAAATTGGCCAAAATTGTCAAAAAAACATTTGCTACAACATTCGTTTTGGGTAATGGAGGTTTTGACGGAGCTTCTAATGGAACTTCAACATAACTAAAGAAAACTGGGGGGCCAGAGGTTCTTACGAACGTATTTCTTATGGGTGTGCGCTTCATGTGTGAATGCATTGGTGCATTTTAAACTGTACGCACCGGTACTGTAAACATACCAAGCACCTGGATAGAAATTTTTTTTGGAAGCCCTAGGTCGTTTAACAACATCCCGGTGCATGGCACCCACAAATACACAAAAGACCGATTGAAGGTGCATGCATTGGTGTCATTAAGGTGTAAAAATGCACTAGACCATTAAGGTGTTAAAACGCACCAGGCCGTGAAGTTATAACAATGCACCGACGTGCTAAAGGAAAACCATACTGGTGCATGCAACGCCTATCCATCCAGGTCGTAGTCCTCAATAAAATGCACCAGACGTTCTAATTGGTATTGGTATTTGGTGCGATGCTCATAGGTTGTAGAACCGCACCGGTGCATAGTATCATACAAACACAGGGTACAGAGTATGATACACATGCACCGGTGTTATTTTTCTATCTTTTAGAAACATCGACTTGTGACAGTGCAATTATTGTGATTTTTAAAAATTCTATATTCATCAAAAGTCGACACATATCTTATAACAGTATTCATATTAATTAAATTTTTATTAGTGCATTTGAATTCCAAAACATCGAAAGCTCTTACCAGGAGCAACATACCACAAGGCGCAGTTGGTAGATGAAAATGGACATCTGCTTCACCCTGCCAATTGTAACATGCCATTTTCTAGCCATAATCATGGGACAATGATGTTAATAATTTTTTGGTATAATGTGATGATTTCCACTTCAAAGCAATTAAAAATGCATTGACGTGCTTACTAATTGATATCATTGATTTTTTACTAGTCATGTTCAAATATATTTTTTGAAATTATTAGGATTCTACTGATGATGAGAGACCTACCTACCATCTTTCGTTGCATCCCACGACAATGTAAAATCAAGAGAAGGTTGAATTAAGAGAAAAACTCAGAGAGGAATGATACCAATAATGGTTGAATCAACCACCTATTCAATTCCCCCTAAGTCCAGATTCACCAATTAAGAATGACTACAACAATAGTAGTTCTTCACAAGCTGGCAATGGAGGCAATCAAATAGAGGTTGGTATGGATGATTAATTAACGGATACGATTGCCATGGAGACAATGTTGTTATATGCATTCCAGAATGATGATCAACTAGGGGATGATGCTCATATCGTTGATAACCTTTTCAAAAGCCTTAAATTGTCTTCCACCACCCCTATATTTGGACTCGACGGTCAGTCAAAGTCTACTGAGTTGGGGATAACGATGTTACTGTACAACTTGAAAGCAAATTTTGGCTTTTCAAATGCATGTTTCTTGGAAACTTTGAGGTAGTTGACCATCGAGTCCGATATATTTTGAGAAATATTGTCACACAATCAACATTAAAAATGGTCAATTTTATGAACGTTAATAATTATTGGCATTATACACTTATTTAATATTTTCCATGATCAACTATAGGTTATTCAAAGATAAGGTTCTTTTGAGTGATAATGTCTTGCCCGGTAACTGCGAAGAGGCAAAGAAATTTTTGAAAATGTTGGGTGTTGAGTACATATCATATCATGCATGTCCAAATGATTGTATTATATATAGAGAAGAAAATGAAGACAAAGAGATATGTACAAAATGTGGGCAGACAAATATGATAAATAAAAAAAGAAGGGTAAATCAAGTGGTCCTCATTTTAAGATATTGAGGGACATGCATATAATCCCAAGGATTCAAAGGCTCTTTCGTTGCAAATAATTAGCTATGTTTCAGGGATGGCATGCCTCACACAAAAGTGAGTTGGGAGTTATGCGAATCCCAACTGATTCAATAGCCATGAAGCATATAGAGGATACATGGCCCAAAAAATTCAAGGATGAAGTACGAAGTCTACGACTCAGCATAGCCATGGATGGCGTCAACCCATATTCCCTCCAGAACACCAACTATTCTATTTGGCCTATAGTAGTGATCAATAACAATACCCCCCAACGGTTGTATGTGAAAAATGAAAATCTTATGTTGGCTCTCATAGTCCCTAGTAGAAAACACGTGAAGAATATGGATGTCTACTTACAACCACTAGTACATGAATTGAAGGAATTATGGGATGGGATAAATGTATATGATGTATTAAGACCCATCGTAGTAGAGAGGAGTTTTATGTTGTATGGCATATGTGCTTACATGACACATGATTATCCAGGATTAGGAGTTTGCTATGGTAAATTATATGTTCATTGATTTATTTATATATGTAACAATATTCTTTCACATATCAATTATTTAATCTATTGTAATTGTTCTAATCTTCATGATATTCTTTAACTCGCCATGCATATTTTATACAATAATTTCACAGGTCTTGTAACAAAAGGGTATTATGGATGTAAATGTTGTCAACCTTCTCTGAAAGCTAGATGGTCCAGTGACCTACGAAAGCTAGTGTATGAATACTCCAGGGTATTCCTCCTAGAAGAACACCCTTACAGAAGAGAAACATCCACTTTCAATGGTAAACGAGAGAGAACCCAAAGGCCTACAATAACGACAACAACTGAATGGCTTAGAGCATATGAGAGAGAGAAGGAGAAGGAGTTCATAGAAATTTTCAATTCAAATGGGGATCCTATGTTCGATGATCCAGAATCCTTCAACAACTACGTTGAAATTTTTTTCATTGGGATGAAAATGAAATATATGTTTCATAACCTCCCATATTGGGAGCATCTTAAGATTACCAACTTATTATATCCCATGCATATATTTAAAAAAAAAATCATCTTCTTTATGGAGGCACATATCATCGAAACAAAGTCATACATTGGTTGTTAGGAAAGATCTTATTACTTCAAAAAATAAAAATAAAAATTGTCCATGACAATTAGAAATTATAGGATCAGAGGTAGGTCCCTCTAATTGGTATTTCAAAGAAGTTGATGTCCCATGGATTTAAAAAAAAAATATGATCTTTCTTTGGCAAAGGAAGTTATAATGGGTGTGAGGGTAACATCTTCATATGGGTCTTCACTACGACGCTGCTTCACTGTGGAAGACCATTTGTCAGGGTTGAAATCCCATGACCATTTGAATCTTATAAGAGTACGTATAATGTCAAAAACATGATTTTATTATTTGTTATATTGATACATTTTATCACATGGGATCATAAAACATAAATAATTTTGTATATTACTGCATGTGTTTATAAATTTGCAATGTCATTATCCTTTGTTCATGTGTGGGTGTGTGAAACATGACTTCCCCCAAGACTTAGGACGCGCCATATCTAAATTATCTGCATTTGTACGTTGGATTACGTCAAAAGAGATTCATGTGGATAGCATTCCACGGTGGCGTCAAGAGATAGTTTAGATTGTTTGTATGTTTGAGAAGGAACTGCCGACGAGTTTCATGGTCTTGCAGGTTCATCTTCTAATCCACCTAGTAGATGAGGTTGAATTAGTTGGGGTGGTTTCTTGTCGTTGGATGTTCTTATTAGAGATTTATATGAAGAAATTGAAAGTTTTTATTCAACAAAGGGAAAGACCTGAGGGTTCTATGGCAGAGGGGTACATATCGTATGAGGCTTTATATTATTCCAGCAACTGCATCAAGCACATCGACAACACACTAGGTGCGGTGATTTGGGATGATGAAAGGGATGAAGAAAAATGAGAAGGGGAGCTTCTTCAAACGAATGGAAAAATGTGCTTGATAAAGAGTAAGCAACTTATCATTTTTCAAATTTGCACAAAGTAAATATCCACATTGAACTTCGATATAATTTATATTTTGATATGATATATACTATATGTCGGCTTGATTTCATCAGTGAATGCATAAATTGAAGCAATCAATAAATTTGTTCTTTACAATTCTGAAGTGACACAACCGTGGGTTGCATTACGGCGAACAAAAGAGGATGAAATGGGATAGTGACAGGAAAGAATTCAGACAGTTAAATTGTAGAAGCATGCCTTATACTGATCATTTAAAAGAAAATATGCCAATTATATGCCCCAAAAGTTGGGTTGTTGGCCAAGTCAGAGAGAAATACGGTGCAACCGGTCGTTACCCGCGTGCTGAAGAGGATGCACTAAACGTAGGGATTGGGTGCAACAACTTGGTAATAATCTATTTATGTACATTTTAAACTTAATAATGCACCTTTGAAATGTAACATCTATATTTTATAATTTAAAAGTTGGGCTATTAGGCACATGACTATGATTTTTTTAAACTTTTTTATAGGTGAATTTGTTCCCATATATATGGGCATGTGGACACCATTTTTGCACAGAAAATGTCGATGATGGACACATGACACAAGACTGTGGAGTGGAAGTCGAGTTTGATCAATCTAGTCGAGTTAGCCACCGTGATCAAAACCTAGTACAAGGGACGTTAGGTTACGTCAGAAAGATACAAGAGATCGTTGAAATGGACTTCTCTTCTTTCCAATCTGTTACTTTTAGGTGCAAGTGGTGGGACACCTTTGATTGGAATAATGTAAAGGAAGATCATGATAGTAGGCTGATATGTATCAACTCTAGAAAGATGTGGGATGAAGCTAAGGAGCCATATGTTTTCCTCAAACATTGCAGCCAGGTCACTTTTTTCACCCAGATGTGTTGGATATGGAATGGTGGTTGATATTGAGACATGAAGGCTATATCAAAACATATTTTTGAGAACAATAGTGTTATCATTCCAAGAGAGCTGGAAGATAATGAGGGTGATCATGAGAACAAAGAGTGATATGGTACATGTGTTATTTCATCATTTATACTATTTAAGATGGGTTTTTATAAAGAAGAGGACTTAGCCTTATAACTAAGACTCTTTTTTTCCAAACATTATAATATGTATTTTGAATTAATTGGTTTGCATTGTGTTAATGTTAAAATCATTTCACTTGATAATTTGCAATTATGTTGATATCGAAAGCAATGCACTGTATCAAGTTCTTTTTTTATGTCAATTCCTAAAATTATACAACTACTGATTGCTTTAAATGGTTTTTCACTAGATCATTACTTAAATAAATGCACCATATATATATATATATATATATATATATATATATATATATATATATATATATATATATATATATATATATCTTCAAAATTTTAAAAAATGTATTAATGTATACTATTATTTTTTTTATGTAAGATCATAGTAAAATAATGACAATTATAGACATGAATTTATTTGCATTATTTTTTAAACTTTATTATGTTACATAAATTCATATTATTCTACATTTATTATTTTAAAATTATTTATATTCATACAAATTTACAAATTGTGCAATTTTAATAAAATTGAATCATGACAATAAATACAATTACAATTACAATTTTACAATTTCACAATACAATTACAATTAAAATTACAATTTTACAAATATTTTACATGCAATTACAATTACAATTACAATTTTACAATTTTATATACAATTAAAATTACAATTCCAATTACAATTTTACAATTTTACATACAATTACAATTAAAATAACAATAACAATTACAATCACGATACATACAATTACAATTACAATTTTACAATTTCACAATACAATTACAATTAAAATTAAATTTTACAAATATTTTACCTACAATTACACTTACAATTAAAATTACAATTACATTTTTACAATTTTACATACAATTACAATCACGATACATACAATTACAATTACAATTTTACAAATTTTACATTTTTAATAAAATTGAATCATGACAATACATACAAATACTACTACAATTTTACGATTTCACAATACAATTACAATTTTACAATTTTACATACAATTACAATTATAATTACGATACATACAATTACAATTACAATTACACAATTTTACAATTACAGTTACCAATACATAATATTTAATAAATATCATGATTTAATATTAAAAATAAACATCACGATCATGATAACCATCGTACAAACATCATATTTTAAAATACACATTCAAATTCGCTAAGATCATCTAATCATCGTGATCACGATCATCTAAGAAAACACAAGCATTGTATAACATCATCACAACACAAACATCAAATATACATCTCATGTCAAATATCCGTTATCACATACACATCTATCTGCAAGCACATTAAATGAACATAACCTAACAATATACACATCATGATGAACACCAGCATGTAAATTAAGTACATCAACATGAACATAAAATACATGCACCATATATATATATATATAATTGTATAATCTCAAAAATATACAAATTTAATAGAACTGCATATAAATGTCAAATATTTGGTGGTACTACATCAATACTATAACTAGTACTCGATGCCTGCTCAGTCGATGGTACCTCATGCTCAGATGGATGTGCCTGCTCAACTAGAGGTGCCTTCTCAATCGATGGTGTCTGCTGATTTAGATGGACGTGTCTGCTCAGGAGGTGCCTATTGATCAGATGGTGTCTGCTCAGGAGGTGCCTACTGATGATATGGTGTAGCCTGCTCAGTCGATGGTGCATGCTCATATGGACGTGCCTGATCAGGATCAGGTGACTGCTTAGTTGATGGTTTCTACTAAGGATTAGGTGCCTACTGAGATGGTGCATGTTGAGAAGATGACTTCTCAGGACTAGATGTTGGTTGCTCATCTCCAACGCGAGGTGAGGGTGGAGGAGGTGGAGTACTAGAATGATCACTCCCCTCGTGATCATGATCATTCGATGAGACACTCTGTCGCGCATCTCGATGGCACCTATCACTCCTAGCCGCCAGTAGCTTAGAAGCTCCGACGATATGATGCATAAGGCTTATCATAATGTGGGGCATGTCCCTCAAGAGATATATGAGTGTACAATCAGCCTAGATCTCTATGATCGTCACAGGGCAGAATCCCTTATCAACCAGGAGTTGACACAGTTAGTCGCCCAAGTCCATCTTGAATCGGATGTTCGCCCTAGGCCGCATGCACGTGGGTATCTGCATCCAAGGAGGTTTATCACCCTGATCCACGACCTCCGCCATCTCTTTTTCATGATCTATAGGATCATCCGGTAGGGGTGGAATCATGTCCCCAACAAATGTGCCAATATCTAAAAAATATATAGTACACAACAATAATTAGACAATTTCATTAAACAATTTAATAAAATAAGTTAAAGAATGTGTAAGAATAAATTCTATTCTAATTAATTAAGACAATAAAATGAAACTATATTAATTTAAAGAAAACACTAATATTACCTCTAGAATCAGGTGGCTCATCCTGTGTGAAGAGGATGTTGGTACACCCTTGCGAATCCAAACCTGCATATGGACACGTCACCATCATGAACATGTGATCATCAACACTGGCTAGCAGCTCCAATGCATCACTAGATATCCTGGCCGGATAGTTAGACAGGCCCCTCTTGGGCATCATTTGGCCCCACGTCTGCATCTGTACATGTAACATCAACCTACGAGGTTGGCGGACAAAATTAGGCCTCATCTTCGGAAACCTCTCAAAAAATAAACAAAATAATGCTGAAGCAAAAGGGAAGGTCAACATCCAATGTGCTTGAGAACGAAATCTATCTAATTTTATACAAAACTACCACAAAAAATGGCCTACCATCTCACAATTCGTGGCGTCTGGAATAAAGAATAAACATAAAATAAAAGAGGGCAACTAATGCGCTACTCGTCACTAGTATAGTGTGCAATGGTCATCAGTAGTAGTGAGAGGCACCTCACCTCCTTTGGGACCAAACAAAGCAATGCACAACTAACCACCAAAAACATGAAAATATTTAGGAGAAAGTATATCGTCCCTAATGTATCTCTGGGAGTACGCCAACTAAATCCCTATTGCATAACCGACGGGGACATCTGGGATCTGGGGAAAATCCTGCCCTCTCCTATATAGGCCAGTAATAAAATAAATGTCCTCCTCTGTGGGTTGGTACCACTGGCCAGGATTAACCTGGAAAGCCTGTCAGTGGGCATCCCACCTATAGATCAACTGTTCTAATAACCCACTATGCCCCTTTAGGGATGTAGCATCCTCATAGAACTTAAGGAGGCCTACCTCCCTTAAGAGTAACTAGGTGGGTGCAGTAATAGGGCGAGGGTAGAAAAGTTTCTCCCTCTCCCGTGCCTCCCACTATTGTATCATGTTATAATGGTCCTCCAAATCCTCTTGTTGTTTCCATTCCTCTCTCTGTTGACGATGTTGAATGATTCACATATTAAATACATCAGCCTCCCACATACATCAAACCTAATTCTTTTTATTAAATGAAAAATATATTTACAAATATATATATATATATATATATATATATATATATATATATATATATATATATAAATTTTATCAAAAAAAAAATTTCAGTGCACCAAAAAAAGTAGTCTCGCACTGTTATTGGTGTGTACCTATTTGTCACGCACTGCCCATAGTACGCATGAAAAAACTTCACGCACAGTGAAAACAAAAAATCTTTTTTTTGCGGTGCGAAACTATCCGCCCTGGGGAAGTTGTTATAGCGCAACGCACCACCTGACAACTGTACATAATTCCTGGTGTGTTCTGGTAAACGACCGCACTGTCATACAACCGTACATAGAGTGTTATTTTTAAAAATTTTAAATGGTCGGTGCGGCCTAAAACCAACACGCACCACACTATTTTAGTGTTAAATCTGTGTTTTTTTTCTCGATACCGCACCGGAACCTGGTGCAGTTTCCGTTAACACCGTTCGCATCGTGGCCTATAAATTTAAAGAAAACACCACGAATGGTAAATTTTAACTCAATTTGGGAAATTAATCCGCTAAAAGGTCAAGTTGGTGGGAAACAAGTAGATTAACTACACATTTGTGCGTCGAGGAGGCATCTTTTCTGAGGAATACTAAAAATCAAATTTTCCCACCGTTTTAGAAAATTCAAAATCCACGCAATGAGAAATGGACGAAAGCAATGCGGGTAATGGGAGCACCAATGGCAGGGAACCTCAGTGAAGAAAAACTTGCAACGGTAATTGAGAGCTCTACAACACTGTAACAAGTAAAAATGAAGTTTTTTATGACTGATATTTTTTTTAAATCAACCCTTTTTTGGTGCTTTCGATTATGAGACGCACCGAGCGGTTTTACCAATGATGCACCACACTTCTTTACAGCGCATTGAATTTCGGAGACGCAATGGGCCAGTTTTTATGGAGAGTGCAGTGTCTGAATGCGCCATTTGATATTACACACCAGTGCATTGGATTACTAAGACAAATCACGCCGATTTGTATGGAGAGCATAGTGTCTCAGTGTGCCATTTGATAGTACGCACCGGTGCGCTTTATATAAAATGCACCAGTGTATGTTATGATTAGAAACACACTGCAAAAAAAAAAATCTGCAAAAACCTCCACCCACCATCCTCCTCTAGTGACCTCCACTACAAATGGATATCTAGGTTATTTTTATAAGGGCTTCCTCAAAAACATCTGCTAGAGGGTGTTTTCCTTGTAGTGGTTTCTTTCAGAAATAAAACATATAATCATAAGAAAATCACATATATACGTCAAACGACATAGATGAAACTTACCTAAGTAAAATGAGCAACTAGCTACGAGCTCTCCACGTTCCACCCAACCATAAACCTCTTGGTTCCTAAATCTCAACCACAGGTCACCCCCGAACCGAGACTGCAACTCCATAGGCAACAATTAGAACCCAGAGATAATAATATATCCATGGCCAAGGCACCAATCCACTAGTCACGACTCCAACCACATCAATCTACTCCCTCGAACTTGCGCCCTAGTGGAACACTCTTCTCTAGGCCCAACCAGCCCTTCTGCAATGCCCACCTTCTAGGGCACCTTATGCCCAACCAGGAACTTCTTAGCATGGGGCTTCCAGGATCGCACGTTGCTTCTAGGTATTCAAGGCACCCTTCTAGGCCATAAACTGAAAGAACTCCTAGTTGGTCTTGAACCCAAGCCTAGGGCTCACTAGCTAGTTGCATAGAATAAAAGTTAACCAAACCATATCCGTACAATGATCATAATAATCATCATAATTATCATTCCTCCATCTCTTTTCCAATAAATATATACTTTTCATCATTGAATGACCTCTCTCTACCATGTGGCACCTCTCTAAAGCCACGTGGACCTCCCAAGTTCCCTTATCTCCCAATACCGAACATGTCAACCATTTCATGTCACCATGGAGTTGCAGTGCTCCCCATCCTCTTTTCTATGGAGCGGGCTCCCCAACTAGTCTATTTTACTATTATAAATGTACAACAATTACATTGTATTTACAATCTTGAACCTTCGACCACTTAGCCAAAACAACACCTATACTTGGGCACACTAGCCCCAAAATGTATCTAACACATCTACATGGGCATGCATACCACATAATATAACTCAAATCACTAGCCTATATCATATGTATCTAGCTCACCATCCTAATAGTTATACATGATTATTACATTAATAGTTCAGGGGAGGAACTTGTGGTGCTACGTTCCCCTCCTCCTTAGATTAACATCATCCTTTTGTGTTTGTTGCCTTAAGCAGTATGTTGGGTATGTGTTATATTATTTCCACGACTAATCACGCACGGGGGGTAATAGGGGGAGAGATAGCCCCCCCTATACGTTGCGTTGGGCGCAACCCCTATCAGGGTCCGAGGCAGTGCCCCGGAAAATTGTTTTTGGTCCTTATTTTCCAGTGGGCGGACCCACCCATGGTTTTGTGCATGGGTTTTCACATGGTTTTGGGGCATGATGGTTTTCGGCCCCTGGTATTTTGTAGATCCGGTCAAGGGAACTATGGTGATGTTCTAATCCAGGGTTAATGGATTGGGGTTTATGTATGCTTCGACATGTATATATATGTGTTGTAACACTAAAAGGAATATAATGAAAAATCAAGCTGGTTGTCCCAATTTGGGATCCAGGGGAAAATCTCAGTGTTTATCTGTTTTATGTTTTATGCTCTCGCTATTATTTATTTTCTTTTTTTAAGATTTGTTTGCAGATAATATCTGTACAGGGTTAAAACCTACATTTGGTATCAGAGAAGTTTCGGCTTCAATGGGATGCCTTTGCTGCTGAGGGGTTTTTTTCTCGGGCCTGAGGTAGACCCTATTCAGTGGGAGATCTGCGAGATCGATTCTTGCGGTGAAAGAAGATGGCCAGCGGCGGGAAGATAGAGATTGAGAAATTTAATGGTCAAAGTTTTGAGTTGTGGAAGATCAATATGGAGGATCTGTTGGTGGATAAATATCAGTGGATCGCGATAGATCCGGGTACTAAACCAACGGCAATGTCAGATGAAGACTGGAAGAAAATGGATCAGAAGGCAAAGGGCACAATACGATTGTGTGTCTCAGATTCAGTATTGTTGAATGTATCTGGGGAAGCTATGGTGAAGACCTTATGGGACAAGCTGGGGAATTTTTACCAATCTAAGTCTCTGGTGAATAAATTGATCCTGCGGAAAAAGCTATATAACCTGAGGATGAAGGATGGAGACTTGGTGACAGAGCATCTGAATGCCTTCAATATTGTGGTAAGTCAGCTGTCATCTGTTGATATTAAAATCTTAGATGAAGATAAGTGCATCATTTTGTTGTTTTCTCTACCAGATTTGTGGGAAAGTCTGGTTATTGCAATAGGTAGCAATACAAATACCTTGAATTTTGATGACATTGTCTTAGCCTTGCTATCGGAGGAAATGAGACGAAGAAATATTGAGGGTCAGAATGGAGATGCCTTATCTGTACGAGGAAGGTCCCAGAACAGAAACAAGAATAAGGTTTCGATTGGGAGATCTAAATCTAGAAGGAGATCTAAATATCCTAGAAATTTTGTAAAGGTGTGCTGGAAATGCAGAAAGGAAGGGCATTACAAAAAGGACTGCAGATCTAAAGCTCCTGAGAAAGGAAAGGGATCTGATGATGCTTCTTCTACAGAGGAAAAAACCACCTTGGATGAAGTTGGGGATGTGTATTTGGCTTCTTCTTCAAATACAAATGTAGATCATGATTCATGGTTGACTGGCTTGGGTGCATCCTTTCACTTCACTCCTCATAGGGAGTGGTTCTGCGAGTATGAAAAATATGATGGCGGTGATGTCTTCCTAGGGGATGATAGGAAGGCCAAAATCGTCGGACGTGGAAAATTCAAGCTGAAGTTGCAAGGTGGAAGGATTAGAACACTTCCTAATGTTCTGCACATTCATGCATTGGCCAGAAATTTGATTTCTGTAAGCAAGATGGATGATGCAGGTGTAAAAACAGTGTTCGAGAAAGATACCTGTAAGATGGTTCGGGGAGCACTGGTATTAATGCATGGAGTTCGGATTGGAACTCTGTACAGGCTTCAGGGTAGCACTGTTATTGCTAGGTGCAACAGTTCTGTGGTTCCCGAAAGTGGAGCAGAAATCTTAGCGGTCTCTGGAGAAAAGACCATGCTATGGCATCAAAGGCTTGGACATATTGTAGAGAATGGCCTTCGGATACTGCATGGAAATGGTATGGTAGAAGGTATGTCTAATATCTCTCTGGATTTCAATTTCTGTGAACACTGTGTATATGGGAAGTAGAATTGGGTGAGTTTTCCTTCTGGTGCTAAGAGGGCGAATAAGATATTAGATCTTGTGCACAGTGATGTGTTTGGACCTGTGTCAATTCCATCACTGGGTAAGTCTGTGTACTATCTTTCATTCATAGATGACTTCTCAAGGAATACATGGATATATTTCTTGAGGAAGAAATCTAAAGTCTTTGATATATTTAAAGAATTTAAGGATCTGGTGGAAAACTAGACAGGGAAGAAGATAAAGGTGTTGAGGACAGATAATGGTGGGGAGTTCTGTAAGAAAGAATTCAAAGAGTTTTGTAAGAAGTGTGGTATATCACGACAAAAGACTACTCCATACACACCTCAACAAAACGGAGTTGCAGAAAGAATGAATAGAACACTGATGGAAAAGGCAAGAAGCATGCTCAGTGGTACTGGGTTAGGACAAGAATTCTGGGCAGAGGCAGTGGAGACTGCATGTTACTTGGTTAACAGATCACCTTCATCAGCGTTGGAGGATAAGACTCCACATGAGGTATGGAACTATAAGAAACCCTCTCTTTTACATCTGAGGGTATTTGGATGTGATGCATATGTACATGTTCCAAAGGAGAAAAAGACCAAGTTGGATAATAAATCTGAAAGGTGCATCTTTATTGGGTATAAGGATGGTTTAAAGGATTACAAGCTTTGGAACCCGGAAACAAGGAAGGTTGTGTACAGCCGAGATGTGGTGTTTAGAGAGGTGAAAGATATTTTTAAACATGAATTCCTACCAAAGGAACCTGAGAAGATAGAGTTTAAGCTAAAGGAGGATGAATCAGACTCTACAACAGAAGAAGACTCAGAAGAGGAAGAGCCACAAACTCCAGCTGTGAGAAGATCAGTTCGGAAAAGAAGGCAACCAGAAAGATATATTCCATCTGCTTTCTGTTCAAATTTTATTTAACTATAACTGATGATGATCCCAGAACTCTCAGGGAGGCAGTAGATTCAGAGGATGGAAAACTTTGGAAGGAGGCCATGGTTAATGAAATGGCATCCTTGCATAAAAACGAGGCATGGGATTTGGTGGAGTTGCCGGATGGAAGGAAGCCCATCGGGAGAAAATGGGTGTTTAAGAAGAAGATGAATGTACAAGGCAAGGTGGAGAAATACAAAGCTCGGTTGGTAGAAAAAGGTTATTCCCAGGTGCCGGGAATTGATTTTGGTGATATTTTTTCTCCTGTTGCCAAAGCTACTTCTATTAGATTACTTTTATCTGTTGTTGTTGCATTTGATTTTGAGGTAGAATAGATGGATGTGAAGAAATCATTTCTTCACGGGGATATAGAAGAAGAGATCTACATGAAACAACCTAAAGGCTTTATGGTGAAGGGGAAGAAAGAGCTGGTATTCAGGTTAAAGAAGTCTCTGTATGGGTTAAAACATCCACCAAGGATGTGGTATCAGAAATTTGATACCTATATACAGGGACTTGGCTTCACCAGAAGCAAGGAGGATCACTGTGTTTATTTTAAATTAATTAGTGACCGTGTTATTTATTTGGTCTTGTATGTGGATGATATGTTGTTGATTGGAAATGACAAAGAAATTATCCAAGATTTGAAGACCCAACTGTTCTCCAAATTCGACATGAAGGATCTTGGTGCTGCAAACTATATTTTGGGCATGGAAATTAAGAGAGATCGGGAAAAGAGGAAGCTTTGGTTAAACCAAAGGAAGTATGTCGATACTATATTGAAGAGGTTCAATATGCAGGATAGTAAACCTGTGAATGTTCCGATTCTTGTAGGTACAAAGTTGTCTATTGAACAGTGTCCCAAGACACAAGAAGAAGAGGAGGATATGTCCCATGTTCCATATGTAAGTGCAGTGGATAGCCTGATGTATGCAATGGTCTGTACTTGACCAGACATTTCACATGTAGTGTGAGTATTGAGAAGGTTTATGTCAAACCCAGGGAAGGAGCATTGGACAACAGTGAAGCGGGTTTTCAGATATTTGCGTGGCACTAGTGATTATGGCTTGTGCTACCAGGGAAGACCAGGATTGGAAAGAGTGTTGGACATTTGTGGTTTTTTTGATGCTAACTCGGCTGGAGATCTGGACCAAAGAAGATCTACAAGTGGGTATGTGTTTAGCCTATTTGGAGGTGCAGTCAGTTGGATAAGTAAAAGACAGTCTATAGTGGCTCTTTCAACTACAGAGGTAGAATACATGGCAGCCACTCATGCAAGCAAGGAAGTAGTTTGGTTGCAGAGATTGTGTTCAAGTATGGAGTTGGTGCAGCAAGCTATAAGGATAGACTGTGATAGCCAAAGTGCAATTTTCTTGGCTAAGAACCTTGCTTATAATTCAAAGACAAAGCACATTGATGTTCAATATCACTTTGTGAGATATATGGTTGAGGCTAAAAGGGTGTTGCTGGTAAAGGTGGACACTTTGAAGAATGTTGCAGATGCATTGACAAAGTCTGTGAGCACTCAGAAGTTCTCTTGGTGTAGAGAAAAAATGAGTGTTGCAAAGCTGGGCTAATGAATCAGCTCTCTTGTGGCCCCCTGTGGAATGACCCGCCCATGGTTTTGTGCATGGGTTTGCATATGGTTTTGGAGCATGATGGTTTTCGGCCCCTAGTATTTTGTGGATCTGGTCAAGGGAACTACGGTGATGTTCTAATCCAGGGTTAATGGATTGGGGTTTATGTATGCTTCGACATGTATATATATGTGTTGTAAAACTAAAAGGAATATAATGAAAAATCAAGATGGCCGTCCCGATTTGGGATCCAGGGGAAAATCTCTGTGTTTATCTGTTTTATGTTTTATGCTCTCGCTATTGTTTATTTTATGTTTTTAAGATTTGTTTGCAGATAATGTCTGTACAAGGTTAAAACCTACACAGTAAACACTTCTTGTGAGGTCTCTAGTCTTCATTGATATTTTATTAATGTTCCATAATTTCTTATACTACTCTAAGATGACTCTCAACAATCATAGTTGTTCAACATACACCTACAATATCCAGCAAAAAAACAAGCATATTATAACCATGTATGTAAAACACATATGCTATTTGCAATAATTTAAACTGATAATTCATGTATTCATAATCAAAGTAAAGCTTGAAAACTAAATGAATAATTATATTCATGAATAAATGGAACACCAATTTCATGGGGCATCTACTTTCCCATCGCCGGGTACATACTTAGCACCCACTAGCTCCACCCATGGTGCACCCCATTCACTGCACCTAATAGTCCCTCGGGTATCATGCCACCATCTCTAGAGTGGTTGATTGATGGACCAGAACGTTCTAGCACATAGAAGATGCAATTGAATCATCTCTTTCTTATCGTGCTTTCCCTTCCAGAATCAAGCATCCCCTTCATTGGTTAACAGTCTCTCGAATGATCCATCTAGCCAAGGTCATCATATCAGATAAGAGTGCAGATCTATAAGTAATTTTCTCCATAAGGTTGTTATCCTAAACAATTGCATCATCAACAACACAACAACTATTATTAGTTCTCACATCAAATACTTTATGAATACAAAAACAAATCGTTGTTAATCAACATGTGATTATCACACGCATGGTCACTAAATTGCATGCATACACATCACATATCCATCTATGTGTGTAAGGAAATATACATATATACACATTATTTTCTTCAAGAGAAATAAAAACCAAATGCATGCAACATTCGTTAAAAAAATATGGAATACAATTTTCATACAATGTAACAACTATGGAACCTTCAACCAATTTTGGTATTTATGTGCTTTAGCAATGAAGTCATGTCCCTACATGTTAACACTATAAGTTATCACTTTATACAACCTCTGCATATAATTCCTGCATACAATCCTACTAAAGTCTCACTAACTGTTCTTCCGGTGTACATTTTTTGTATGGAATAAATACTCTTTCTTACTCTTTTATGCATATTTGGCTATCATTAAGGCTTTTTGCTCTATATGTATTCCAAATAACAACTAACCTAGTCAAACTGTGCTAACTTGTTGCAACTAAATATATTTTTCATTTAATAAAAAAAAACCAGTTTTATGTATATGGGAGGCTGATGTATTTAATATGTGAATCATTTAGCGACGTCAACGGAGAGAGGAAAGGCAACAACAAGAGCATATGGAGGACCATTATAACATGATACAACAGTGGGAGGCACAGGAGAGGGAGATAATTTTGTACCCTCGCCCTATTACGGCACACACCCAGTTTCTATTAAGGGAGGTAGGCCTCCTTAAGTTCTATGAGGAGGCTACATACCTGAAGGGTCATAGTGGGTTATTAGGAAAATTGATCTACTGGTTGAATTCCCATCGACGGGCTTTCCGGGTCGGTCATGGCCAGTGGTACGAGCCCAATGATGAGGACATTAATTTTATTACTGGCCTATATAGGAGAGGGTAGGATTTTCCCCAGTTCACATATGTCCTCGTTGGTTATGCAATAGGGAGTCAATTGGCGTACTCCCATAGATACATTAGGTATGATATACTTTCTCCTGCAGATTTTCAGGTGTCCGGTGGTCAGTTACGCATTGCTTGTTTGGTCCCAGAGGAGGTGAGGTGCCTCTCACTACTACTGATGACAAATGCACACTATACTAGTGACGTGCAATGCATTAGTTGCCCTCTTTTATTTTATGTTGATTCTTTATTCTAGATGCCACAACTTGTGAGATGGTAGGCCATTTTTTTGTGGCAATTTGTATAGCATTAGCTAGATGACATTCTCAGGCACGTGGGAGGTTGACCTTCCCTTTTTCTTCAGATTTATTTTGTTTATTTTTCAGAGGTTTCCGAAGTCGAGGCCTACTTTTGTCCGACAACCTCGTATGTTGATGTTACATGTACGGATGCAGATGTGTGGCCAAATGATGCCTAAGAGGGGTATGTCCAACTATCCGTCCAGGATATCTAGTGATACATTGGAGCTGCTAGCTATTGTTGATGATCACATGTTCGTGATGGTGTCGTGTCTGTACACGGGTTTGGATTGGCGAGGGTGTACCAACATCCTCTTCACACAGGATGAGCCACCAGATTTTAGAGGTAATATTAGTGTTTTCTTTAAATTAATATAGTTTCATTTTATTGTCTTAATTAATTAGAATATAATTTATTCTAGCATGTTCTTTAACTTGTTTTATTAAATTGTTTAATGAAATTGTCTAATTATTGTTATGGACTATATATTTTGTAGATATTGGCACATTTGTTGGGGACATGATTCGACCCCCACCGGATGATCTTGTAGATCATGACGAAGAGATGGTGGAGGTCGCGGATCAGGGTGATATAGCTCCTTGGATGGAGATAGCCGCGAGCATGTGGCCTAGGGTGGAAATCCGATTTAACATGGAGTTGGGCGACCGACTGTGTCAACTCCTGGTTGATAAGGGAGTTCGCCCTGCGATGATCAGAGAGACATAGACTGATCATATGATCACAGAGCTCTGGAGGGACATGCCCCATGATATGATGAGCCTTATGTGTCATATCGTCGGAGCTTCCAGGCTACTAGCAGCTAGGAGTGATAGGCACCATGGATATGTGCAACAGAGCAGCTCATCGGATGATCATGATCACTAGGAGAGTGATCATTCTAGTACTCCAACTCCTCCACCTTCACCTCACGTTGGAGATGAGCAGCCAACATCTAGTCCTGAGAAGGCATCTTCTGACCAGGCACCATCTCAACATGCACCTAGTCCTGAGCAGACACCATCGACTAAGCATGCACCTGATCCTGGGCAGGACACCCATCTAAGCATGCACCACCCACTGAGCAGGCTACAACATCTCATCAAGAGGCACCTCCTAAGAAGACATGACCTGATCAGCAGGCACCTCCTGAGCAGGCACGTCCATCTGATCAGCAGGCACCATCGACTGAGCAGGCACCTCTGGTTGAGAAGGCACATCCATCTGAGCATGAGGCACCATCGACTGAGCACGCCTCGAGTACTAGTTATAGTGTTGATGTAGTACCGCCAAATATTTGACATTTATATGCAGTTCTATTACATTTGTATATTTTTGAGATTATACAATTATATATATATATGGTGCATGTATTTTATGTTCATGTTGATGTACTTAATTTACATGTTGGTG
Source organism: Pinus albicaulis (assembly GCA_034641835.2). Classification (NCBI taxonomy): domain Eukaryota; kingdom Viridiplantae; phylum Streptophyta; class Pinopsida; order Pinales; family Pinaceae; genus Pinus; species Pinus albicaulis. Next base: position 574,933,620 of record CM076582.1, on the reverse strand, counting down.
TTCATCATGATGTGTATATTGTTAGGCTATGTTAGATATCTTCATTTAATGTGCTTGTAGATAGATGTGTATGTGATAGCAGTTATTTGACATGAGATGTATATTTGTTGTGTTGTGATGATGTTATACAATGCTTGTGTTTTGTTATATGATCATGATCACAATGATTAGATGATCTTAGCAAATTTGAATGTGTATTTTAGAATATGATGTTTGTACGATGGTTATCATGATCGTGATGTTTATTTTTAATATTAAATCATGATATTTATTAAATATTATGTATTGGCAATTGTAAAATTGTGTAATTGTAATTGTAATTATATGTATCGTAATTGTAATTTTATGTAAAATTGTAAATTTAATTGTAATTGTAATTTAAGTGAAATTTTAATTGTAATTGTATGTATTGTCATGATTCAATTTTATTAAGATTGCAAAATTTATAAATTAATTGTCAATTTTGAACCATAACTACCGTAAGTAAAATGTATACCATACATATTGTTAAATTACCATAATTGTAAAATTGTAAATTTGTATGAATATAAATAATTGTAAAATAATAAATCTAGAATAATATGAATTTTTGTAACATAATAAAGTTTAGAAAATAATGCAAATAATTCATGTTTAGAATTGTCATTATTTTATTATTGTCATAAAAAAAGAACTTGATACAGTGCATTGCTTTCGAGATCAACATAATTGCAAATTATCAGGTGAAATGATTTTAACTTTAACACAATGCAAACCAATTAATTCAAAATACATATTATAATGTTTGGAAAAAAATAGTCTTAGTTATAATAAGAAGACCTCTTCTTTATAAAAACCCATCTTAAATAGTATAAATGATGAAATAACACATGTACCATATCACTCTTTGTTCTCATGATCACTTCATTATCTTCTAGCTCTCTTGGCACGATAACACTATTGTTCTAAAAAATATGTCTTGATCTAGCCTTCATGTCTCAATACGAACCACCAATCCCTATCCAACACATCCGGATAAAAAAGTGACCTGGTTGCAGTGTTTGGGGAAAACATAAGGCTCCTTAGCTTCATCCCAAATCTTTCTAGAGTTGATACATATCAGCCTACTATTGTGATCTTCCTTTAGATTATTCTGATCAAAGGTGTCCCACCACTTGCACCTAAAAGTAACACATTGGAAAGAAGAGAAGTTGACTTCAATGATCTCTTATATCTTTTTGACGTAACCTAATGTCCCTTGTACTAGGTTTTGATCATGGTGGCTAGCTCGACTAGATTGATCGAATTGGACTTCTACTCCACAGTCTTGTGTCATGTGTCCATCATCGACATTTTCTGTGTGAAAATGATGTCCATATGCCCACATAGATGGGAACAAATACACCTATAATTTTTTTTTTTAAATCATAGTGTTATATGTCTAATAACCCAACTGTTAAATTATAAAATATAGATGTTACATTTCAAAGATGCATTATTAAGTTTAAAATGTACATAAATAGATTATTACTGAGTTGCTGCACCCAATCCCTATGTTTATCGCATCCTCTTCAACACGCAGGTAACGACCTATTGCAGTGTATTTCTCTCTGACTTGGTCAACAACCCAACTGTTGGGGCATATAATTGGCATATTTTATTTTAAATGATTGAGATAATGCACGATTATACCATTCAACTGTCTGAATTCGTTCGTGTCACTATCCCATTTCATCCTTTTTCGTTCATACAATGCGACCCACGGTTGTGTCACTTCAGAATTGTAAAGAACAAATTTATTGATTGCATCAATTTCTGCATTTGCTAATGAAATCAAACCGACATATAGTACATATGATATCAAAATATACATTATATCAAAGTTCAACATGAATATTTACTTTGTGTAAATTTGAAAAATTATAAGTCGCTTACTCTTTATCAAGCGTCTTTTTCCATTCGTTTGGAGAAGCTTCCATTATCCCTTTTCTTCATCCCTTTCATCGTCCGAAATCACTGCACCTTGTGTGTTGTCAATCTACTTGATGTGCTCACTGGCATAATAGAAATACTCATATGATATATACACCTCTGCCATAGACCCCTCAGGTTTTTCCCTTTGTCAAATAAAACCTTTCAATTTCTTCATGTACATCTTTAAGAAGAACATCCAACGACAAGAAACCACCCAAAATAATTCAACCTCATCTACTAGGTGGATTAGAAGATGAACCTGCAAGTCCATGAAACTCGTTGGCAGTTCCTTCTCAAACATACAAACAATCTAAAATATCACTTGATGCCACCATGGAATGCTAGCCACATGAATCTCCTTTGACGTAATCCAATGTACAAATGCAGATAATTTAGATATGGCACATCCTAGGTCTTGGGGGAAGTCATGTTTCACACACCCACGCACGAACAAACGATAATGACACTGCAAAATTATAAACACATGCAATAATTTACAAAATTAGTTATGTTTTATGATCCCATGGGATAAAATTTATTAATATAACAAATAATAAAATCACATTTTTGACACTATACGTACTCTTAGAAGATTCAAAAGGGTCATGCGATTTCAACCCCGACAAATGGCCTTCCACGGTGAAGCAACATCGTAGTGAAGACCCATATGAAGATGGAACCCTCACACCCATTATAACTTCCTTTGCCAAAGAAAGATTATATGTTTTAAAAATCTATGGGACATCACCTTCTTTGAAATACCAATTAGAGGGACTAGCCTCTAATCCCGTACTTTCTAATTGTCTTGGCCAATTTTTATTTTTATTTTTTGAAGTAATAAGATCTTTCCTAACAGCCAATGTGTCACTTTGTTTCGATGATATGCGCCTCCATAAAGAAGATGAAATTTTTTTAAATATATGCATGGGATCTAATAAGTGGGTAATCCTAAGATGCTCCCAATATGGGAGGTTATAAAAGATAGATTTCCTTTTCATCCCAATGGGAAATTTCTCAACATAGGTGTCAAAGAATTCTGGATCATTAAACATAGGCTCCCCATTTGAATTGAAAATTTCTATGAACTCCTCCTTCTCTCTCTCATATGCTCTAAGCCATTCAGTTGGTGTCATTATTGCAGGCCTTTTGGTTCTCTCTCGTTTACCATTGAAAGCGAATGTTTCTCTTTTGTAAGGGTGTTCTTCTGGGAGGAATACCTTGGAGCAGTCATACACTGGCTTTCATAGGTCATTGTACCATCTAGATTTCAAAGAAGGTCCACAACATTTACATCCATAATACCCTTTTGTTACAAGACCTACGAAATTATTGTATACAATATGCATGGCAAGTTAAAGAATATCATGAAGATCAGAAAAATTGCAACAAATGAAATAATTAATATGTGAAATAATATTGTTACGTATATAAAAAAAGTCAATAAACATGTAATTTACGAGAGCAAACTCCTAATCCTGTATACTCATGGTTGGAAAAATGCAGCAAGATGATGGAGCTTAGTGAAATGAAGTCGCCTTCACTAAGTGGGCCCGCAGGCAAATTCCGGCGCAAAGTCTATTTTTAGACTATGTCTATTTTTAGACATATGGAGCATGGTTCGGGGATTCCAGTTTGAGATTCTTGGAGCATTGGTCATGTTGGTAAAAATAGATGAGACTCTATTTTTAGGTCAAAGAGGTCGAAGGCTATTTTTAGACTGCCTCTCCTAAAAATAGGGAAGTCAAATATTATTTACCCTTAATAATATTTGGACTCTAAACTTCAGTTTACTCTCTTGGAGCACTTCAGTTCGAGCCTTGGAAGTGGCTCATGCATCTGACAGAGGAATTACGCTATTCCTAAGGGTTTGGTGAGTACATGCATGGTTGACTTCAGTTAGGACTTCAGTGGCAGAAGTTTGGTGGAGTTAATGAGACAGCTAGTGGAGTTGTGTTCGGTTTAATTTAGTTGAACTGGTTGAGATTAGTTTAACTAGCTAATCAACTAGTTATGAGTGGAGTGAATTAAATATTATTTAATTCATTAATTAGTATCTCATTATTCAACTCAAGAACACATCAGTTCACTACAGTGCATGGACAGTTCAGTGGAGACCAGTGAAAGAGGTAGATGAAAGGGTGGAGTTAGCTATCAGTGGCGACATCAGTTGTGCATGAGATTTGCACCACACTTGGAGGATTTTTCCATGACAATTGCACAGTCAAGCCAAGGAGATTCGAACCTTGGATCTCTATATAGACAGGCCTGGATTGCGCAATAGAGGCAAGGCAATTGGCGGTGAGTTTTGAACCAGTAACCTGTTCAAAACTGAGCTAGATTGTGGGTAACTTTATGAGAAAGTACTGAGTACTTGTGAGGAGTATTGTACTGAGTTTTTTACTTGATTTCTCCATTATAATATACACAATAGCTGCGGGGTTTTCAGCTATAAGCTTTCCCCATACATACTGTGTTAATGTGTATGATGATTTGATGTGCTATCGCTTGATTTTATTTCCGCATGTTTGATGATCTGAGTGGAAGAGATTATGTGTTGCATATAAATTTGAATTGTATGTGATCAGGATAGTCTCGGTGGATAATTAATAATTATTCAGCAAATTTATACATGGTATCGGAGCTATTGAAGCAGAGATTGATCATCACAGTGATTACAAACTTATTTCGGTAGACAGAGTCTGCATGCGGGCCAGGTAGCCTCCGGATTCATCTTTCTTCGGAAAGTGAAAGGTCTGCTAAACGCCCCTTGCAGTCAATCTCTGTGCTAGAAATAATTTGTTCTCACATATCTAGAGCGGTTGAGCTTTGAGGTGGAATTCGAATTTTGCAGCAGTTTTGTTTTCTTGGTGCCGTTGTTGAAAATGTCTTTCAACGGTTTGCGACTCGAATATGCTCTTGAAGGCAGTTCGAATTATGTTGCATGGAAGGATCGCATGGAGGAAGTATTAGAAGATAATGGTCTGAAGGAGTTCGTAGATACGGATGTCCAAAAGCCCACTGATCCTGCTGAAGTCGATGCATGGCAAAAGAAGATGGCGAAGTGTCGAAGGATCCTGTTGGAAGGCGTCAAGGATCATATTGTATCCAGCCTGCATGGAAAGGCTACTCCATATTTAATGTGGAAAGCTTTGACGGATCTATTCCAGAGTAAGAGTGACCAAAGGAAGCTAGCGCTCAAAGATAAGCTCAGGAACATCAAGATGGAGAAAGGCGACAGTATCGCCAAATACCTCACGAAGTTCACTCAATGCAGAGATGAGCTGGGAAGTGTGGGGGTGACTGTTGAAGACGAGGACATGGTCGACCTAGCTCTCCTTGGTCTTCCGAAGGCTTGGCACTCATATCAAGATAGTGTCAATGGTCGGGAGAAGCTGCCGGGATGGGAGCGCCTTTGGGCGGATCTCATGCAGGAGGAGATAAGGAGGACTACTCGAGATGGATCTTCATCAAAGGGAGCTGATGAAGAAAACTGTGCTTTGGTTTCCAAAGCAAAGAAGGGGAAGGATAAGAAAACTTCTCATTCTGGTGCAAAGGGCAAGAAGAAGGATATGGCGAAAGTGAAGTGTTTTCACTGCCATGATCACGGACATTATGCTACCAATTGTCCAAAGAAGAAGAAGAACAAGCAAGCGGGAAGATCTGCAGATGGAGAAGCTTTGGCTTCACAGTTCGAGCTTGAATTTTCACCGATCGCATGCTTGGTTTCAAGTGTGATGGGATCGGTTTGGTTCTTGGACAGCGGTGCGTCATTTCATATGACGGGAGATCGGGATTTGTTCTCAGATCTGGAGGACAAAGATTTGGGTGTGCACATAGAGATGGGCGATGATGGTAGATACAGTGCGACTGGTATCGGTACCATATCCTTTTAGAGGGAGTCTGGTAAACCCTTTGTATTGAAGGATGTCATGCATGTACCTGGATTGAAGAAGAACCTGATTTCAGTAGCGATGTTGGAGGATAAGGGGTATGATGTGGTCTTCAGCGAAGGAAAAGCCTTCCTGCGCAGTAAGACTACTGGAGAGACCCTGAAGATAGGGGTTCGAACTCAGAACCTTTATCAGTTGCAGGTAGATGACTGCGCAGCTATGGCATGCAAGGCTGGAGATGTGGTGAGCCGGGATGATGAGGGCGAACTATGGCACAGGAGATTGGGCCATCTTCACCATGGAGCTTTGTAGATTCTGCAGCAGATTTCTACTGGACTTCCTAAGGGCACTCTTGCGCAGTCAGATCAGTGCAAGGGGTGTACTTTAGGGAAGTATGTGAAAGCCACCTTTCACGAGAAGGATAGTCGCGCCACGACGATCCCTGAGAGAGTTCACACAGACGTGTGTGGTCCTTTCTCAGTTGCTTCGACAACAAAGCACAGGTATTATGTGATCTTTGTTGATGATTTCTCTCGACAGTGCTGGATCTTCTTCATGCAGAAGAAGAGCGATACATTCGCGAAGTTCTGTGAGTTTAAAGCACTGGTCGAGAAGGAGTCGGGGAAGAAGGTGATCGCTCTAAGGAGTGATAACGGTGGTGAATTCATCTCGGCTGAATTCAAGGAGTTCTGCAGCGCAGAAGGGATTCGGAGAGAGCTCATCGCACCCCATAACCCACAGCAGAACGGGGTGGCTGAGCGGAAGAATAGAACGATTGTGGGTGCTGCACGGGCGATGTTGCATGATCAGGGCCTACCCCTTCACTTGTGGGCTGAGGCATGCAATACAGCAGTGTATGTGCAGAACCGTTGTCCTCACAAGGTTCTTGGCATGAGTACACCGGAGGAGGCTTATTCTCGCAAGAGGCCTGATATTTCCCATTTGCGGATTTTTGGTTCTCCTGTCTACATGCATGTGACGAAGGATGCGAGAAGGAAGCTAGATCCAACTGCTGAGGTTGGAATATTTGTGGGGTACACTGATACACCTCACAACTACCGGGTGTATTTTTCAGATAGTCGCAAGACTGTTGTGCGACGGGATATAAAATTTTAGGAGGAGAAAGCCATGCAGTGTTCGCTTGAGAGGGAGCTACACTTGCATGCAGATGAGGAGCTGTTAGTTCCTAAGGAGGAGCTTCCGGATGTGGATCAGCCACAAGAGGAGGTCCAGGAGGTGGAAGAAACCACCCAGGCAGCGCCAACCATCAGAGGGCGCATGCGCACTACAGAAGCTGAGCGACTGGCTCGGGATGCAGAGAAGGTTGTAGGACCATCTACAGCACAGCGCAGACAGAGACAGTCACCGGATCGGTACACTGGATACATGGCTCTTATGAGTCAATGTGTTGTGACAGAGCCATCCTCTTTTGAGGAAGCTGTGGAGGAACCCGCATGGGTCGATGCCATGATCGAAGAATATGATTCGATCATCAGGAACAGTGCATGGGAGATTGTCCCAAGACCGGTTGGGAAATCAGTTGTAGGTTCGCGATGGATCTACAAGGTGAAGCAGGCGGCCGACGGGAGTGTGGAGAAGTACAAGGCGAGATTTGTCGCCCGTGGCTTCTCACAGATCGAGGGGATTGACTATGAGGAGACTTTTGCACCTGTCGCAAGGTACTCTTCCATACGGACGATCCTTGCTCTCTCAACGCAGATGGGGTGGCACATTCATCAGATGGATGTGAAGACTGTGTTCCTCAATGGAGTTATTGAGGAGGAGGTGTACATAGAGCAGCCTGAAGGTTTCGAGATCTTCAGCAGTGAGTCGCATGTGTGCCGACTCAAGAGAGAACTGTACGGGCTGAAGCAAGCACCTCGTGCTTGGTACACTCGGATAGACAGCTACTTCACCGGGCTTGGATTCTCCAAGAGTGAGGCGGATCCAAACCTGTACCAGATTGTGGTGGAGGGGAAGCTGTTGATCATCGTACCGTATGTAGATGATCTGATTTTGACTGGCGATGAGCAGTTGATACTTTCATGCAAGGAGGATCTTGCACGAGAGTTTGAGATGAAGGACTTGGGCATCCTTCATTATTTCCTGGGATTGGAGATTTGGCAACGCAGCGGAGGACTGTTTGTTTCTCAGGGCAAGTATGCTCGGGAGATTCTGGAGAGGTTCAACATGCAAGGCTGCAAGCCTGTTGACACTCCTCTTCCTGGTGGTTGGAGGAAGGAGGATGCTACTTCAGCCGAGGTAGTGGATGCCACTGTCTATCGACAGTTGGTGGGGTCGCTTATGTATCTGGTCAATACACGACCCGATATATGCTATGCTGTTAACCAGCTTTCGCAAGCTATGGTTAAGCCTACCAAGCTCTTTTGGAAGGAAGGCAAGCATGTATTGCGTTATCTTAGTGGCACATCGGGATATGGTCTATGGTACAGACAGGAGGATGGAGCGAAGCTTTCCGGCTTCACTGATGCAGATTGGGCAGGGAGCCCAACGGATCGTAAGAGCACATCTGGAGGTATTTTCAGCATCGGGTCGACAGCAGTTTCCTGGTACAGAGCAGTTTCCTGGTACAGCAGGAAGCAGAGATCCGTGGCACTCAGTTCAGCAGAGGCCGAGTACATGGCAGCAAGTTTGGCTGCATGCGAGGTTATTTGGATGAGGAAGATCCTCGCAGGTTTGTTCAGGTTGCATTTGGAGCCTACAGTGATCTACTGTGATAACCAGAGCTGCATCAAGCTCTCGGCTAATCCAGGATTTCATGATAGGTCCAAACATATCGACATCAGGTACCATCATATCAGAGATTGTGTTCAGCGGAGAATCGTGATGCTGACATATGTTCTACCAGAGGATCAGGATGCCGACATCCTGACGAAGGCGCTCACCAGGAGCAAGTTCGAATTCCACAGAGGCAGGATAGGGGTTGCAGATAATCCATATCTTGCTGAGAGGGAGTGTTGAAAATGCAGTAAGATGATGGAGCTTAGTGAAATGAAGTCGCCTTCACTAAGTGGGCCCGCAGGCAAATTCTGGCGCAAAGTCTATTTTTAGACATATGGAGCATGGTTCGGGGATTCCAGTTTGAGATTCTTGGAGCATTGGTCATGTTGGTAAAAATAGATGAGAATCTATTTTTTAGGTTGAAGAGGTCGAAGGCTATTTTTAGACTGCCTCTCCTAAAAATAGGGAAGTCAAATATTATTTACCCTTAATAATATTTGGACTCTAAACAGCAGTTTACTCTCTTGGAGCACTTCAGTTCGAGCTACAGAAGCGGCTCATGCATCTGACAGAGGAATCACGTGATTCCCAAGGGTTTGATGGCACATGCATGGTTGACTTCAGTTGGACTTCAGTGGCAGAAGTTTGGTGGAGTTAATGAGACAGCTAGTGGAGTTGTGTTCTGTTTATTTTAGTTGAACTGGTTGAGATTAGTTTAACTAGCTAATCAATTAGTTATGAGTGGAGTAAATTAAATATTATTTAATTCATTAATTAGTAACTCATTATTCAACTCAAGAACACATCAGTTCACTACAGTGCATGATCAGTTCAGTGGAGACCAGTGAAAGAGGTAGATGAAAGGGTGGAGTTAGCTATCAAAGGCGACATCAGTTGTGCATGAGATTTGCACCACACTTGGAGGATTTGTCCATGACAATTGCACAGTCAAGCCAAGGAGATTCAAACCTTGGATCTCTATATAGACAGGCCATGATTGCGCAATAGAGGCAAGGCAATTGGCGGTGAGTTTTGAACCAGTAACCTGTTCAAAACTGAGCTAGATTGTGGGTAATTGTATGAGAAAGTACTGAGTACTTGTGAGGAGTATTGTACTGAGTTTGTTACTTGATTTCTCCATTATAATATACACAATAGCTGCGGGGTTTTCATCTATAAGCTTTCCCCATACATACCGTGTTAATGTGTATGATGATTTGATGTGTTATCGCTTGATTTTATTTCCGCATGTGTGATGATCTGAGTTGAGTTGAGTGGAAGAGATTATGTGTTGTGTATGAAGTTCAAATAGTATGTGACCAGGATAGTCTCGGTGGATAATTAATCATTTTTCAAAGAAATTTCACACATGTGTCATGTAAGCACAGCCATAACGTAAAATCCTCTATGTTGCGTATGCGATGGGTGTTGATACATCGTATAAATTTATCCCATCCCATAATCTTCCAATTCATTTTACAAAGGGTTGTAAGTAGACATCCATATCCTTCACTTGTCTTCTAATAAGTATTATGAGAGCCAACATACTATGTTCATTTTTCACATACAACGATGGGGGTATTGCTATTGATCACTACTACAAGCCAAACAGAATAGTTGGTGTTCTGAAGGGAATATTGGTTAACGCCATTCATGGCTATGCTAAGTTGTGGACTTCGTACTTCATCCTTGAATTTTTTAGGCCATGTATCCTCTATATGCTTCATGGATATTGAATCTGTTGGGATTTGCATAACTATCAACTCACTTCGGTGTGAGGCATGCCATCCCTACAACATAGGTATTTATTTGCAATGAAAGAGCCTTTGAATCCTTGGGATTATAGGCATGTGCCTCAATATCTTAAAAGGAGGGCCACATGATTTACCCTTCTTTTTTGATTTATCATACTTGTCATGCACACATTTCGTACATATTTGTTTGCATATTCTCCTCTATATAGAATACAATCATTTGGACATGCATGATATGATATGCACTCAACACCCAACATTTTCAACAATTTATTTGCCTCTTCGCAGTTACCGGGAAAGATATTATCACTCAGAAGAACCTTATCTTTGAATAACATGTAGTTGGTCATGGAATATTAAATGTGCAATGCCAATAATTATTAACGTTCATAAAATTGACCATTTGTAATGTTGATTGCATGACAAGATTTCTCAAAATATAAGGGACTTGAAGGTCAATTACCTCAAAATTTCTGAGAAACATGCGTTTGAAAAGCCAAATATTTCTTGCAAGTTGTACAGTAACATCAGTTTCCCCAACTGGGTAGACTTTGACTAATTGCTAGGTCCAAAGAGAGGGGTGGTGGAAGAAAATTTAAGGCTTTCGAAAAAGGTTTCAATAATATGAGCATCATCCCCTAGATGACTATCGTTTTGGAATGCATCTAGCAACATTATCTCCATGGCAATCATATCTCTTAAGTAATCATCTATACCAACCTCTATTTGATTGCCTCCATAAAATTGTTAAATTTTACTGTAATAATTGTTTTTTTGTGACAATTTATGTTAGAGTTAATACATGCATAGTAAAATTTTTAAATTTTACCGTGCATTTTACTAATAAAATCATTTCTTCTTGCTTATGTGACTTCACAATTAGCGCTTTTCTGTTAGATTTATAGAGTTTGTATTACTATATATATAGGCGTATGACATCTAACCCACGAGGCCACTTGTAGAGTCGGATCCCAATCCTGTTGGCCCTTGCACAATTAAAAAAAAAAAAAAAAAAAATTGTTAATCGGTGAACATTGTTTAAAATAGTGCACCGGTGTGTGATTGTAGTATAGTGCACCGAGTGCGTATTGACAAAAAACATTGTTTGATAAAAATATTTTTTTTATTAATTTATGTTTATGTTAATCGGTGCTCTGGTATTAATATAACACATCGGGTCTCATATTGACAAAGAGAACCATACAGTGTTTCTAAGGTATTGGTGGTGCATTTATAAGAACCTACCACGTTGTTTTCAGTGCGTAAGTTGCGAAAGTCGCACTAGGTGTCTAATTTAGATAGACGCACCATTTTCTTGATTTTTTATTTTTTTTTACCTGAATGTGATTTATTTATAAAATATTTTAATGAATGGTATGGGTTTTATACTGATAAAGAGATGGCTAACAAGAGTTCAAGTAACAAAAATACTGATAGCAGAAAAGTAAAAAAGGCAAGTTCTTTGTAAATTCTTTACAAAATTTATTATTTTTGAACTATATATAATTTTAACTAATATGTATTGTTTAGTGTGTATCACGTAGAGCCACAAAATGACAAAGCTTGATAATATTATTTCCGATCTAAGACCAAAAGAGCATAAAAACTTGATGGAAATATTGCAGAAGGATGAATCAGGTGAATGAAAAATACTATCGATCCAATATGAGTTTCTTTTTTGAATTTTCACTAATAATATACTTGAAAAATATTAGATAACATGTTTCAAACAATCTATTAATTCATATATGTTTAATGTTCTGCATGGACTAACAACGAAGAAAATGAATGTTGTTCTAAGAAAAGAAAAAATATAGAACATGCAAATGAAAATGAATTGCTCCTTAGCTCATCTCGAGTGGTGTTGGAGGTTAACGAAAGGGGGAAGAACCAAATTTTATTTAAACGACAAGAAGATTTTACAGAGAATTGGTCAATGGGACATGTCAGACTTTTAATAGCAAAAACATACAACAACAAAAAAACAAGGATTGAAAGAGTAATATTCCTTTAAATGGTTTTATAGAATTATATGTATATATTACCACACAACAATCATTTATAAATATCACTTTTTTTATATTTAGTTTTCATATATCAATATAAAAATTAAATAGTTTATGGACATGTTACTTTTCAGGAAGATTATGAAAATCTCAAAGGATGAACGAGTTGATATGATAAATATGCCAGTAGGAATGTCCAAAATGGTGTACGAGGATATGGTTAAAGAAATGGACATAATTGCATCACACGAGGAGCATTCTCAACAACAATGTGCTTCAAATGTTATATGTAATCATTGAATTTTTCGACTAGGTACAATAAATAAATAATTTAGCATTAAATATTAATTTTCAAGTATTTTCTTGCAGAAAAGAAAAGAAAGTGGAACCCATTTAGCACATAAAAAAGGATGACAAGGAACAAAAGGGTTGATAGTGAGTAATTTTTACTTCCTTATAACAACTTAACTAGATTTCATTTTTGTAAATTTTAAGTTGTTTTACAACAATCATCATTGAAAACATAGTTACCGATCAAACGGGAACTATTACCTCAAAACGAGAACTCTAACAAAAAAAACATCAAAAAACCATGAAAAAACAACCCAAAAACGAAAATTTGTATTTTGGAATAACCTTTTTTTTTCGAGGTAAATTTTCAACATTTTTTAGAAATGGAAGTAAAAGCCAATTTTTTTGGTACAAAAAACACACCGAAAATGAAAAGTTGTATTGTGGAATAACCTCTTATTTTTTCGGAGTAAATTTTTGGCATTTTTATTTTATTTTGTAAGTTAGGCTAAACTATATTGAAATCATAAAAGAAACTTTACAGAGGTTATGGGCAGGGATGACAAGCAATCCTTAGCCAATCGCTGCCTTGAAAGTTTTCAAAATAAACCATGTTTGGGCTGCCTCTGGGAGGAAACCAACCCCTTAAGAAAGTCTAATTGTCTTGATTTACAAAATATTCAGTAACACATATGAAAAAAAAATGGATGAAGGATGTCCTGAGAAGACAAAAAATAGAGATGAACCTTGCTACTGAGAAGTCATGGAGTTCCTTCATCTTCCTCTATCGTGTGTTCCTCCTCCTTGATTAGGCATCTGTATTCTCTTGTAATGGATTCCTCCTTAGCTGTGGGTGCACGAGGAGGCATTAGAGGGGCCACGTGGATGATGGGAGAAAAAATACACTCTGCATCCGGAACTTTGGTCCAGACTCCATCCAATTCCATAATTCTATCTCCTCCTCTACAGGCTCATGGACAGGAAGCGGTTCAATTTTCTGGGGTGTTGGCTGCTTAGACTGCGTAATGGTGGATTTTCTGTAGCCTCATCTGCCCTTTGGTTTCTCTAGTGGCTGAGCAATATCCTCCTGAGTGTTGCCAGGCGGTTGGTTAGCCAACATGTCATGGCATCATGATGAGGATCCTTCATTGGATTCTAGATGTTGGTCCTAACCACAATGAGAGCGGTCAGAGAGCACCCCTTTGTAGCTGCCACTGATGGGCTATTGACGTTGGCGTGGGGACATGGAGAGGCTAGCGAGAAGGGGATGGGGATCTGGCTGTGAGACAGGGAAAAGAGTAGGGGGGCGTACTGCAAGGGGGCGCACAACAGAGGTGTGCAGCAGGGGAGCTTGCAGCAAGGGATCGCGCAACAGGGGGTTGTGCAACAGAGGGGTGTGTTGCAGGGGGCTCGTAGCAGGGGGTGCACAATAAAGGGACACATAGGGAAGGGGCGCATAGCAACAGAGGGCTCATAGCAGGGTGAGTGCGCAGTAGGGTGAGCATGTAGCAGGGGAATGACGAAAGAGCTCGCAGAATCGGTTGGAGCAGCAATGAAATGATGAATTGAGGAGCCTTCGTGTCTTTTGTAGGCACGAGGATCTGAATTCGAGCGTGGAAGAAGCAGAGAGGGCCAATTCAAGTGTGGCTGCACGTGATGCATAGTGTTTCGAGAGGAAAAGTGTGGCAGAGTGCCGACAGAATTAATCACCGATTTGAGTTTCCGCATCATGTAGGAGTTAGCATTGCGATGCAGCGTCAGACTAATCATGGGAGGAGTTGTCCTTGTGCATTCTGGAGATGTCACCCACATCCGGGGGAGTTCGATCGTTTTGAAGGAGAGTGAGGTAACTCTCGTGAAGGATTTCATCCTAGATATGATGAAAATTAGAGTGGTAGAGCATTATATTGCTATCAACTCTTTTGTTGGCCAAGAGATTAGCAACAAGTTTGGCTTTCTACGAACATGATGGAATGCCATGGAATTATGATGCTGCAATAGATGTGTCAGATGATAGAGGCGATTGGAAAGCCTCCAGCTCGTAGAGACCTTTGTGGATGAAGAACCAAGGAGGATGCGAGTTGCAGCTTGGATAATGGGCTGAGAATCTCCTTCCATTTCTAGCGGGAAAAAATTGAGCTCAATGGCTATGGATATCCCCTTTATTAGCCCCTCCAGTTCAGATGATTTGTTTCTATCCCACCCCATGCTTCCATAATATACGTGTAAGGGGTTGGCGCTAGAGTCTCTAAAGATGCCCCAAACCAAACTTCCCCTGGGTTGCCTTTGGAGGCTCCATCAAAGTTGCATTTGAAAATTTTAGCTGGGGGGGTGGGGTTCCAAATTTTAGGAAGCCGATCCTTCCTGTACGCGGGGGGGAATTTCTCCATGGGGGGTTCGATATTCAGATGCCAATTGTTCCAAATGATGCATTCAGTTGTGGTTTTCAAGAATTCATCCTTCCCCCAGTGCACCAAGGCAAGAGTTTCTTCTAATTTTCTGAGTAGATTGGCCCAAGTTTGCTCTTGAGTTAAAGTTGCATCTTTAAAAGTCCTATTGTTTCGTTATTTCTAGAGGTTCCATGTGAGTAGGCTTGGAATGAGCTGCCAAAGGTGATTTAAGAGATTTCTAGAATAAGGATTATCCTACCACCTGATGATGGTGTTGGTGATGTTTCTCCAGTCTCTATTGGATCTTCTGCATAAGGTCTTGATCCTGTCCCAGAGAGTGTTGGATATGGGGCATAGGTCCAACATGTGATCGATAGTTTTGATGGCATTCTAGCATAGAGGAAACCTTGAAGGACCCACAAAGCCCCTCTTCACGAGATTCTCCCATGTGAGGATGCGCCTTTTGCTTAGCAACCATAAAAATGTGGCTACTTTGGGCCAAAGCTTAGCTGTCCATATATTTTTCCATAGTTGATTTGAGAGGCCAGGGATTGGAGGTTGAATAAGGTGGTAGGATTCCTTGGTTGAGTAGTTGCCACTGGAGCGTGACCCCAACGGAGGAGGTATGGCCCTTGCTAAGTTCTCATTCTTATTTTTATTAATTCCTCCCATATGTCTTTACGTTTTTCATTGTTCCAGTCTACTTTCCATCTATCGGTGGGGAGCCAATTCCTGAATCCATGAGTTACAACATTCAATCCAAAAGTCCTAGACAAAATTTTGTTCTCTCGTCTGTAAAACCATGCTCCAGATTGGGTGATGGAAGATCGAGGAGAGGCTTGGCATTTTCTACCAAGAATATTCCCAGAACCGGGCTTGATCACCATTGTGCAATTCCCAAAAATTATGTGTTTGGATTAGGTGCTTGTGTTAACTGGTTGCATTCCATATTTGGGATCCTCCAAGAGCAATATTGAATCTGATTAGTTCCTCCTTGGGCCAGTTTCCAGCATATTTGGCTGCCCACAAGGATGCCCAAGGTTTTTGGGGGCAGGAGACCCATTTCCACCAAATATTGGCACCCATGATGGTGTTGATGTGCTCTGGATCTCTCATACCAAGTCCACCCTGAGTTTTTGGCATACATACTTATTTCCATTTGACTGGCGCCCATTTGTGCTTGTCTTTGGATCCACCCCAGAGAAAGGTCCTTTGAAGGTTGCAGATGGATATAAGGACCCATTTAGGTGCAGTCAAAATGGAAAAGAGGTATATTGGCAGAGATTGGAGAACATATTTGACTAGAACCATACAACCAACTATTTTGAGGGAGCAGTGAGTCCAGGTGGCAAGTTTGGTCTCCATTTTGTCCAATAGCTCTCTCCGGGATAAGTGTTTGATAGCTAAGTCCGTAAGGGGGTCCCCCAGGTACTTGGAAGGCAGAGAGGCTATGGAGAAGCCGAGGATGCGAGCTATATTGTGTTGGGTAACAATGGGAGTATTGAAGAAGAAGATTTGATATTTCTCAGGGTTAACAGTGGTTCCAAAGGCTTCAGAGAAACAATCAAGAAGGGTTCTAAGGGTGCGCGCTTCCTGCACAGAGTGGTTACCCATGATCATGTTGTCATCCACAAATTTTTGATGAGAAATGGGAGGGTGAATGTGTAAGGGGATGCCTTGAAGGTCATGGGATCAGATCGAGTTCTTGATTGGGTGGCCCAGACCCTCAACCATGAGTACAAAGAGGAAAGGAGAGAGAGGGTCGCATTGTCTTATTCCCCTGGAGGGTTTAAAGGTTGCCGAGGGGATGCCATTGACTAGAATAGAGAGGGCAAAGGGGAGATCATGATCTAGCGAACCCATGTGTGGTAGAACCCAAAGGCTAGAAGTATGTGTTTTATGTAATTCTAACTGAGCTTGTCAAAGGCTTTGGAAAGGTCAATTTTGAGGAGAATGCCAGTCTTATTTGAGGTTTTTAGGGAGTGGATGACTTCATGGGTTAGAATGATTTTGTCAATGATCTGCCTGCCTTCAACGTAGACTATTTGCTTCAGGGAAATGAGCATAGGAAGGAGCTTCTTCAATTTGTTAGCAATAAATTTGGAAATTATTTTGTAAATATTGTTGAAAAGGGCTATTGGCATGTACTTACTTGGGGAAGTCACGTTTTCTTCCTTTGGGATGATAGCGAGAAAATTTGCATTGAAAGATGGAAGAATCCAGTGAGTGTTGCGCGATTCCTCCACTATGCCCCAGACCTCCTCTTTGATGATATCCCAGCAGAAGTGGAAGAAATTAGTGGTGAAGCCATCCAGACCTGGGGTTTCCCTTCTTTTAGTTGGAACACCTCTTGTTCGACCTCCATCAAGGTTTTGGCTTTGAGCAACATCCTGTTGTGATCCTCATTGATCAGTTTTGGGATATGCTATGTGATTTTCTCAATAGCCTCTTGACGTTGAGTGTTGGGTTCCTTGAGGATGTCTTTGAAGTTATTGTGCAGTTCCACTGTGATGTCTTCATGTTTTTCCAAGCATTCCCCATCTTGGTTCTTGAGGACAGTGATTATGTTGTGCATCCTATGCTAGATTGTGGAGCGGTGAAATTTTTTTGTGTCCCGTTCTCCTTCCTTGAGCCAGTGAATCTATGATTTCTGTTTCCATAGGATTTCTTCTTGACTTCTTTTTTCTTCAATTTGGGATGTTAGCATCTTTTCAAGGGCCTCTGAGTCTACAGATCTGCCTTCTAAGATGATTTTTTGTTTGAGCTGCTTCATTTGTGTTTCCAACTCTCTTGGGTCGTGGAGAATGTTGTCGAAGGTATTATGATTCCATAATTTCAGCTTCCCTTTGAGCATCTTTAGCTTCTGTTGGAATTGATACATTTTTTATCCCAAGGGAGGATTGAGAGAATTCCACCAATCTAAGATGAGATCTTTGAATCCCGGTTGTTTGAACCAAAATTGTTCAAAGCGAAAAGGTTTGAGCATGGCAGTACCAGGTATGAGCCAATGAAGCTGGATTGGCTAGTGATCCAAACCAGAGGCCAGAGTGATAGTGGCATCCAGTTTCCCTCCTAGGTGGATGAAATTGTCCGTGATGAGGAAACAATCCAGTCTTGAAGCTATTTGATGGGATCCTCCCCTCCGGTTATTCAATGTGAAGATGCCATTGGAGGTTTGAAGATCTATAAGATGATTACCTTGGATAAACTCCTTAAATTTGGTGCTATCCATGTCAAGACGAGTCCTTCCTCCTTTCTTTTCCTGAAGGGTTGTTATCATGTTGAAGTCTCCTCTAATCAGCCAGAGAGGGTGAGTTCGCTAGTTGTTGAGATCCGTTATGTTGTTTAAAAGATCTGGTTTTTGCAGTGTTGGCTGTGGGAAGTAGACATTTGTGAGATGTCCATGAATGATGGTTCCAATCAAGTGGAAGGAGGCTTGAATGAAATGGCGTTTTGCATGACTGTTCTCTAGGGTGATCAGCTGGGGATTCCAAATGATCGCAAGGCCTCCCGAAGCTCCACAAGCGTCGATGGTGAGGGTGTTGCAGCCTTTCCAAAGTCTATTGAATATGGTATCCAGAGTAGTACTGGAGAATTTTGTTTCTTGCATGAATAAAATCATGGGGTTTTCCTCAGAGATTGTTTTCTTGACTAACCTGTTCTTAGAGGGACTATTTAGCACTCTGATATTCCAAGAGATGAGCTTCATTGAGAAGTAATGGGAACGACAGAGTAGAACCTACACCTCCCTGATTTTACTAGCTCTTTGCCCCAGCCAACCAGTCGTTGCAGATAAGTTCTTCTTCCTCGTTTTCTGGATTATTTCAGAATGTGTTTGGTGTTCAGGAGAGTGTTGCCTTGAATGTCGAGGGAGGGTAGTTGTTGGGCTCTAAAGAGGACTTCCTCTAATTTATGGATCTGTTGTTGGGGGATTGAGAGAAAGTATTTTCTCTTGCATGCAGCTTCAAGACCCATAATGTCTAGGTCCCCATAGTCAATACTCTTAGGTTCTTCTTCCATTGCTTCTTGGATAGATTATGAGGTTGTACCTTTGCCTTTACCTGAGATGTCCAGAGTAGGCGTTGGGGACTGGGGTTAAAGAAAGGATTCCAATTGGATTCTGGTTTTCAGAGCCTCTAGAGTTTGGGATCTCTCTTGCGAGGGCAAATTCGAGTCTCTTGGGTTTCATTCTCATTCGCGTTTAGATTAGCTAGGGCTTCAAAGCTATTGCTTGTAGCTGGAGCTTTTTTGTTTTGGTTCGTATTTGACTTTCTGGTGTGCTTTTTTCTTCTAGAGACTTTTGTGAACCCTTCAGTGTCTTTGGCAGTAGATGTGTTGTTCATTGTGGAGTTTTGATTTAGGGGGCAATCTCTGAATAGGTGCCCATGCTGGTGGCATTTCCTACATCTAAACGACACATGTTCATAGTCTACTATTTTGATATATACCAAATTATATATATATATAAACAAATAAGGAATTTTTTTATTATTTATTAAATTGCGTATTTGTTTTTTTATTTAATTTAATATTTAATTTTAATTTTGTATTTTTATTATTAAATTTAATATTTATGTGTTTTAAATTAATTTTATTTTTATTTTTTTTTAATTTAATTTTTATAGTTAACTTTTTTTTTTTTAATTTAATATTTTTAAGATATTATTTTAATTTTTTATATTATTAAATTTATTAAATTTTAATTTAGAAAATATATTTTGTCTTTTTTTACTTTTTTTTTTTTCATTTTTAAAATGGTTTAATTTAAAAAAAAAAAATTAGATTTGTATTTATTTGTTTTAATTATTTGATTTTTTTTTCTTTTTTAATCTTGATTTTTTTTATTAAAATTTTTATTTTTATTTATTTTTTAAATTTTAAATTTTGTTTTTTTATTAATTTTTTTTTCTTATTATTATTTTTTTAATTTAAAATTTAAAATTTAAAATATTTTTTAGTTTTGTATTTTAATTTTAATTATTTTTAAATTTTCTATTTTAATTATTTTTTTTAATTATATGGTTTTTTTTAATAATTTAGAAAAAATTGTTGTTGAAGCTTTTTTTTTTAATTATGTGTGTTTTTATATTTTTTCCCAATTTTTTATATAATTTTTGAAAATTTTGTTTTATTTATTTATTTTTTTTAAATTTTTTATTTTTACAAGTTAATTTTGTTTTTTGTTTTTTGTTTTTTACATTTTTATTAGTTGTGAAAAAAATCTTTCGGTAAAAATCACATCCAAATAAAATTGGTCAACGCGTTTTGAACCAGCCAGTGTGGTTCATCATCAGGACTTGATGAAAAATCTGATCAGGAAACCCAATTAAATAGATACGAGAAGCTCCAACTAGCCGTTGAAAAATAATGGCTAGTTTGACTAAATCAAGGTCATAGAATCAAAAAATCAAAAAAAAATATATATAATGATTAAAGATTATAATATGAATATTATTTATTTTTAATTATTATACAATAAGAATTATTCAATATATTCTAGAAGATTAAATAAATATTGAATTATTTCTATTAATAGAATGATAATTAAAATATTTATTTTGTTTAATATTACTTAAAAATATAAATACTAAATAATAAATAAATAAATAAATAAATAATAATAATAATAATATTAGGAATTTGGCTTCTGTGATCCATAAAATGGTAGAAAATTTTTTTACACCATTAATAATAATAATAATAATTTAATTTTTAACAATTTTTATTTTAATTTATTTTTAATTAATTAAAATAGATTTATTAAATTCATTTTATTAATATTTTTTTTTTTTTTTTTGAAGAACTTAATAAATCTGTTTTAATAAAATAAAATTAAATAAAATTAAAATAAAAATAAAAATAAAATAAAATAAAATAAAAATTAATAAACATTAATCAAATTTAAAAAAAAAAAAAGAATGAAGAGCAGGGATCCAACACCTGCTAACCGTCCATCCATCGTCCCTGTTGAGGTTAAGAGGCCTCTTTTCGATTTCCAAGGCTTCTCTCAACTTGCAGTGGTGGAAATGGTCAATCTTCACAATCACCTTAGCATCTTCAATGCAAATGTGATGATTAGTCTTCTCGACATGCTCAGCTAAGGCCGAGGAGCACGATCTATTATGCTTAAGGTCAACAACATGCTCATGAATTCTTTGATTAATAGACCGACCCGTTTCACCAATGTAAGGTGTCCCACAAGAGCATGGAATCAAGTACACACCCTTACCATCCTTAGGGCAAATCAGGTCTTTAACAGATCTAAGGGAACTTCGAATGGTGCGGTAGGGTTTAAACGTTGAGGAAACATTAAACTTCTTTAAGATCCTAACGATTTTATCCGTAGTACCTTGGATAAACGGAAGGTGAACTCCAGATAACCGATCGCAAGGATCTTTACCTCTAGGACCCCTTTCAGCTTTTTGAAAAGCTTTAAGGTAGTGACTTATACTATAACCATTTTTATTAAAAAATTTAAGGAGATGAGCCTTTTCACCTTCAAAATGGTTTACATCAGAGATTCTAAAGGCTCTGGTAGCTAAGGTGTTGAGAACCCCAAGCTTCTGAGCAGGGAAATGGTGAGAACTAGCATGTAAATACTGCTCAGTGTGCGTCTTCTTTCTAAAAACTTGATGAGAAAAAGAACCATCTTCATTCCTAGAAAGGAGGACATCAAGAAAAGACAAGCTACCATTATCTTCAAATTCCATGGTGAACTTAATGAAGTCAAATTGAACATTAAAATATTATTATTTATATATATATATATATTTCTCTTATTTGAATTTTTTTGTCATGTTTTTCTTATTTTATTTTTATGTTTTATTACCAACATGAAAATCACCACTCTAACCAAAAATGGTTGATGCTGCATTAGTACTTTTCAAAATTAACATGAAAATCACTAACATTTTAAAACAAATGTTCATACTTCATAAATAAAAAATTTAAATTATCAAAAATATGCTAAAAAAAGGTGATTCTGCATCACCACTTTTCAAAATCGGGTGTTTTTTTTGCTACCTCAAAAAAGTAGGTACCAGTTCAGTTACCTATTTGATCTGTAACTATGTTTGAATATCTTCAAACAAGTGATAACATACAAAGAAGAACCATGGGAATAATTGATTGACATTGGGTTAAATATGGGTTGTGAGTATATGTTGGCATATTAGAAATTAATTGTGGAATTTGTCACTATTTATCTTGTTTTACTTAGCTCCGTTTATAATTAATAGAACACAAAAATCTTTTATATTAAATCTATGATTTGTTACGGGGTATAAAATTTGCAAGAAGTAAAGTATGGAACTACGCCAACAAATGAATTATTGAAAGATGGCATGAAATTTGGTTTTTGAAATAATGTGTATAGTTCACGAGTCAATTCTTGCTATGGTACATTTATTTTCAATTTACATTAATGTATATTATTTAATACTGCAATTTTTATTATTTTTACTAATGTATATATACTCATTACACTTTATTTTTATGTTTGTATATGGAACTTGAAGTAGAAGAAAACAATCAACACAATGAACAAAACATTCCTCCAAATAACCCAAGTCATGGAAGTAGCTCAAGTAGTGACAACAGTTCCAACGAAGAATGATGATCAATATGTTTGGATGCAGAGCAAGGCGTTGTATTTTTTGAAATATTAGTCTGTGAAATCATACATTTTGTTTAATGTAATGGATATAGTGTCCCAGTTGAAAGACAAAGGAATACCAATAAATGTCCCATTTTGTATGACAAAGAGTGTCTTATATATATATATATATATATATATATATATATATATATATATATATATATATATATATATATATATATAAAATACGTTTTAACAAGCCTACCAAGAATGATGATCAATATGTTTAATGCAGAGCAAGGCATTGTATTTTTTGAAATATTAGTCCTGTGAAATCATACATTTTGTTTAATGTAATGGATATAGTGTCCCAATTGAAGAACAAAGGGAATACCAATAAATGTCCCATTTTGTATGACAAAGAGTGTCTTATATATATATATATATATATATATATATATATATATATATATATATATATATATATATATATATATATAATAAAATACGTTTTAATTAATTTCATTGTGTTCTCCATTGTTGTTGTGAAATGTTACACCACTCATTGAATATATGGATGATTAAATATTATAATGAAGATATGCGAAATCTAATGATATGATATAACAAATTCATCTAAACATCACATTCAAATGCACTAATAACAAATTAATTGCTATGAATAATATTATAAGATGTGTGTCGACTTTTGATGAATATTGAATTTTATAAAATCACAATAATTGCACTGTCATAGGTCGATGTTTCTAAAAAATAGAAAATGAACTCCAGTGCGTGTGTATGATATTGTGCACCAGTGTGTTTGTATAATACTGTGCATTGGTGTGGTTCTACGACCTATGAGCACCGCACCAAATACCAATACCAATTAGAACGTCTAGTGCACTTTATCGAAGACTACGACCTGGGCGGATATGTGTTTCATGCACCAGTATGGCTTGCCTTTAACACGTTGGTGCATTGTTATAACTTAACGGCCCGGTGCGTTTTAACACCTAACAACCTAATGCATTTTTGCACCTTAACGACGTCGGTGCATGCACCTTCTATCAGTCCAGTGCGTATTTGTGGGTGCCACGCACCAGGACGTTGCTAAACGCCTCGGGGCTTCCGAAATTTGTTTTCCATCCCAGTGCTTGGTATGTTTACAGTACTGGTGTGTACAGGTTAAAACACACCAGTGCGTTCACACATGAAGCACGCATTGATAAGAAATACATCCGTAAAAACCTCTGGCCGCCCAATATTTTTTAGTTGTGTTGAAGTTCCATTAGAAGCTTCGTCAAAACTACCATTACCCAAAACGGATGTTGTAGCAAATGTTTTTTTGACAATTTTGGCCAATTTTATAATACTAAAAATCTCTTTTATAACCTCTGTTAGAGGGTCTTTTCCTTGTAGTGAACCTAGTTAGGGTTTAACATTATGAATATTTACTCCTAATTTCCATTGTGCATTGAATTTATGTTCCATATTTTAAATGTTGTTTGGTGTTTACATATATATATATATATATATATATATATATATATATATATTTATTTTTGTAGTGCATGGGTTTAACCTATTGTCTATAAACCCTAGTTATTGAATGTAAATTAGCTATGTGTTTGTTGGCTTGTGCTAATTAGGGTTTTTTATGTGCCTAATATATTTGTTGTGTATACCTATGAATTATGGTGTGTATAAACCCTAATTACCGTGTGAGTGTGTAGTTGTTTCAATATTGCGCCACTTATTCATTAAGCGTATGTGTTTTTAATGGGATTTAAGCTAGGTTTAATACCGAGGTTACAAATTTATAGTTGGGTTTTCCTAAAATTATAACATCGCTAGTAGTGATCTAGGATTTGATAATTGTAATCATAATATAAATTCTTCCACAATAATATTGGTAAATTATTTGATGAATTTTGGGTTCAGGGTATGTATTGTTGCCCAACTGGGAACTAGGGACGTTACACTTAGTATATTTGCTCATGGATTTAGGCAAAAATTAACCACAAGGTATGCACATACCTAGAACAAGTAAAATAATGTTACTACGTCACAATGTATAGAGTTCACTAATTGTGCATATGTCCCAACAACTTGAATTGAGTGATCACAATGATTAAAATAAATCTTGAGTCTATTAGATACTAAAAATTTAATCCATCCTTCAAATCATTGTTGTATACTGGATGCACGTGTACATTTTACCTCACTCCATCTTAAAAAAGGTTAATGCTATAATTTCTAATTTCATTTGGGCCAGTTCCTATGAAGTAAAAAAAATCACCTTGTTAGGTTGGATGACATTTCCAAACCTACAAAGGAGGGAGGCCGGGGCTTAATGGATATTGATAATTTTGGTTGTGAAGTGGGGGTAAAATTCTCGTGGTGGGATTTATCTAGTTCAGGTATATGGAAGAATAACATACCTAAGAAATATTTTAAGACTCTACCTTTGGATGAATGGATCAAAGGTAGGGCTTAGTCTCCTATCTCGACATCATACACTTGGAATGGGATGATGAAAAAAAAAATGGTTTCTTGGAAATACAAGGTGGTGAATTGGTGCGGGCACAAAAGTAGAGATTGGCCTCAACCCTATTATGGGTATCAATGGAGAAAACATAATGACTTCTACACTCATCTACCATATCCACAACCTTGGAATTTTTTATATCAGTTAGATCCAAGTGGCTATAGATCCTCTTTTTCAATATCCTATTTGGATCTGTTTAAAGAATTTGAGTTTATATGGGGAATTGGTCGGGGTATGGGATAGATACATTCAAAATATAATTATGGTTGGTATTACATTAGATGTAATGAAGGATAAATTCACATAGGCTAGGAAGACTGTACATGAACACATCTTGGTCAAAGATGCATACATATTTATAACTAAGCTGCAACAATTGGAGGGAATATATGGTTGGTTTAATAATATATGGCCTTGGAATCTCCCTCTCAAACTAAAATGTTTTGGATGGTTAACATGGCAAAACAAAATACAAACTTGGGATGATTTTTGTCAAAGGGGTTTCACGGGATTAAGCAGATGCATATTATGTTTGAGGGCACTAGAGGATGTGGCATATATTTTTCTCACTTGCCCATTTTCCGTTTCCATTTGGGTGGGTTTTCTAAACATTTTAAAAATCAGGGCTACATGGGATCCTACTTCGATGGAATCATGTATTCAGGGATGGGTGAAGGAATACCACTCTCTTCCTTTCTATATCAGATTGAGGATATGGCGATGTAGGAATGCAGGAATATTTGAAGACAAATAGTTGGATATCTTGGGCACGTGCATGAAAATTTGTGCATATTTTAAAGAAGTTGGGCCTGTGGTTAATAGTAAAAGCTAGAGATATATACAACAGGTGAATATATGGCGTAATTACCCTATGGATATTTTTGATGGGGCTGCCAACTGTAGTTCATATGGATGTAGTGCCTACATTTTCATCGGACCGGGTATGTATTTTGATTTCAGTTGCTCTGGTGGATTTGGTTCCAATTCTAGGGCGGAAATTATTGCTTTATGGGTTGTGTAATTCAATGGTAGATGGTTATCTATCGAAAAACTAGATATTTTTGGCAAGTCAAAAGTGGTGATGGACTGAGCTTTGGAGAAGTCCACATTTCCACCTCCTCCTCTTTCTTTTTGGATGAGGAGAATTAGGACAATGTTGGTCCTCTTCAATGAGGTTCACTTTGCTCATATTTACAGGGAGATGAACGATGTGGTTGATGCTCTATCAAAGGTTGGACAACAATAAAAGCCCAAGAAGATCAACTATGCAGCCTACAACAATGATCGATTTCAGGGAGCTGGAATAATTCCTTCAATTAGTTTTTTCTCATTTGTTGTATATGGGGCTTATTATTTTAGTCACTTATGGAGAAATGTAGAATTTGAATGCTAATGTGGCACAACATATATTTTGGCGTGAATGGATGGACACTTGATTAACATGATAGGGGAAGAAAATTTATAATATTTTGCTATATGATGGGGCAAATTTTGAATATAAAAACAGTCTTTATATTTTTAATACAAATCCCAGTGGTTTTTTTCTTACCAAGGAAACAAAAATTAATCAAAATTTGAAATGCAGACTTTTAAATGATCTAGGATTAATATTGATATGCTAATTTCGTTTTTTAAAATCCTTGTACCCTCCTTTCCTTTAACCTTCGTGACATTAGATGTAAGCCCCAAATTTGGGTGCAGTTAAATAGAACTCATGCATTTTGGAAACACATATAAGCAATGTTGCAAAGGATTATTATCACAATGCAAAAATTGCAGAGTGTATTATTGCTTAATTAAAGGATACAACAGAGATTGTGAGAAATAAAGGCATCTATATATGGTTCAGATATTGTGAGAAATAAAGGCATCTATATATGGTTCAATCACAAAAGATATTTCTATAGTTTTCAAAATCCATTTCCATGCATGGAGTTATATTTTCTATACCTGTAAAAGCCCAAATATACTTCAATTTATCTCTTAGATCATGTCCATCAACTTTGCATTGGGCTCTTGGATCAATAATTTTCTTAAGAATTGACCCAGTTGGGTTGTCATATTTAATTGTGGTTGTGTATCCATGGATGCCCTAACACTTGTTGCCTTATTAAACCTTGCATGTAATCTTCTTTCTCACTAAAAAAATCTATAATTTTATGGAGATGAATTTTCATTACCCTGAATTCTTGCAAATTGTTATGCTCGCTCATTTCAAATCGATTTTCTATTGGTGCAATTGGTTAAAACAAGGATAAGAAGAAATGCCACCAAGAAAACTTGTTGGCTACTATTTGTAAATGATTTTATTACTTTTGAGATGGACCAATACTTACTTAAAATTGGTTTGAAAAGAAATAAATGCGAGAAGAGACGAGTTTTATTCTCTCTTTTGCTCAACTTTGGCCTTTGAATAATCAAGAGTGAAATTATTAGCGGTTATGTTCTAACAATTTATTTAGCTTGAAATTATGCCTTTGAAGTGCATATTTTGATAGATCCTGCTAGATTCATGAAGTGCATCTTTTTGAGATTGGAGAATGTCATTCCATCTGTTTGCTCTTTCTCAAGAATTGCTAAAGGTACTTGTTAGTGTGGACACAAATTTCACTGAAATAACTAAGTTACATACATGCTTGCGAATAACTAAGTTACTCACTGAGATATTTAGTCAAGCCGTCTCAGTCAATCGGTTATATTGTTTTCTGTAGGTCTCATCAAGCATATGAAGCACCCAACTTTTTGGAATTTGGGGTGTGTTTCCACCACTCCACTCCCTTATGTGTTTCCACCACTCCTGCATCCCAGAAATTTTGTGGAAGATTTAGTTCTTGACAAAGTATTATTATAGTTTATTGTTAGTGACATACAAAATACAATCTTAGCGATTTTGCAGACATTTTTGATGTTTTCTCTTTGGTAACCTGCTCATCACACCACGCTTTCTCCTATTTACAGCAAGCTCATACCTTAAAATGTATGTTTCAATATATATAATTACTGCCTAAGGTTGTTAAAATATTATGCTCTAGCTAACAACCACACGAGAACAAATCTGAGCTAAACATTAAAAATTCATTAAATTTCACGCTTTAAGATATCTATAGTACTCATTTTCTTATGTACGCCAACTCCCAGACCAGTTTGATCAAGCTTGTGAGAGGTTAATGGTTTAGGACCTTCCCGGGATTGGTGTAATGGATTTTTTTGGCAAAATTTTGAAAAGAGAGGAATTCGAGCTATGTGTCAAGGCCTTGTCATGTCTATGGTTACCTACTTACCAGAATTAGTTGTATGGTGGGGAACTTATAGTTGCACAACACAATTTGGAAATGTGGGCATGAAAGAGTATTAATTTAATATGATAATTTAACTTGAACAATATTTGTTTTTGCATATATGTTTTCATAATGTATTTGAGAGTATGATGTATTGTAATCAACATAAGTAAATGTTTCTACTTATCTTAAGCATTAAAAAATCACTTAGGTTGTCCAAATTCAACAAAAAGTTTCAGTAAAAATGGGCCATAGTTTTGATCTTGCTAAAACCTCAAGTTGTGTTATGTGAAAATAAGATTAACGACAAGATGCAGGTAACTTAAACAAACAAACTCAAGACATACAAACAAAATCGGGCCATTTTGCCAGTACATAAGAGTAGTATCTTCGCTGAGAACTCAGGATCAACTTGGATAGGTTCCCATCCATTGTTGCTTCAAAAGTTGCTCAAGCTCAAAAACAAACGATCTCAAGACGTGCAAACAAAATCATGAGTCATATCTTCAATAGTGGCTCCAAATCAGCTTGTATACGCTCCCATCAGTTGTTGGGATACAAAAGATGTTTTGGTTCAAAAAAATCAAGATTAATATAAAAATGAAACATATAAACATAACATGTGAGAGATTATAAATATAACAGTTATAGATTACATTTTAAGATGAGATGAGAGGAAGTACATGATTTTTTGGCCTCCTCTCATGATAGTATTGCATTTCAATTTTTCAGAGTCTATAAGGGATTTAAAATATGGTATCCTTATTGCCATAAAAAAATAACTAATTTGTAGGCCTTCTATGTAAGGGATCCCACTGCAGAACCAGGGATAAAATTAGGCACACTGAAGTCTTTTGCTTCTTCATCTGTTTTAATCACCCTACCCAGGCCAAGTTACGCGCCCATCTAGAAATGCACCAGGCCCAGCATTCTTATATTCCCCAAAGTATAAGCTTTCTAATGCAAATTCTCCCGACCATTCCAACCAGCCAGCAGGATGAATGAGGTCGCCTAAAAACGATTGCATGTAAACTGTTCGAGAGTACATTTTCCAAGGCCTTCCGAGGTATGTTGAAGAGAATGCCATCCAGGGAGTCTGATCACTTGTTGCTGTAACTATACAATTATGTATTGAGATGCCCGTATTTTGATTAGGATCATTTCTTCCTTGGGCAGTGATTGTGTTCCTTTGATTGAGCAGCATGCCTTGTCGAGCATAAATGTTACACCCCTGTAAAACAACTGCTGCATTGCCAAAAATAGAGTCTACTGTTCCAAATATATCACATTCTCTGTAAAACTGCCTGAGAGAGTGAACATAAAGAGTGTCTTGGTAACCAATAATACTGCATCGATAAATTGCTGCAAAATCGGCCCCCACCCGTAGAGCCACAGCTTGATGCTTGTCAGGCCCTGCACTGTTCATAAAGGTCATGTCACGTGCAACAAATCTTGCACCGGATACAGCTGCAATGCAGGGATTCACTGGTCAGTGATTATTAATTGACCTTATGTCCATACATACATGTCATGTTTCAACATGGTTGAAAATTGAAAAACCAATTAACCAGCTTCTTTACAGAGAAAGAGAGAGTATTTCAAGATACTGGATGAAACAATCAAACAAAAATGAATGCAAAGGTAGCGGAACTGAAAGTAGTAGAGCTCCTCTCACATTTTTGCTGGAGATAACAACAGTCTTTCCTCATACACGTCAACAAACATTATGTTGGTTTTTCGTTTAGAAATTTTGACAGTTTCCGTACAGTCCAGCTTTTACATAGATGATGTATTTTCTACTTCTTAAATGCGAGGGTGCCTTCTTGACAGCGTCGGTTATTGTTACATAGTTGCCACTGCCATCCTGAGCTACAACAGCATCAGGTTTTAAGTCTGCAGGAGTAAACGATCAGTTGCCGATAACCACATAGGGAATTCCTTCATGTCATATCGATCCAACAAACCCATAATGCTGATAGAATTCCTGATCCAGACCAGCGTTATGCCCCTCATCTTTCTTGAATTCCTGCTCCAGATCAGCGTTATTCCTCTCCCCAAACAGAAACAGGGGCTGCAACCTCTAGAGAGTACGATTGCAAACCTGAGCTATGGTGGCTTCATTGGTGGCTTGAACAAGATCTTTGGGTTCCACCAGCTGATCGACGCCTGGATATGTGACAAGCGTAGACATGCACAGCTCAGGATGGAATGTTTGAGAGCAAGCGGTATGTATACCAGGCGGTATGGAACCTGAACCTGTAGCATCTGGAACCTTGTTGCCAACAATAACAATCACAACAGAAATTAGAAGGCAGGCAAATATAATCACTCCGATGGCGATGGCGATGGCAACCATCACCACCCATCTCCTCCTTGCCCGATCATCTTGGTTCCCGGGCGTCCATCCACTGCAGAAACAGCGATCTATTGAATTGAATTCAGGAAGAAGAAAACTCTTTGATTTGATTGATTCAAAAACAACGTCTATTGAATTGAATTCAATTCAATTCAGGAACAAAAAAATGAAATAATGAATTTTACGTTTGCAAATTTGAGTGAACAGAATTTACTAATTTTAGATGAAATTCTCCTCCCGTGTTCCTTTCGTTGCTATTTTCTGTTGAAGAGATTTTACTTTGTTTCCTTGGGGTATGCAGTATTCTTTCACTATACCTCAGCACTATTTATTTCCTTCGAGGGCTTTTATTTGGCATGCAAATGTTTGTCGAAGTCTAATGTAATTATGAGATTAAAAATCATTGTTCACCTAATTGTAAACTCTTAGAATATGACAACTTGAGAATGTTTGTTGAATATTCCAAAATTTTGTATTTTATATGAGCACTAATAAAATTAAATTATTCATTTGAGTTGTTGAAAAACCTATACATACACATTTAGTTTCCAAGAAAAAAACAGTGATTATATGTTTATTTGAAGAAGAAATGGTGATATTATAATGCAAGTAAACAAGAACACAAACCCAATGTACTACATCACAAAACCTAGAATGTAATCAATTCATAAGCTTGGGGTTGAATAGAACATCCCCACAAAAAATTATACAAAAATAGAGTGTAGAACCAAATAATCCCTTTTAGAGTCATAAACACAATAAACCGACCTGCCAATGTCTACATACCATATCATCCAAACAAGGCTTAGACAAACCACTCTTTGTGAGGTAGATATGAGATTGCATCATCCTTGGTGAGTTATGTCAAGAATTTAGGAACTTTGAATTTTTGAAATCTAGATTAATATAAAGAGGAAAGAACATAAACATAACATGTGAGAGATTATAAATACAACAGTTATAGATTACATTTTAAGATGAGATGAGAGGAAGTACATGATTTTTTGACCTCCTCTCATGATAGTATTGCATTTCAACTTTTCAGAATCTCTAAAGGATTTAAAATATGGTATCCTTATTGCCATAAAAAGGCCTTCTATGTAAGGGATCCCACTGCAGAACCAGGGATAAAAATAGGCACACTGAACTCTTTTGCTTCTTCATCTGTTTTAATCACCCTATACCCAGGCCAAGTTACGCGCCCATCTAGAAATGCACCAGGCCCAGCATTCTTATATTCCCCAAAGTATAAGCTTTCTAATGCAAATTCTCCCGACCATTCCAACCAGCCAGCAGGATGAATGAGGTCCCCTAAAAACGATTGCATGTAAACTGTTCGAGAGTACAATTTCCAAGGCCTTCCGAGGTATGGTGAAGAGAATGCCATCCAGGGAGTCTGATCACTTGTTGCTGTAACTATACAATTATGTATTGAGATGCCCGTATTTTGATTAGGATCAGTTCTTCCTTGGGCAGTGATTGTGTTCCTTTGATTGGGCAGCATGCCTTGTCGAGCATAAATGTTACACTCCTGTAAAACAACTGCTGCATTGCCAAAAATGAAGTCTACTGTTCCAAATATATCACATTCTCTGTAAAACTGCCGGAGAGAGTGAACATAAAGAGTGTCTTGGTAACCAATAATACTGCATCGATAAATTGCTGCAAAATCGGCCCCCACCCGTAGAGCCACAGCTTGATGCTTGTCAGGCCCTGCACTGTTCATAAAGGTCATGTCACGTGCAACAAATCTTGCACCGGATACAGCTGCAATGCAGGGATTCGCTGGTCAGTGATTGTTAATTGACCTTATGTCCATACATACATGTCATGTTTCAACATGGTTGAAAATTGAAAAACCAATTAACCAGCTTCTTTACAGAGAAAGAGAGAGTATTTCAAGATACTGGATGAAACAATCAAACAAAAATGAATGCAAACAGAAAGGTAAAAGGTTTGGAAAAGTACCAAAGGTAGCGGAACTGAAAGTAGTAGAGCCCTCCTTCACATTTTTGCTGGAGATAACAACAGTCTTTCCCTTGCCATCGCCAACAAACATTATGTTGGTTTTTCGCTTAGAAATTTTGACAGTTTCAAGGTACAGTCCAGCTTTTACATAGATGATGTATTTTCTACTTCTTAAATGCGAGGGTGCCTTCTTGACAGCGTCGGTTATTGTTACATAGTTGCCACTGCCATCCTGAGCTACAACAACATCAGGTTTTAAGTCTGCAGGGGAAAGCTGTAGGAGTAAACGATCAGTTGCCGATAACCAGATAGGGAATTCTTTCATGTCATATCGATCCAACAACCCATAATGCTGATAGAATTCCTGATCCAGACCAGCGTTATGCCCCTCATCTTTCTTGAATTCCTGCTCCATACCAGCGTTATTCCCCTCATCTTTCTTGAATTCCTCCTCCAGACCAGCGTTATTCCCCTCATCTTTCTTGAAACCAGCGTTATTCTTTGCCAGCAGCCGTCGAGGGTTTTGGGGAACTGCAGACTTGTTCCTCTGTTCACTAGGTAAAGCTTTATTTTCCAAGGCGGCGTTGCTGAAAAGGGTTTGGAAGAGTGCCAGTGAATTACTGATAAGTTCGGAGAACTTTTTCGATTCTATCTGTATGTCATTGGTGGATTCATGAGTGCCATTGTCTCCAATCAAGTTATGGAAACCCTCCAGGCATGTATCCTGGTTTGTCAGAGCGGCACTGAGCCAAGTTTTGACATCGGCAATGAAGAGCAAGATTGATAACGGTCTCAAATCGGACATGGCCTTCATGTGGACCAGCGTGGCATTGAGATGATATACTGTATCGTGGAGCAGCTCCACGCAATCCTGCTGGGCCACACCTTCGTCTCCCCAAACAGAAACAGGGGCTGCAACCTTTAGAGAGTACGATTGCCAAACCTGAGCTATGGTGGCTTCAATGGTGGCTTGAACAAGATCTTTGGGTTCCACCAGCTGATCGACGCCTGGATATGTGACAAGCGTAGACATGCACAGCTCAGGATGGAATGTTTGAGAGCAAGCGGTATGTATACCAGGCGGTATGGAACCTGAACCTGTAGCATCTGGAACCTTGTTGCCAACAATAACAATCACGACAGAAATTAGAAGGCAGGCAAATATAATCACTCCAATGGTGATGGCGATGGCAACCATCACCACCCATCTCCTCCTTGCCCGATCATCTTGGTTCCCGGGCGTCATCCTGGAAGAAACCCTGTACCTGCCAAGAAAACTCTGCAGGATTCAAGAAACAGCGATCTATTGAATTGAATTCAGGAACAAGAAAACTCTGCAGGATTTGATTGATTCAAGAAACGACGATCTATTGAATTCAATTCAATTCAATTCAGGAACAAGAAAACTCTGCAGGATTCAAATGAGAGCAGCGAACAAGAAACAGAGAATGAGAGCACCGAACAAGAAACGGAGAATGAGAGCAGCGGGAAAACAATTTTAAAGCCTCCTGTGATTTACATTTACTATAAATATCACTTATTTTGTTTTGCATTGATTGATATTGAATTTTAATGTTTATAATTATGAATATAATGAGTAAAGTATTATGAAGTCAATATGAAAATATTAAGGAGGATATTGTTATCAAATAAAGAGATTTGAGGACATTGTTATCAAATAAAGAGATTTTGTGAAAATATTTTTATGTTAATAGTGAATTGTCATTCGATAAGAATTGTGATTAATATTTTTTAAAAAAATTGTAATTAATATTTTTAATTTTTTTTTTGTATATGTACTAAGCATTTTTTTTCAAAATCAATATCTTTTATGTACTAAGAGATATTGTTCTTTATGTTATAGTTTATTTTTTTATCTTCAAACTTGTTTATTTTTTCTCTATATACATAAGAAAAAAAATACAAGTAATTTCACAATTTTAAGTTTTAGTTTTATATTTTATAATTACAAATCTAGTTTCTTATTAAAATATTTTACACACATCTATTTATTCAAATAAATTATATTGTGAATATGTTTTCTCCTATTATTTGATTATAAAATTATTGTACTCCATACTAAGTAAAACAACTTTATTAATAAGGAATTGAATGCCAAATTGAAAGATTACTCAAGCCAGAACTAGTATAATATATAGAACTGATTTTTTGAGGTATAAATTATTTGTTTTAGAGGACACCTCTGGCACAGTGATCAATGGAGGCAAATCACAAATCTTCTTCTTTATACTAGGATAAATGTCCAAACTCACTTGACTTCTCTTTT
The DNA here is from genome assembly GCA_034641835.2 of Pinus albicaulis. NCBI lineage: Eukaryota > Viridiplantae > Streptophyta > Pinopsida > Pinales > Pinaceae > Pinus > Pinus albicaulis. Next base: position 574,898,557 of record CM076582.1, on the reverse strand, counting down.
GGGTTTCCAAATTGGATCTCTTCCCTCAAAATATTCAAGAATCTCATTGACCCATAACTCTTTGAGAATAAGTACTTGGCACCACCTTTTTAGTGGTATCAACAAAATGATTGGAAGGCAAATAAACACTTTTGATCACGCAATGATAGGGGTCCAAACCCCTCATGAGCACCCTAGAGGTTTACACAATATTTACCACCTCCTAAGTTAAGATGGATCTAAGCTAGTTTAATTATTATCTATAATTATAATTAAAATATAATTATTAATTTCATATTTTTTATAAATATTACATTTTACTCAATACTCTCCCTTGCCCCTATTATTTTTATAGTTGAGTTTAAATGTCAAATTTTACTCAATATTCTCTCTCACCCCTGCTAATTTTATAGTTTTTTTATATTTTACCAAATAAAACCTAGTAAAAAGTGGTTGGAGGTAGGCAAAAATATTAATTGCATTTTTCCTAATATTTCCCCCTCCTCCGATCATATCCAGACAAACATAATTATAAAAATGTTTTACCTCCACTCAAAATCTCCTTGGCATACTTGCCTCGAGATACAAATAGCTCCCCATCTCTTTGCCATATTTCCATACTTGCCTTGAAATGCAAATAGCTCTCTGTCTCTTTTCCATATTTCCAATCCAAGGAAATAGTGCAAGAGCTCCATGTCCTTCATCTCAAATTCTCTTGCAAGATCATCTTTGCAAGATTTTATGAGTTTCTTATCACCTATCAGTATTAGATCACATAAAGTACAATAATCAAAAGCTTACCTTCAACCACAATATGATATAGGTTCACATCTGCTTCACTCTTGGTGAAGCCCAACTCGGTGAAATAGCTGTCAATCCTGGTCTACCAAGCACGAGGTGCTTGCTTAAGCCCATACAGTGCTATCTTGAGTCTACACACATGTGACACCCTGTCTATGGTCTCAAAACCTTCTGGTTGCTCAATGTACACTTGCTGAGAGTGCAAGGATGGATCTAATGGATGAGTACCTTGCGACTGGTGCAAAGGTCTCATCATAGTCAATCCCCTCCACCTGAGAAAACCTTTTGGCCACAAATATATCCTTGTGTTTTTCCACACTCGCATCTGCTACCTCCTTCACCTTGTAGACCGATCTGGATCCTACCACTAACTTCCCCACTGGTCTCGGGACAACTTCCCATGCACTATTCCTGATAATGGAGTCATACTTCTCAACCATGGCATCAACCCACACTGTTTTTTGCACTGCTTCCGCAAAAGAGGATGGTTCTATATTAATAACTTCGCTCATAAGAGCCATGTATCTAGGGTACCACTCTGCGGACCTTCTTTGCCTGCATTGTGATGTGGGTGCTCCCACATTCTCTCTCGCATCCACCAATAACCTATCAGCCTCTCTAGTGTGCTTCCTTCCATCTATAGTGGATGGATCTGCATGAGTGGTTTCTACCACTATATTTTTCTCCGCTTGTGGCTGCTCCACATCCTGAGGTTCATCCTTTGGAGCTAAGAGCTCCTCAATTGCATGCAACTCAATCTCCCTCTCAAGGGACAATAGCATTGCTTTGTCTTCATGACTAAAGTGTTACACAACAAAAGTATTACAATTTTTAACGACAATGAAGCCATAAATAAGAATGTTAAAGGATGGAGTTAAATCCTGGGACATGAAAGGAAACACACATATTTTATTCCAAGTTGTTATTGTTTTCATAAATTTCAAAAATAATTGGAAATGAAATTTAATGTTGTTACTATTTTGAATGAACTACGTGACATCAAAAATATCTTGAATATATGTGAGCGTAGGGGAATGGTGGAATTTATTTATCAATTCATCATTTAAATCGTTGTGGAGAAGTTGTGCAGGTGGGACCATAGGGAGCCATAGAGGTGGCATTGATTATCACTAAGAGTGAGTCATATGGTTTCCTGATAGACCATAGTGTGAGGACACTAAAGAGGTGATCACGGGATGCAAATATGGGCCACAAAGGCTCGAACATTGGTGCCCAAGAGTTGAGTGGTGAGCCACAAGGTGGAGGTGTTGTGAATACAGAGAAAAATGTTGATGGAACATATTTTCTTTGGCCAAAAATGGTGGAACCGTGCAAGAGGTGAAACTCAGATCTTATCAGACTCGGGAAGGCCCATTATATAGGTTTTAACCCTGTACATAAATTATCTGCAAACGAATCTTAAAGACAGACAATAAACAATAGTAGAGAACTAGAAAAAGCATGTGGGGCAAAGGTGAAGTCTCTTTTTGAGATACCATTAATTTATTTTCTTTGAATTTCTATTTTATTTGAATTTACTATAAATATCATTTATTTCTAATTTATATTTTTTGGAAATTCACCATGAAGATTTATCATGGAGATTCACTCTCATTTTACCATCTAAATTTCTAATCTATAAATATATTTTGTTACAATATCCTCGTTTACTATTCCGCATGCCAAAAAAACCATAATTCATGTTCATATGCCACATGTTTATATGACATTTTTTAATTAATTAATTTAATTAAAATGGTAGAAAAGACACAATTACTTTTGATATAAATCTCAACCTTGTGGAGGTTAAATCCCTACCATCAACTTAATATGAAAACCTCATTCCAAAATAGACACGTCTATCTACTTAACTTAATAATTATTCATAATTAAATTAAAACTATGAAAACCCCATTCCAAAATAGACATAGCTTGTTATCACTATAAAGTTTTTTTTTTTTAAACTCTGAAGGTTTACCTTGTTTCTAGTTATGGTGTTAAATGGGTCTTGAGTCATCTCATTCTTAAAAGGGTAAGTGATAGGGTTTGAAGTCTTCAAAGTGTCAGTTTCATTTCCAAATAAATTTTAAAAGTTTCATTTCATGGTTTAAAGGTTCTATTAGCCATTTACAAGTCATATTTTAAACTTTGAAAAAGTTTTTTTTTGTAATAAGCCATGAAACCGCACTTTCGTAGCGCAGCCAGTTAAAAAAAACAGGTTTGCGCTATGAAAGCGCTGCTACTTTCGTAGCGCATATCCCAAAAAATGCACTAAGTGCGCTACAAAAGCACAAATTCGTAGGGAAGTCATTTCAAATCATCAAATCAGCTAGAATCCGTTAAGTTTTCATCATTAGGTGTCAGTTAGGGGTCATTTCCAAAACGTGTAGCCATTCAAACTCATCATTGCAATCGTAGAGGTCCCATTATGTAAGGCAAGTTCGAATTTGAAAAGGCTGATTACTTATTCTAGTTTTCATGCAAAACACTTCAACATATCTTTTTCAAGCGTTAAGCTTATGGTCATCTTACACTAAAGCTTTCCTCATCCATTATCAAGCGAGGCTGACGATTCTATGAAGCGAGGCTGACTGTTTTGAAATCAAGCGAGGTTGATAATCAGATTCTACAAGAAGAAAACATAAATTTATGAGTGCAAGAATGATAGAAGAAAATAAAAATCACAGGTCAGGGCATTTCCTAAGGTCAGAACCTCAAAGCACAGGAGCCCTAGCGAGAGACAAAACAGTGTTAGAGGCCTTCAGGAAGGCAGGGTGTTTGAATTTTTGTGAAAAGTTGCAGGGAGGACACAGTCAGGTAACAAAGGAATTTGCCTTGCATTTCAGTGGTTCAAACACAAAGATTGGAATATTAAATTTATCAGTTACTCCTGAGACCATAGCTTTGGTAACTGAGATTCCTAGAGGGCAAGAAACATGGTTTAAGGGTTTCAGATTTGACATGGAGGCATGCAAGGTGTTTCTAAAGCTAGAATTCATAGAGATGGATTTAAACAATGCAATTCCCAGGAGCTGCATCAAAGAGAGCTATGCAAATCTACTCTTCTATATTGAGAGGTACTTTACATGCAAGGGCAGGTATCATAAAGTTTATTCATACCATTTTAAACTTCTGTTATATTTTACAGGCATGATATCTTTAGACTTGCCATTTTTCCTATATAGAAGCATAGCTAAGATGGCAGACAAGGTTCAAATGAAATGTGAAGGGTGTGAAACTTCTCTATTTCACCATGGTCTAATCAAACTGATGTTTTTAAATGAACTCCAAAATATTAACAAAGAATGGTCATCATTTTTATTTTTATGTGGATTTGGAGTAGAAGCTCAAACTACAGGCATTAACCCTAAGGCAAAAGAAACTCCACTAGCAGAATCCAGTAAACCTATAGTGACAAGGAAAAAAAGGTTTGTGAAGTTAAAACCTAGGAAACAGGTGAAAGAACAGGTAGGAAAGACATCAGTTTTCATTAAATAAGCTCCTCAATCTGCAAAACAAAGGTTAGATGAAATTGAAGAAATTGCACAAAAATAGTCAGTTGATAAACAAGTTCAACAGAGATTGACTAGGAGCCAAGTTGCAAAAGCAAAGGGGAAAGCAGTATTTTCAGGAACAAGTGACAGTCCAGGTCTAAAGGTAAATTTAGATGTTATATTGCAAGCCATAGACATAGAAGATTCCCCTTTGGTACAAGCTTACTTCATAAGAATTGATGAAGATAAACAGAAAAAGATGAAGTCATCTAAAAAATTGGAGTTCAATGATGAGGATGCAACATATATCTTCAAGGCTAGGAAGCCTCTAACTAGACAGTCAAAGAAATTGCAAGAGATTAATGCTGAGCTAGAAGAAACAGAGGAAACATCTACTGTTCATGAAGAATTTATAGATTTTTCTTCACCTATACTAGAAAGGGCCAAAATTAGAGTATTCTCCACACAAACAGAGAAAATCAGTTATGAAGAGATGGAGGAAAAGTTGAAATCAGATAATTATGAAATTGTCAGATTAAAGAAGAGAGCTAGAAAACATGCTATTGAAAAAACAAGTTTCAAGAGGATGAAAGCCCTCTGGGAAGGTGATAGAGTTTCTAAACTAGAAATAATTAGCAGTGAAGCACAATATTTCACTTGGACTGTACCAGCCATAAAAGAAGCAAGATTTGTAAGGGTTATGAATACTCATTTGAGGACCAATAACAGGAGACTAAGGAGACAGGTTGAGGACTTAGAAATCCAGCTAACAAGATCTCAAGAAATGCTAAAGCAACAGTGAAACAGGGTAATGGAACAATGCAGAAAACTGATAAATTTTAAATCAGTTTTTCATTAAGGTGAAGACCAATTTTGATAACAATCATTCTTTTGAGGTTAAGTTACTATGTTTTTTGATAAAAATATCAATCCTTGTGAAGTGTAAATATCCTCAACTTAAAAAATTTCTGAAGACTGTTTTGAAATAATCTTACACAACAGTTTCGTAGTGCGCTACGAAACTGCTGAAGATGACTTTTTGCACTTTTACATATGAATTTTGGAGATAAGGTTGACGAGTTTTGAATTTAATGTTGCTGGTGGAAGCTTGGAGACTGCAGGTAAAGGCTCCAATTGTAAAACAGAAGAAAAAAGGGGTTAAAGGAAAGTTTTCAATTACATACAAATTGCGCTACGAAAAAAGGCTACTTTCGTAGCGTAGTCATATTCATACCCTTTTACACTATGTCGAAGATTTTTCTTTGCACAGGTGGAAGATTAAAGGTTTCAAGGCAATGATTAGCACATGTGACACATATGAAACTAAGCTATCAATGTTAATAAGTGTTCAAAGATGAAAATGGAAGTTAAGGGCTAAAAAGCAGGAAACCTGTCTCCTAATTTTTAGGACAGTTTTTGGCATCATCAACAGGATTACCTCAAAGGTGGAAGCATCATCAAAGTTTGAATACATGGGATTGAAACTGTCAAAGGAAGTATTTAAGTTTAGATAAGGTTGTTTCAAGCATATTTAGGAGTTTCACTCCTATTAGAACTAGGACTTTTTCAAAGGCAGTAACGCTGTCACTTTGTAATTAATGGCATGTTTAAGATTAGAAAAGGTGTCAAAATAAGATAATTCGAATTCTCTAGTGGAGGATCAAGGAATCCTAGATTGTAAATTCTCTATATAGAGCATGAAGTCAAATTCATAAGGGTTGGGCATTTTCATTAGCATTTGACTGTGTTATTATAGTTGACTGTGTCTTTTTCAACTTAATACAGAGATCTGTTTTGACAACTCAAGATTCATAAGGAGTTTATGTGTATCATGTTTCTATGGCCTTCCTCATTATCTATTTGCAGTAGTATTTGTATGTGTTACTTAGAATTCATTTGAAAATGCTCTAACTTCCTTCACATGCAAATAGACTGTGTTTTTTTCACACTGTTACTGTTTTATTTATTAACCTAGACTCCAAGTGCCTTGACTTCCATGCTAAACAGATTATGATGTTTTGTTGAAGAATATCTTGACTCCATGGCCCATTGAATGTTTTCTAATATGTGATACAACCAGTTATACATTTTATCCTTTTATTTTAGAGTTAGCCATCTATTCATTAATCAAAATCATAAACCTTTGAGAGATCCTTCTCAGGTTGAGGAGGCTATCCTCAGCCAAAATATTGGTCTGAAAAATTTACATGAAGTCTACTTGGTGAGGAGCCTATCAGGGTCAGATTTTGTGATAAAATTTTGGTGCGTCTGCCAGGAGCCTGAAGATTACTCATTCCCGAAATCAAGAAGCTGAAATTCTGAAGGTAGCAAGAGCTCAGAAAGATTTTCGAGGCTGCATCTACCTTGGTGACTCCATACATTTTCAAAAGTTTAAAGGGTGGCTTCGAGAAGGAGATACACACGGATCAATCCTGATCCCAATCCACCTACCATCGTGGAAAATCCAAACACTATTTCAAGAGGCAGTCAAAGAATTTCAGAAATATCAGGTACTCCATCTCATTCGAAATCTTTGTCCTCTAAAATATTAAGAAGTCCTGAAGACAAAAGAGTTGATGATAAAATTTATGAAGTGTTGTTTAGGTCAGAAAGTGAAAAGGAACTCATTGATATTATCTTAGACTTTCATAAAAGAGGAATTGACACTTCAGCCCTAGTAACACAAGAAGACAAAGAAGAATTTTGGGAAGTTGTTACCTCTGAGCTGTTGTTAGAAAAAGAGTCTTTAGATAAACTGAAAGAACTTGAACCTTTTGAAGTCTTGCTGAAATCCAAAGCTGGTTTGCCCCTTCCAAATTGGAGCTCAATTGTTAGTGGCTTAAAAAAACCAAATAGTCCTTCTTATATCAGTTCTTCATCTTCTGTTTCTGCCATTCCTAAAACTACTGTTCATACTTTAAACATGGTTGGCCCTGCTAGGTATGCACCACTTGTCCTTCCTGCTGTTTTACATGATCTCCCTAGTAAATATGTTGTTAGGATTCAGACTTGGGGAAGTGATGAAGAACTCACAGCAGAGCAACACGTAGATAAATTTAATGATTTTATAGACAGAGAATAGGTTGATGATGAAGATGTGAAGTTAAGACTGTTTGCACAAAGTTTTATCGGTGAATTTAGAAAATGGTTTAAAGCTCTTACACCGGGAAGTATTCAAACTTGGGATGAGTTTGAAGACAAATTTTTGAGAAAATGGGGAAACAAAACCAATCCAGTTCAAGCACTTACTGAATATAATAGTCTTAGAAGGGCAGTTGATGAATCTGTCCAAATTTTTTCTAAAATATTTAATAAATTTTTTGATTCAATTCTAGCTCATTTGAAACCTCCAGAAGCCTTAGCACAACTGAGATATGCTTAAGAATTTGATTATGAATTTTCTATCTTGTTGAGAGAAAGAGAATCGCCTACACTTGCTGAAATGAAAAGTGATGCAGTAAAGGTAGAGGTAAACATGATAGCTGCTAAAAAGTCAAAAATGGGAAAAACTAAATTGAAAGAAGAAGAGAAACCTTCCTCCTGAACTTCCGATGATAAATTTGACTCAATGATGAAGACTATGGAGAAGTTGATGGATAGGTTAGCTCTTGGAAACACTTCTTCTCCTCCTGTACAACATGAACCTCAATTTAGAAACTCTCAATTCAAGAGACCTAAAAATCAACAAAGGCCAAGAGAAAATAGAAATCAGTAGCCTGATCCTCCAGTGAGACCTCCTTTTCAGCAGAATTGGTAGATGAAGAAGATGAGTCTGAAATTCCTAAAGAATCTATCCATTGTCTTGACGAAGAGATATAAGGAATTTTCTTGACTAAAGAAGAGCATGATGAGTTAGATTTGGCTAATCAAGGAGAAGAACCATCAGATTATTTTAAGGGGTATCAACATGCTATTTTTGAAATGCAAAAGCAATATAATCTCAGAAACAGAAATGTTCCTATTATTGCAAACAAAACGTAGCATAAGAAAGATACTCCAAAGGTTGCTGAAGTCAAAAAGGATACTCCAAATGTTGCTGAAGGTAAGAAAGACACTCAAATTCCTCCTCCTATCAAAGAAGCTAAAAAATTTGTTTCTGTTTTCAACCTTGAGAATGAAATTTAAAAGATTAAAATATCAGTCCCATTTGGTGAGATTCTCAAGGTAAATGAATATAGAAGTAAGATTGTTAAGATGTTGAATTCACAACCAGTATCTGCTGATATTTTGAATGTTCAAGAAGATATCCTACTATATATTTGGGTCCAAGGCTAGAAGATGAACAAAATGAAGAGTTTCCTCATTTTTATGTAAGCATTAGTATTGATGATATGACTTTACATCATGCTATGTTGGATTAAGGGGATTCTCACAATCTTATGCCCAAAGTAATCATGGAAAGGATGGGGTTGCAAATAACAAGACCATATAAGGATTTTTTTTTCTTTTGATTCAAAAAGAGTTCAATGCATTGGTCTAATTAAGGATGTGGTTGTTGGTTTAACACAAATCCCAGCAAAGACGGTTGCTATGGAGACTGTAGTGGCTGACATTCTGCCAAATTTTGGTATGTTATTGTCAAGATCATGGGTAACAAAAATCAAAGGCACAATGCAGATGAACCTTACCTATGCTACTATTCCTGTTTTTGGTGAGCAAAGGAGATTGTATCGAGAGACTAGAATGGCTTACATGGTAAGAAGTAAAGACAAACCTCAAAAATTTCCTATTTATGCCTTTGATACTAAACTTGGATCTGATATTCTTTTCAATGAGTCAGCCGATAGTGTCGAACAAGGAATGAGAGAAGAAAATCAACACTCTTAAATTTAGCAGCCCGAAAATTAGCAAACAGAAAATCAACAAGTAAATGAGAAAGAGATGAAAAGATGGTGGTCATTGTACTTTTATGGATCAGCAGGAAAGGAAGGGGATGGAGCAGAGATTTGGATTACAAGTCTAAATGATGAGAGTAAGTTTTACTCCTACAAAACGAACTTTGATTGCACAAACAACATGACTGAATATGAATCTTTGATTTTGGGTCTAGATGTTTTGAAAAGAATGAAGGCTCAAAATATTTCTGTTTTTGGAGATTCATAATTAGTTATTAAACAAATTGAAGGTGTTTATCAAACGAAGGATGTAAGAATGAGAGCATACAAAAATCTAGTTTTAGACATGTTGGAAAATTTTCAAGCCTATTCTTTCACTGTCAAAACTACAGACCAAAATTCCATTGTTGATTCTCTTGCTATCTCTACAAGTCTTTTCATAATTCCTATTCATTCTATTGAAAAATATGAGATTGAAGTTTGTCATAGACCAGCTATACCAGATAATATAGCCAATTGGAAAGTTTTTGAAGATGATCAACAGGTAAATAATTTTATTGAGCTGAAAGAAGAATTTGAAAGTACACAAGTAAACCAACAAAACATGCTTGTTGAATCAAAAGGAAATTATGAAGTTTTACAATTAAAGAATAATTCAATAACAAAAGGTCTTATTCCCCTTGAGAAGCTTTTTGGTCATAATGATGTTTTCAAATCACCAAAGATACAAGCTGATGAAGAGGAAGTAGAGAGCTGTAATCTTGGTACATTAGCTTTGCCTAAAATGATCAAAATTTCAAAGTTTCTTTCAGTTGATATGAAATTTAAATATATTGAGACGACGAAGAGGTTTATTGATGTTTTTGCTTGGAGTTATACTAATTTAAAAGAGTGTGATCCTTCCATTATTCAACATACTATTCCTATCAAAGAAAATGAAAGACCTTTCAAGCAGAAATTGAGGAGAATTAATCCTCTTCTCATTCCATTGATCGAAAAAGATATTAAGAAAATCTTTGATGCTAAAATAATTGTCCCAATTAGATTCTCAAATTGGCTTGCAAATTTGGTATCGGTTAGAAAGAAGAGTGGAGAAATCAGAATTTGTATTGACTTCAGAAATTTGAACAAAGCTTCATTAAAGGACAACTATCCCCTTCCCAAGATGGATTCAATTCTACAAATATTGTTGGTTCTCAAAGAATGTCTATGCTTGATGGTTTTTCAGGTTACAATCATATTCTTGTACATCCGAATGATCAGGAAAAAAAAATCTTCACAACACCATGGGGCACATTCATGTATGCCAAGATGCCTTTTGGTCTCATGAATGCGGGAGCTACTTTTAAAAGAGCAATGGAAATTTATTTTTCTGAAGAAAAGGACAAGACGGTGGTTGTTTATCTTGATGATATAACAGTCTTTTCAAAGAAAGAAGAAGATCATTTGAAACACCTAGAGAAAATTCTGCTGAAATGTAGAAGGTTTGGTATCTCTCTTAATCCTACCAAAAGCATCTTTGCTTTAACTACAGGAAAATTACTTGGTCATATTATTTCTGAAGATGGAATTAGGATCAATCCTAATAGAGTTAATGCAATTCAAAAGGTAGGTCTGCCTAGAAGTAGGAAAGAGATCCAATCATTTCTTGGAAAAGTGAATTTTGTTAGGCGTTTTATTCCTAACTTTCCTGAGATTGTCAAAAACATAACAAGGATGTTAAAGAAAGGGGTTGAGATTAAATGGAAAACATAGGCAAAGCATTCTTTTGAAGAAATTAAAAAGGCACTCACACAAGCACCGGTACTCATCAGTCCAGATTTTTCCAAAGAATTTTTGGTTTTTACATTTGCTTCAAAAAATACAATTGTCGGAGTTTTGCTACAAAAAGGAAAACAAGGTACTGAACAACCTATCTCTTTCTTTAGTAGAACATTAGAAAATGTTGAGTTGAAGTATAATATTCTAGAAAAGCAGGCCTATGCTTTGGTGAAGGCTATCAAATATTTCAGAATTTAGATTCTGGATTCTCACATTGTGGCATTTGTTCCAAGTACTGTAGTAAAAGACATCTTAACTCATGAAGATCCTGATGGTAAGAGGGTAAAATGGATCGCTAAATTGTTGGAATATGAAATATACATTAAACCAACAAAATTGGTAAAGGGACAAGGTTTGGCAAAGTTAATGACACAATCAAACTTGGACTGTCTTGATATAAATCTGAATGTAGAAATATCAGAAATTTCCGATGATGAGGAAGAATTGGTCCCTGTTGATGAGAAATACCTTACTTTAGATTGGTATAAAGAGGTGGTTTTTGTTCTACAGCATCACAAAGCTCCTGCTAATCTAAAAAAGTCCAAAGCAAGGTTTGTTAAGCTGAAATCTTTGAGATATTTCATATTTGACATAAATTTGTTTTGGAAGCATACCGGTGGAATTTTGCTAAATTTTTTACTTGAAGAAGTTGATAAAGTAATTGAAGAATTCCATAAAGGGGATTGCAGAGGTCACCATTATTGGAAGGCTACAACAAATAAGATTCTAAGAGCAGGATATTTTTGGCCAACAATGTTTAAAGAAATTTACAAAAGAATTGCTGCATGCCATGAATGCCAAATTTTTGAAGGAAGAAGAAAGCTTGTACCTTTACCTTTAGTTCCTATTTATGTGGAAGCACCTTTTCAGCAGTGGGGATTAGACTTTATCGGAGAGATACATCCATCATCACCAGGATAACATCGCTGGATTCTCACAACAACGCATTACTTCACCAAATGGATAGAGGCGATCCCAACAAGGCAAGCTAATGATTCTGTAATTATTTCTTTTCTAGAGAATACTATCTTGTCTAGATTTGGTTGCCCCATGAAGATTATAACAGATAATGCTCAAGCATTCAAGTCTAAGAAAATGATCAATTTTTTTCATCAATACCATATCACTCTTGGAAACTCTACAACATACTATCCGCAAGAAAATGGTCTTGCTGAATCATCAAATAAGAGTATTGTAAGAATCATTAAAAAGGTATTGCAGGAGAACAAGAAATCTTGGAATTTGAAACTAAAGTATGCCTTATGGGCTGATAGAATATGTACAAAGAGGTCAATTGGGACTTTGCCATATGAATTGGTTTATGGTGCTGAAGTTGTTTTTCTGACATCACTTGGGGTACCTGTTATGAAATTAATTCAAGGAATTGAAGAGGAACCAAATGCCATTCAGAGGAGGATTAATCAACTGATAGCTTTGCAGGAAAAGAGAAATGAAGTTCATGATAGCCATCAACATGCTCAAAACAGAATCAAAAGTACATTTGATAAGAAGATAAAAGAAGACAGTTTCCAAATACAAGACAAAGTGCTAAAATGGGAGGCCAAAATTGAGGAAAAGGGCAAACATGGTAAGTTTGAGAATTTATGGAAGGTTCCTTTTAAGATAGCTGCTTTTCATGGGAACAACACTTATATATTGCAGGAAATTGATGGAGGATCATATGCTGGGGGGCATGTTAATGGCAGGTTCCTAAAGCACTATACTTGCTGAAGTTTTATCAATCATTCATGACATTGTACATATTTCATCTTTGTCAGTTTTATTGCTAATAATGAGAAGTTGAATTAGAGATCTTGAGCCCGAGGTGAAGGCCATTACAGTTTGAAGGAGATGCTTGTCAACTCAAATATTTTTTTTTTATCAAAAATGGATAGCACTGGAGCCACGTGTTCTTAGTGTCCCACAGGGGCACAATATCCCAAGTGGAGCCACTGTTATCACTCTAAATTTTTTTTTTTTTAAAACTCTGAAGGTTTACCTTGTTTCTAGTTATGGTGTTAAATGGGTCTTGAGTCATCTCATTCTTAAAAGGGTAAGTGATAGGGTTTGAAGTCTTCAAAGTGTCATTTTCATTTCCAAATAAAGTTTAAAGGTTTCATTTCATGGTTTAAAGGTTCCATCAACCATTTACAAGTCATGTTTTAAACTTTGAAAAAGTTTTTTTTTTGCAATAAGCCACAAAACCACACTTTCGTAGCGCAGCCAGTTAAAAAAAACAATTTTGCGCTACAAAAGCATTGCTACTTTCGTAGCGCATATCCGCGAAAATGCACTAAGCGCGCTACGAAAGCACAGATTCATAGGGAAATCATGTCAAATCATCAAATCAGCCAGAATCCGTTAAGTTTTCATCATTAGGTGTCAGTTAGGGGTCATTTCCAAAATGTGTAGCCATTCAAACTCATCATTGCAATCGTAGAGGTCTCATTATGTAAGGCAAGTTTAAATTTGAAAAGGTTGATTACTTATTCCAGTTTTCATGCAAACACTTCAACATATATTTTTCAAGTGTTAAGCTTATGGTCATCTTACACCAAAGCTTTCCTCATCCATTATCAAGCGAGGCTGACTGTTCTATCAAGCGAGGATGACTATTTTGAAATCAAGCGAGGCTGATAATCAGATTCTATAGGAAGCAGACAAAAATTTCTGAGTGCAAGAATGACAGAAGAGAAGAAAAATCACAGGTCAGGGCATTGCCTAAGGTCAATTCCTGAAAGCACAGGAGCCCTAGCTAAAGAAAAAATAGTGTTAGAGGCCTTTAGGAAGGCAGGGTGTTTGAATTTTTGTGAAAAGTTGCAGGGAGGACACAGTAAGGTAACAAAGGAATTTGCCTTGCATTTCAGTGGTTCAAACACAAAGATTGGAATATTAAATTTATTAGTTACTCCTGAGACCATAGCTTTGGTAACTGAGATTCCTAGAGGGCAAGAAACATGGTTTAATGGTTTTAGATTTGACATGGAGGCATGCAAGGTGTTTCTAAAGCCAGAATTCATAGAGATGGATTTAAACAATGCAATTCCCAGGAGCTGCATCAAAGAGAGCTATGCAAATCTACTCTTCTATATCGAGAGGTACTTTACATGCGAGGGCAGTTATCATAAAGTTTATTCATACCATTTTAAACTTCTGTTACATTTTACAGGCATGATATCCTTAGACTTGCCATTTTTCCTATATAGAAGCATAGCTAAGATGGTAGACAAGGTTCAAATGAAATGTGAAGGGTGTGAAACTTCTCTATTTCACCATGGTCTAATCAAACTGATGGTTTTAAATGAACTCCAAAATTTTAACAGAGAATGGTAATCATTTTTATTTTTATGTGGATTTGGAGTAGAAGCTCAAACTACAGGCAGTAACCTTAAGGCAAAAGAAACTCCACTAGCAGAATCTAGTAAACCTATAGTGACAAGGACAAAAAGGTTTGTGAAGTTAAAACCTAGGAAACAGGTGAAAGAACGGGTAGGAAAGACATCAATTTTCATTAAATAAACTCCTCAATTTGCAAAACAAAGGTTAGATGAAATTGAAGAAATTGCACAAAAACAGTCAATTGATAAACAAGTTCAACAGAGATTGACTAGGAGCCAAGTTGCAAAAGCAAAGGGGAAAGTAGTCTTTTCAGGAACAAGTGATAGTCCAGGTCTAAAGGGAAATTTAGATGTTATATTGCAAGCCATAAACATAGAAGAGTCCCCTTTGGTACAAGTTGACTTCATAAGAATTGATGAAGATAAACAGAAAAAGATGAAGTCATCTAAAAAATTGGAGTTCAATGATGAGGATGCAGCTTATGTCTTCAAGGCTAGGAAGCCTCTAACCAGAAAGTCAAAGAAATTGCAAGAGCTTAATGTTGAGATATAAGAAACAGAGGAAACATCTACTGTTCATGAAGAATTTATAGATCTTTCTTCACCTATACCAGAAAGGGCCAGAAACAAAGTATTCTCCACACAAACAGAGAAAATCAGTTATGAAGAGATGGAGGAAAAGTTGAAATCAACTATTTATGAAATTTTTAGTTTAAATAAGAGAGCTAGAAATCATGCTATTGAAAAAACAAGTTTCAAGAGGATTAAAGCCCTCTGGGAAGGTGATAAAGTTTCTAAACCAGAAATAACTAGCAGTGAAGCAGTACAATATTTCACTTGGACTGTACCAGCCATAAAAGAAGCAAGATTTGTAAGGGTTATGAATACTAATTTGAGGACCAACAAAAGGAGACTAAGGAGATAGGTTGAGGACTTAGAAATCCAGCTAACAAGATCTCAAGAAATGCTAAAGCAACAGTGAAACAGGGTAA
This sequence comes from Pinus albicaulis, assembly GCA_034641835.2. NCBI lineage: Eukaryota > Viridiplantae > Streptophyta > Pinopsida > Pinales > Pinaceae > Pinus > Pinus albicaulis. The sequence continues at coordinate 574,883,297 of CM076582.1, read as the reverse complement.
TGGAACAGTGCAGAAAAATGATAAATTTTAAATCAGTTTTTCATTAAGGTGAAGACCAATTTTGATAACAATCAATTTTTTTTTTGAGGTTAAGTTGATATGTTTTTTGATAAAAATATCAGTCCTTGTGAAGTGTAAATATCCTCAACTTAAAAAAAATTTGAAGACTGTTTTGAAATAAGCTTACACAACAGTTTCGTAGCGTGCTATGAAACTGCTGAAGATGAATTTTTGCACTTTTACATATGAATTTTGGAGATAAGGTTGATGGGTTTTGAATTTTAATGTTGCTGGTGGAAGCATGGAGACTACAGGTAAAGGCTCCAATTGTAAAATAGGAGAAAAAATGGGTTAAAGGAAAGTTTTCAATTACATACAAACTACGCTACGAAAAAAGGCTACTTTCGTAGCGTAGACATATTCATACCCTTTTACACTATGTCGGAGATTTTTCTTTGCACAGGTGGAAGATTAAAGGTTTCAAGGCAATGATTAACACATGTGACACATATGAAACTAATCTATCAATGTTAATAAGTGTTCGAAGATGAAAATGGAAGTTAAGGGCTAAAAAGAAGGAAACCTGTCTCCTGATTTTTAGGACAGTTTTTGGCATCATCAATAGGATTACCTCAAAGGTGGAAGCATCATCAAAGTTCGAATACATGGGATTGCAGCTGTCAAAGTAAGTATTTAAGTTTAGATAATGTTGTTGCAAGCATATTTAGGAGTTTCACTCCTATTAGAACTAGGACTTTTTCAAAGGCAGTAAAGTTGTCACTTTGTAATTAATGGCATGTTTAATATTAGAAAAGGTGTCAAAATAAGAGAATTCGGATTCTCTAGTGGAGGATCAAGGAATCCTAGATTGTAAATTCTTTATATAGAGCATGAAGTCGAATTCATAAGGGTTGGACATTTTCATTAGGAATTGACTGTGTTATTGTAGTTGACTGTGTCTTTTTCAACATAATATAGAGATCTGTTTTGACAACTCAAGATTCATAAGGAGTTTATGTTTATCATGTTTCTATGGCCTTCCTCATTATCTATTTGCAGTAGTATTTGTATGTGTTACTTATAATTCATTTGAAAATGCTCTAACTTCCTTCACATGCAAATAGACTGTGTTTTTTTCATTGTGTTACTGTTTTATTTATTAACCTAGACTCCAAATGCCTTGAATTCCATGCTAAACAGATTATGATGTTTTGTTGAAGAATATCTTGACTCCATGGCCCAATGAATTTTTGCTAATTTGTGATACAACCAATTATACATTTTATCCTTTTATTTTAGAGTTATCCATCTATTCATCAATCAAAATCATAAACCTTTGAGAGAGCCCTCTCAGGTTGAGGAGGCTAAGCCTCAACCAAAATATTGGTCTGAAAAAGTTACATGAAGTCTACTTGGTGAGCAACCTATTAGGGTTAGATTTTGTGATCACGACGACATTCTTGTGTGCATAGTAAATTAAATTATCCTCACTTTCTTCACCTCCTTAGTTCTATGTTCTATTTTGTCTATTAGATGATTCATCATACCTTTGACATTAAATACTGGTGACTATAAAAGGCATAAGTTTCTAATTAATTTAATAAAATAAATTATTAAGATAATTTATTATTGTTGATAGGAGCTTATATTCATTAGATTGTATTAATGATCTATTTATTTTACTTTTGAATGGACATTATATTTGCTTGATATCTCTAGCTATAATACTAGCAATTGCACCACATGTTGCAAAAGTAACGCCTTAAAGCAATACCATAGAAAATAGTAGTCTAGAAGAAATAAGTTGTTGCAGAGAAGGAATCATCGTGAAGGAATGAAAGGAAAAATTTGCTTCCATGGAAGCAGGTCGTGGAGGTTTCAAAGATATTGATGATAAGAGTTCTCATCTAGAAAATTTTATTATAGATATTGAAATAGGCAATTGTGGGTGAAAACATATATGTAAACCAACATAATATGTTCACATATATATAAAAAAATTTTTATAGATATTGAAATAGGAAATTGGGGGTCAAAATCCTTTGGTGATTAATAATCCTCCTAAAAAGGCATGAAATGAGCATGTAGCTCAAATAAGATATTTTAAATACATTCAAGTACAATCTATCTAGCATAGATGTAAATAAAAAGAATTTTTATTAACATAAATAGACTTTACTCCAAGTTCATATACATATCCGAGTGCCAATTGCATGCTTGTTAGAAATTGTATGTGAAGAACAATAGTCTTGGTATACAAGAAAGTGAATGTCATTTTAATATGGAGACATTTTTGGAAGGAGATATTGTTCTTTATGTTATGGTTTATTTTCTTAACTCCAAACTTAGTTTAGTCTTTCTCTATATACATAAGAAAAAAAATACAAAGTAATTTCATAATTTTAAGTTATAGTTTTATATTTTATAATTACAAATCTAGTTTCTTATTAAAATATTTTACACACATCTATTTATTCAAATAAATTATATTGTGAATATGTTTTATCCTATTATTTGATTACAAAATTATTGTACTCCATACTAAGTAAAACAACTTTATTAATAAGGAATTGAATGCCAAATTGAAAGATTTCTCAAGCCAGAACTACTATAATATATAGAACTGATTTTTTGAGGTATAGATTATTTGTTTTATATGTAGTTCAATTTCCATTACCTAATATCTTCAAACCCCATGGGGAGGTATTGAACATGGGAGCCTAATTTAGGTAAATAAACATTCACATTGGCAAATTGGACAAAAAAAATAAATTATAATCCTAAAATTCTGTTACCTAATCATTTTTTTAAATATATATAATTGAGTTCCATTTATTAAAAACAAAGGCAATATTAAGAACATCCTAGAGTTATAAAAGGTAATTGACATGAAAAATAAAAAAGCTCCTCATGACAACATAGAAATGTTAATCTTAATTTAATCATTAAAAAAATAAAATGGGATAATAGATTTACGAGTTATATCAATAAAAAAGACCAGTTTCACAATCGAATTTCTACATTAATTTTTAAAAATATTATTTTATAATTATATTTAATTATAATTGTATATTTTTAAGATATATGTTTGATGATGATAATATTGTTTTTTGGGAAAATAAGACTAAGTTGGAATTAAATGGATTTGGTGAATTGCATAGAGATTTAATACATTATGGCACATTAAGTGAAGGAGCACTAATGTTCCTTACCTCCAAATGTAGTATAGTGTGATGCATCAATATAATTGTTCCACCCACCTCGACATCCAATCTAGACATCTTAGGTTATTCTAAATTGATCAAGAGTATAAATTTTTTAGGGTGGTGTTATATGTGCACTAGAATTTCCATGATGTCCATCACTATGTATGGGGTTCATTGCAACCTTGGATATATTCTGTGAGTTGTTGTGATTTTTTGCTTGTGGCTAAAACTTAGTTTTGGTTGTCACCTAGTTATCATGATTCAAAATTTTGTTATCATCTCATATCATTATACCATTAGATATATTTTGTGAGCTTATGTGATGTTTTGTTTGTCACAATGATTCAAAAATCAGTTATTATACCCCAATATTGACTTTCTCATTGTTTGTTTTGTTTACGAACCCTTTAAAAAACTACAGGAACATTTGATTTCACACTGTGATCTCCCCAAAATGGGTGGGGGTTTAAAAAATTGGAGGATAAATTGAGCGGTTATTGTTAGAAATTGTTGTATAAGATGGGGAATTTGGATGGTTTGTAGACAATATGGATGTCATAACAGATATCTATTTTGAATTTTTTAGTGTCTTTGGCCACCATGTATCTAATAGGATCCATTTCAACTGATAACGTAAATAAGACAATAAATCACTATGTGAATGCTAACTTGTGACATCCATAGTCATTTTCTTTGATTATGGATGAGGTTACAAACTAATAACTTGTGAAATTCCTAGTCATTTTCTGTGATTGTGGATCAGGTTATCAACTAGAATACACTCTCTCTTCATAACACTCTACAATATATATTGGATGGAGGGAAAGGTTATGATAAAACTTGTACAAGAAACCCCTTAGGGTTGTCTCAACTTACTCTATTGTTAATCACATTGTGTCAATTTTGTAAAACTATAATCTACAGTAAGGACTCGGTGCGTTTTTTCTTTTGTAAGTTTTATTTGGAATTGAAAAATAAAAACATCAATAAATCACTGTGTGAATGATAACTTGTGGCATCCCTAGCCATTTTCTTTGATTGTGGATGAGGTTACAAACTAATAACTTGTGAAATCCCTAGCCATTTTCTTTGATTGTGGATCAGATTATAAAGAAAAATACACTCTTTCTTCAGAACACTCTACAATATATATTGGATGGAGGGAAAGTTTATGATAAAACTTGTACAAAAAAACCCTTAGGGTTGTCTCAACTTACTCTTTTGTTAATCACATAGTGTCAATTTTGTAAAACTATAATCTACAGTAAGGACTGAGTGGGTTTTTTCTTTTGTAAGTTTTGTTTTGAATTGAAAAATAAAAAAAATTATAAAAGCTAAAATTATGTAGTGAAAAAATATGTTTAAATTTGAGAATAAAAAGTTGAGTAAGTTTGACATCATATAATATGAAAATTGTTTATGATTATAAATAATTTTATTAAATAGTTAGTTTAGATATATATTATTTAGATCAATTCTCTTATCACTCTAAACCATCTTAATTCCCCCCTTTAAATAAAATATATTCCACATGAATACCATGGGTTGTTTTTATAGTTTATTATTATTATTTTTACGATGGGTAAATAAATTGATTGAGAAAGAAAGTTTTGAAGATGTCACCATAATAGCAAAAGTAATGAACATTTTCATTTGCACAAACCCAAAAATTTAATGTTTATGTATTTTACATATTTTTTTATTCATTAAACTAATTTATGTAAAATTTAGTTTTATTAAGTTATTAATTTAAATTATTAAAAAAAATTGAGGTTAAAATATAACAAATTACCATAATAGCAAAAGTAATGAACGTGATCATTTTCACATACCCAAAAAATTAATTTTTTTTGTATTTTACATAATTTTTTATTCATTAAACTAATTTATGTAAAATGTAGTTTTATTAAGTTAATAATTTAAATTTTATAAAAAAAAGAGAGGTTAAAATATAACAAATTTTTTTTTACAAAGTTGGTTGCTATATTATATTTGAAAAAAGAAAGGAAAGGTTTCCTTGTTACAATCCGATGTTGTTGAGGACAAACAAGGAGGGAAGAAAACACAAAATGCTGGGCCTCCGTTGTGTCGAATGTTCAAACTATATTGCATTACAGATTCAGGATATATTCTAACGTACTGTGAAAGAAGGAAAGTAAATTTAAAAGACATATGCAGAACAAAGAGAGGAGGAATGAGGATTAATCGATGCTGATAGGTTGCCCGGTTGATGCATCTGTGTTGTCTTCAGGACTGGAATTTCTTACATTGTTTGAGTTGGAGCTTGGAGTTGAAAATTTGTCTAAAATATATTTCAGGATTTGAAGATATTTTTCCACGTGCGAACAATGATTGGTGAGCTCATTGAGTTGATTCTGAAAATACTGAGCCCAATTTTGAAGGAGGGCCATATCTACTCGTTGTTTTTCTTCTAGGATCCTCTGTTGTGCTCGGATATGCTCCATTTCAGCCTGCAGATCAGCACAGTGGAAGCAATTTTCATTGCGTGCCATGTTGTCCGAGAACAATGTTGGGGCAATCGAAACAGATGTTGTGGAAGAATAGGTGCAGGGAGGAAACACAAGAGGGCAGAGGATGTAAACTTGTAGGTTTGTAGGCGAAGGAAGCATACACGAGGGTAGGCAAAGAATGATAGACAGAGGTAAGGGGGTATAAAGTAACATGTCTGAGGGCAACGAAGATGGCGGGGAGGATGGAGATCTGATCACGGGAACACATAATGAAGGCAGCAAGGAAATCGCACTGCCGAACATGGAGAAGATAGAGCTGAAGGGAGTGGTCTAAAGGATGATGAGGTGAAGCAAGGAGGAAGGAGAAATAAATAATGTGAGCTGAGAGGAGGAGGGAATCGAGGCTAGGATAATGAGAGGATAAGGTCACGGGAGAGGATATTTTGTAAGGATGAGAGTATCTATTTAGTTTAGAGATATTCTTGCAGAGAATCCAAAAAAAAAATATGGTGGTAGAAATAGAATCATGGCAGAGGAGAAAGAGTTAGGTCATCTTGATTGTACATTTGACCGGCTGGTCTACTGCAAGCTTTGTTAGCCAAATTGTCCAAAAGATTATTGTTGGCTCTGAGGATGTGGTGAAAGGAGATATCCTTCATATCTTTGATCAATATGCGACATCTTTTGATGATCTTGTGAAGAGTTATGTTTTTTATTTGAGATTCCTTTAGCATCATGCTTATGACAATAGCAGAGTCCCCAAACACCATTGCATTTGCCACATTGTATCTCTTTATTAGTTAGAGACCTTTGTGAAGAGTGTAGGCCCCGGCTTTATTATTAGACAGAGAGCCGACACCCAATTTGAAGGAGATCAACACGCTTCCATTTTCATCCCTTATGAATCCTCCAGCCCCAGCAATGCCCAGATTCGACTTTGAAGCTCCATCAAAGAAGAGGGCTAGTCTTTTGCAACTATCGAGCCATTTGATAAACTATTTTTCTTTGAGCCTAATCTTCAAGTTTTCTTTTTAAGGGGTTTTTATGACTGGGGATTGAAATAGTCGGGACTGTCCAAGAAATTCCCCAGAAAGGTTCTTTCTTCAGCTTGAAGATCGTTGAAATTGATATTACCAGTGCTTTTTGAGAGTATAGTCTTAGTGGTGAGACTCCATGCCTTGTTGCGAAATTTCCTTGGGCATGGTTTTTTATTGTTGAATATCATCTTATTTCTTGCCAACCAGATATTCTAGAGAATCACATAAGGAAGGGTGTCCCAAACCTTTTTAGATATGTTCTTGCTCTTTTTTCTCCAAGGGTATCTTTTTTTCCAATTTTTTATCAAGTCTGGAATAGAATTGTTGGCGTCTAAATCAATTTGTGAGAAGGTAGTGATATCGTTCCAGCACTTATTAGCAAAAGGATATCTCACAAAGAGAAGAAATGCAATCTCTTCATTTCTTTGATAGTTGGGACATCTGGATGGGCCATAAATACCTCTGTTGTGGAGGTAAATCCCATCTGCGGATAGAGGCGATCCCTACTAGCCCAGACCAGGTCTAGTAACAATCGTTCATGCTATAGTGTAGGTTCCTAATTGCAAATAAACCAACTAGCGATGAAGGCCTACCTGGAATCCAACGTTGTTGCTTGTAGAAGAGGTAGCGCTCCCATTCCTTAGCTCTGGCAGATCACGATCCCCACGATCTCTGTGATAGGACACCTGCACACGCGAGAAAAAAAAATACAAGCGTAAAATCCAGTAGATGCAACTATATGTCAGTCAGAAAGGACATAACTCATCATCATAAATAACAACAAGAGTGGAACCATAACCAATAGTCGTTTATTATTAATCAATCAAAGGAAGAATACAACCATAGTTCTGATGTTGAATTCTCCTTCGGCGGGTCGCCAGCAGAACACGTCTCGAAAAGCCTGTCAAGGATGGGACAAATCTCTCTCTTCGGATCTTGACAATAGTCTCCTTGCTTGGATTTGGCCTTAAGGGAATTATGGAGGCTCTTGCAGCATAAGGCTCTTGGGAACTTGGAGACTTGAAGACTAGCTTGCAATGGAGTTGGGCAAGCTTTTATAGATGGAGGAAGGGGAGTTGGGATCCCTATAATCATGGGATTGGCCCTATCCTCAAGGAATCTTCCATGAGAGGTGGCAAACCACTTCCTCTACATGGAAATCTAGAGCTAGACCTCCCAACTCAAGATAGATACCAGTTCATGAATTGGTTAGGACGAAACTTCCGCCATTTATTTTTAAAAAACACTCCTTAAATTGGCTGGCGCGAGTGCGACTCTGGGACAGAGCGCCAATTGGTGCGACCTATTTTGCCCTCGTGAGGGAACTTAATAAGTCGAAAGAGGGTGGATGACACGCATAACATGGCATGAATCCAGCTGCGGCCAAGAAGTATATTGTAGTTAAGCTTGGCGTCAACCACTTCTACTTCTACGTTGACTGTCTTCCCCTATAAAGTAATCGCTAGACTCTTGAGAACACCCAGGGGTTTGGATTCCCGACCATCGAATGCCTCTAGGGCATTGGGAGACGATGAAAGTGCCGGAGAGCCAATGGCCTTCCAGCAAGCGGACGACATGACACAGGTAGAAGCACCTTCATCCACAACGTCCCTATGGATGTTAAGACCGTTGATCTCGACTTGAATAACAAGAGTGATCTGATGTGGAAGTCGGGGGTGAAATTTTCTTAGTCAAAGGTGAGAAGACTAGAATCGGCGGGATCGATTCCACCAATTGTAGATAATAAAGCTTTCCGTTGCGAAGGACAACTTTTAAGAACTTCCAATGCAGACATGGAAGAAGGCACCTGTGCTAGATCCTCAACAATACTGTAGTGTTGAGCGGCACGGGCATTCGGATTGTAGGAAGACTTTCGTAAAACACCTTTAGAAGGTGGCCTCACAACAGGTTCAGCAGTAGGCTTCTCAATTTCCAACGAACCGAAGACAGGTGGGGGAGGTGGACCATCCGCAACTGCCTTCCCCGGTGCCTGACGCGATTCGTTGTAATCCTTCGAACGCATAGCAATAGAGATAGGTGCAACACCATTCATCATAAAGACCTGGGACCCAAATGGTGCAGATGGTGAAGGTTGTTCAACCATCTGGGTCTGCTGAGACGGGAACGGTTCTTTAAGAACTGTCGGAGTCCCTTTGGAGCCTTTTAGAAGTTGACTAACTTCAGATCGTCGTGGACAATCTTTTGTATAGTGATCTCCTTCACAAATTCAGAGGTAGGGGTACTTCGGTTTGCATTGGGAACCGTCCTCGGTACGAGGTTTGGACTCTGGCTTTGGGGCGTCGGATTTAGATTTTCCTTTGCCCTTATTTTTCCCTTTGGAGGCTTTCTCCGTAGGATTGGCCTGAACAGCATTAACCTCCACAGTTTTGCCAGAATCGGAAGGGGCGGGAGGAGAAGAATTATTGGATGAGTTGGACTTCTGCTTCCCATTCGAAGATTTCTTCGAATTCTGAGACACGGAACCAATAACACCATCCACCGCTGGGGTAGGTGGAGCTTTAGAGGTTCCAGACCATGGAGCATTAGGCAAAATATCATACAGCGTGCAAGATTGTGAGTATACCAGATCTAGATATTGAGCACGTGCTATGGCTTGTTCTTCAGTCACACATGCTCCCATGGCAATATCTTGGGCGATTTTGTTAACGAAGGAGGTGGTGAACCAATGTGTTAGTATCTGATCAGGTATATGAAACTTGATCAGTCTACGACGACGTCGCCACTCATGAATGTGATCAGAAATGTGGGTGGCTTTGTCCTGCTTCAAAGAAGTCAGGAGGTGCATCCCGGCTTCATAGAGAACCGGTAACTGAAAGTGAGTCAGAAAAGCCATGGCTAACGTATTGAAATCTTGAAAGATGCCACGGGGTAATTCAATATACCACTTAGTTGCAGCACCAGTCAAAGTGCGCTGGAAGAGGCGTAGACGAACTGAATCATCCACCCAAGAGTTGGACGAACACCAGAGATGGTAAGTCATCACATGAGCTTGGGGGTCCTCCCCAGCTTTACCCTCAAACTTGGGGCAATCACCGGGCACCTTGGTAGGAACCGGAAGCCAATAAGTATTGTGCAAAATCGGATCATTGGTTAATTTTGAAACATCCGATAACTCCAAGGTAGCCAGAAACGACAATGGCGGATTGGATGGCATGCCAGGCCCTGGATAAGGACCGGTACCTGTACTCCACGCTGGTTGAGAATATCCTTGCCCCCATGGGTTCTGTCCCGCAGGATTCTGACTGTAGGGGGTATAGGTCATATAACGAGTCTGATTTGGTTGCTGGTAACCAGTGTGCGGGGCCTGATAACCAGAATATGGACCTTGATTATATGTCGGCCCTGCGTAAGCTGCATGCGAATTCGGCTGCTGAATATAGGTGTAGCCGGGTTGTTGAGGATGATAGTTAGAACCTTGTTGCTGGTTATAATTAGGTTGATATTGACCATGAGAATAGTAACCGCCTTGAGGTCGAATGGGCTGCTGATAGGTGGGGCCCTGCTGAGCCTGATAATTAGGGTGCAACGGTGGATTTGGTTGCAACATTGAATAAATCGGCTGTTGGGCAGGGTTGATAGGATGTGTAGGCTGGCCTGGTTGAGCAGGCTGACCTGGCTGAGCGGGTTGCCCTGGGTTAACAGGTTGACCCGGGTGAACAGGTTGTGCCGGTTGTGGAGGTTGACCTGGCTATTGAGAAGCACCAGGTTGTACCGGATGAGCCGGTTGGCCTGGAGGTGGAACACCAAGTTGTGCCGGATAGACCGGTTGGCCTGGTGGAGGTACACCAGGTTGTGCCGGATAGACCAGTTGTCCCGGTGGAGGAATGGAGCTAGGTGGTGGCTGGTAACTGGTTTGACCTACAGCAGGACCATAGGATGGTCCAGGCTGGTGAGCAACGTTAGGATTAACAGGATACTGAGGTTGCATGGGTTGGGAAGGTTGGAATTGCCCCCTAGGACCATATACCGGCCTCGGTTGGTACCCCGGCTGAGGCTGCACAGGTTGACCGGAAGGGTTGTAATACTTTCCTTGCGGACCATATGATGGCCTTTGCTGGCCTGCAGGATAGCCTTGTAAAGGCTGCCCCTGCAGGTCATAAGGATAACCAGGCTGGCCCGAAGGTTCGCCTTGAAAAGGTTGCCCTTGCGGGTTATAAGGATGTCCAGCCTGGTTATAGGGTAAACCTTGAGCATGAAGGTGAGCCTCTGGAGCGGGTAAACGTAAAATGTTCTTGTGCTCATCATACTGATATGGAAAAGCATACACGGGCGTACCATCCTGTGCATAATGCGAAAAATATGGGCGGTTAGGATCTTGAGAGGTTTGTCCAACCTCGGGGTTTGGCTGTTGTAGGGACAACCGATACTCCTCAGGAGAGATGTTCTCTGGCATAGCAGTCGCTATATAGACGTCTTCAGGAGGCGGCACAGCCCTCGCAGAGTGTGCCGTGATAGCGGGTGCAGATGCGGCCACACAGATAGTGGGCCGAACGGGTACAAAAGTGACTTGAGGAGATGACGTGACAGGTGTCTGAGGAGACATCCCCAATGAAGGAACCACCGGCCTCGTAGAAGGAGCTGATACCCCCATAGAGGCTGTGGAGAAAATGATCTGACCCAAGGATCTATACCCTGCTGGTAATGAGGGACCGGGTGATGACATAACAACTGGTTCAGGGTTGTCTCCTGGAAATAATCTCCGAGGAAATAACTAGTAATCTTCACCGGACGTGGTGATTTCCTCGCTGGGTTCACTCACGTTGGAGCCTGCCGCTAGATCTTGTAGTAGATGGCGAGGACTAGGAGGAATAACAGTAGCTATAAAAGGCGAACCCGATGTAAGAGAAGGGAAATATTCCCCTACTCCCAATCCAAACCAAGGGTCAGAAAAGGGCCAATTGAACTCAACTAGTCCTCCAAAGGGCTGCTCGGACAGAACCGGTCCCCCGTTGGGAAACTCGGAAACAATGGGCTGTTGTGGTTCAGTAGAGGATTGGGAAACCTCTGATGAATCGTTCGTATATGGACTACCAGTAGACGAAACAAAAGGTTCCGCCACTGTGGTAGTAACGACAAGAGAAAAAGATCAAACACACACACTGGCTGAAAAAGAGTCAAGACACACAATAAAACGGTCAACAAGCAAAATCTAACAGGGCGTGTGATCGCGGGTGTTTTGTTTTACCACATTGAAACTTAGAAACTTTACCATTTCATGTTTTAAGAGTCAAGAAACGGCTGAAAGGTGACTCTATCTCTTTCAGTTTTGAAGCAAGTGTGAAAGGACAAGCGCTTGGTGATCCTTTCAAATTTAAAGAGTCAGAAAATATCAAATGACTACTCAGGAATACTAGGAAAAGGGTGTACCAAATAACCGTGAACTACAATATACACCTTGGTTTCAAAATGAAAGAGAAATCAACCAAGGACTTAACGTACGTGCAGGAAATATCCTCGAATGTTGTGTCCGGTGTATCATGGGTATAGGGTGGTAGAATCGGCTTCCTGTGGATAAAAGATAGAAATCGAGTGGGGTCTCCCTTTATATACGCGACGGTACGGGGAGCACAAGTCCGTACTAGCGCTGTCTAAAGCCAAGAGGCGAACGACAGCTACTAGGTTTAAAGACGCCGGAACACGTCTCTAGCCTAGACCTCTAAATGTTGTGTTAATGTTTCAATGCTGCCTTAGTGTAAATTGAGTAAATTTTAAGGTTTATCTTCAATTACGTTTCAGTTTTCAGGCCCTAGCAAATGTAATGTCTCAAAATCTCCTAAATGCACTCTATATGCCACAGTATATCATTTCATTCGATGAAAGCTATTTATGAGAGAGTTGAGAGATTTTCACACAATAACGAAATGAACAGAAAACAACCAATGATGCCTCTAATGCAGCTAATGAAAACTAAAAAGCTTTTCGTTCAAAGTTACCAATCACTAATAACACCGAAAAGATCTAATTCACATTAACTAATGAAGAGCAAAAGAGATTTTTTTTTTTATATTTTCAATATTTCAGAGCAAAGTGTGCTAAAAAATGAAAACTAATGCAAGAGCAATTTGAGAAATGATGACAAGAGAGAAAAAACAAGCAAATTTTACTCAATGCAAACGTACAATCAAAACTCAAATCAACCAAAATTCCCTCAAACGAAAAGAATCCCAAAGACTCCAAATGAGCCGCGTAATCTAGGCTCAAAACGAGACAAGGCAGAATTCGAATGGAGAAGGAAACAATCACTCAAACAATGCAATGAGACAATAGAAAACCACCAAATGAATGCAAAGAAGCAATCACAAGGTTGACTGAACCGATAGAAACCGAAAACTCCCAAGGGAGGCTCGACACACAATAGCACCTAGATGACCTAGGGCTAGAATGCAAAATCGATGGAAATGGGCAAACAACCAAAGGATGTAGGTAATAGTCAGTCAATCAAGGCTCCAAAACACTCAAGCAGTGGAAAAATCAAGACCAAACACATAGATCAAGCTCAGGAAGCTCAGGACTGAGCAAACGCTAGTACCTCACAGGATTGGCGCGACTGTGAGGCTGAAACTAGAGCCAGAGACGAATTGGCACCGGTAATACACAAGCAACCTGCGCCAATGGGCGCAATTGTCAAGATAAAAAGCGCGCCACTCGAGTTTCCCAGTTAAAAATAAAAAAGAGCAATCCCACAAGCAGACCAGTGATGACCAAGCTATCAAAAACAAAAATTCACAGAAAGAACCAGCCCAAAAGAGCTGATCAAGCAAGGAGGATCAAGAATCGACTGAAAAGACAAGACAATGCTCCAAGTGTTCAGTTTACAAAATAAACCGGAGATTGACTGAAGAAGCTTTGATATACTTCACAATTGCAGAGCAAATCATTTCGAAGGCTATCTGGCTAACTTCAGGCTCCGTCTATAGTTTACAAAGCAGAACAACAAAAAGCTAACGATCCCCAGCGAAGTCACCAATTTGTTGTGGAGGTAAATCCCCTCTGCAGACAGAGGCGATCCCTACTAGCCCAGACCGGGTCTAGCAACAATCGTTCATGGTATAGTGCAGGTTCCTAATTGCAAATAAACCAACTAGCGATGAAGGCCTACCTAGAATCCAACGCTGTTGCTTGTAGAAGAGGTAGCGCTCCCGTTCCTTAGCTCTGGCAGATCGCGATCCCCATGATCTCTGTGATAGGACACCTGCACACGCAAGAAACAAAACAAACGCAAGCGTAAAATCCAGTAGATGCAACTATATGTCAGTCAGAAAGGAAATAACTCATCATCATAAACAACAACAAGAGTGGAACCATAACCAATAGTCGTTTATTATTAATCAATCAAAGGAAGAATACAACCATAGTTCTGACGTTGAATTCTCCTTCGGTGGGTTGCCAGCAGAACACGTCTCGAAAAGCCTGTCAAGGATGGGACAAACCTCTCTCTTCGAATCTTGACAATAGTCTCCTTGCTTGGATTTGGCCTTAAGGGAATTATGGAGGCTCTTGCAGCATAAGGCTCTTGGGAACTTGGAGACTTGAAGACTAGCTTGCAATGGAGATGGGCAAGCTTTTATAGATGGAGGAAGGGGAGTTGGGATCCCTATAATCATGGGATTGGCCCTATCCTCAAGTAAGCTTCCATGAGAGGTGGCAAACCACTTCCTCTACATGGAAATCCGGAGCCAAACCTCCCAACTCAAGATAGATACCAGTTCATGAATTGGTTAGGACGAAAATTCCACCATTTATTTTTAAAAAACACTCCTTAAATTGGCTGGCGCGAGTGCGACTCTGGGACAGAGCGCCAATTGGCGCGACCTATTTGAAGGATTTTCCCCATTGGCGCGGGTACTGAACTGTCTTCCTGCGCCAATGCAAAAAGGGTCATTTTTAGGGTTTTCCACAAGGATATGTCTTCAGGGCAATGAAAGCTCTTGTTCAGAGGGATGTCATGAAAGTGATTTCAAGCCATGTCACTACTCACAGGTCACGGAATGAGCCCTCCAATGTGCGAGATGGGGATTGGAGGGACGGTGACAAATTACTGTGTAACAACCTCTCTTTTTTAAAATTTTCTAAAGTTAAGATATTACCTTTGAGGAGAGTCAGGATAAAATGTTTTATCTTTGGTATGGCTTCATAATTCCACATGAGCTTCCAAATAGGCCAGTGAGGAGATGGGAACTGTTCTTTTAGGAATTGAAAATAAGATACTTTGATAGAATAAGAGGACCCAGAGGGATCCCATCAAAGACTGTCTTCATTGCCTTTCATCAAAGGAGCTGCTCCATGAAGCATTACTTTAAGGTTTGTCAGATTGACCTCAAGATGAGGGGGGATGAGAGGAAAATCCCAACAAATCC
This sequence comes from Pinus albicaulis, assembly GCA_034641835.2. Classification (NCBI taxonomy): domain Eukaryota; kingdom Viridiplantae; phylum Streptophyta; class Pinopsida; order Pinales; family Pinaceae; genus Pinus; species Pinus albicaulis. The sequence continues at coordinate 574,868,205 of CM076582.1, read as the reverse complement.
AGGCATTTTAATTTTGAATTCAATGGGTACTCGGGCTGTCATTGAGGGGAGCTTGCCCCATAATTTGATCTTTCCAAATGTTTGTATTGCTTCCGCTTTGAGGAAATTTGGAGATGTTTCTGCTGATAAAAGGAATGACTTTCTTGCATAAAGCCCAGATTCTAGAACAAGGTCTACTTGGGATATATTGTTGAAGAAGATTTTTCCTGGGTGAGCTGAGATATTTGGATTCCAAAACTTGTTTCCACCATAAGTTCTGTCCACTGATAAGGCACCAAACTATTTCCCCCCCAAATGCATTGTTCAAGAGTTTTGGGATGCGAATACCGAGCCCGCCATTTTCATGATTTTGCGTAACCTACCTCCATGTGACTAGGTTGTATCTCTTCTTCTCGTTTTTCCCTCCTTGCCATAGTAAATTCCTTAAAACTGCTTCAATTTTTTTATTTATGCTGGTAGGTGCATTGAGAAAGGTGAAGTGATACAGAGGTAGGGAAGAAAGGACAGATTTTAGGAGGATTAAACGCCCAACCATGTTAAGCCAGGAGAATCCCCACCGCTGCACTTTTTTTTTTTTTTTCATTTTGTCAATTATGATGTTCCATACCTCAGACTTCAAAGGTCCAACACTGACTGGTATCGCAAGATAATTGAAATAGGTCTTGTTCAATTTGTAGGAGACTCCAAATATTTGTGCAATGCTATTGATAGTGTGATTTGTAGCATTCCATCCATAAATACCACTTTTGTGATAGTTTATCAACACTCTTGAGTACAATATAAATTTGTCAAGAAAAGATTTGAATCTCTGAGCGATAATGCAGGTGGCTCCCCCCATCAAAAGGGTGCCATCTGCAAATTGAGAGTGGTTCATATTCTTGACTCCATTACTGAATTTGATTCCAGTGATAAGACCAACTTTGCGCTTATGATCTAAGGCTGTGTTGAAGGATTAAGCCATGAGAATAAAGAGGAAGGGAGAGAGGGGACAACCTTGTCTAAGACCTTGGGAAGATTGAAAGAAATTTGTTGGCCTTCCATTGATTAAGGGAGAGATCCAGGGGTTTGAAATAAAGGCATTGATGAGAGAGATGAAGTAATTTTCAAAACCCATTTTTTGAAGGACAGATATGAGGAAGGAATGTCTCACCCTATTGAAGGCGTTGGAAAGTTCGAGCTTCGGGATGAACCCTTTCTCTGATCGCATCATACTCGAGTGAATGGCTTCTTGAAAAAGGAGAATGGAGTCAGATATTTATCTTTGGGAGATGAATCCCCCTTGATTTTCAGAGATGAGGTTTGAGGCGAGTGGCGAGGATTTTATTGATGATTTTGTATGAGGAGTTGCAGAGGGAGAGGGTCAGAACCTAGAAAAGGAGGAGGGGTGGTTTTCTTTGGGTATAAGGTGAGATAGGTGGAGTTGGTAAAGCTACTAAGCTCTCAACCTCGATCTGTGACTACTACTACTAAGAACTACTAAGAATATTTTAAAATAGGTTGTGGAGGTTAAATCCCTACCATCAACTTAATAATGATTCATAATTAAATTAAAACTATGAAAACCCCATTCCAAAATAGACATAGCTATAGAAGATTTGATCACGATGGACAACATTCTTGTGTGCATAGTAAATTAAATAAAGAGATTTTGTGATCAATATTTTTATGTTAATAGTGAATTCTCATTTGATAAGAATTGTGATTAATATCTTTAATAAGAAATGTTATTAATATTTTTAATTCTTTTGCATATGTACTAAGTATTATTTTTTTAAATCTATGTATTGTAATTAGTACATGGTTGTTTATCAAAAAGTTAAAATCTTTTCCTTTTACTTAATATTTATTGTTTAATGATTTATTGGTTCTTCTACTTTGCTATTTCTTGATTCTTTTGTCATCTCAAGACCATGCCTTTCACTTCTTTTTCTGAGAGGATTTGAATGTCCATTACATAAAAGACCTTGATCATGATTTCATTGAAGCGAGAACTAGAAAAATCATATGGGGCAAAGGTGAAGTCTCCTCTTGAGATACCATTAATCTATTTTCTTTGAATTTAGTTTTTTATATTAGATTTTTATCTAGTGCATACAAATCTCCTATTCTAAGTTCCTCCTTGAGAGACCTTTTATTGACTACACATTGTTGAACATAAGTGGTGGAGTTATTGCAACACTTAACTATTATGCATGCTACTTAAAATATGAATTCCATAATTTTTAATCCTTGACCAAAAATGTTAACCACCATGGATTTGACTTAATTGGATAACTTCCATCTCTTGGACACAGAAAATAGAATTACTTTCAATGATGTATTCAAGAATAACTTAGGAGATGTATAAAATTAAAACTTCCATAACTAACATAGTGATAGTAGGATGCTAGAACAAAGAATGTTGCTAGATAACATGATTTCAAGAAAAAAATCATCATAGAAGAAGACCAGGTAATGCATCTGTCTCAGAAAATGAGCAATGTTGAATTCCATCACTACATTCTAAAGGGCCCGGGGAAAATTTTAGTGGCTAACATTCATAGGTGGGCTAATTTTCCATGCTTTTTCCAAAAAATAAATCACCAATTTCCATTTTTTATAAAACGTTTTGCCCAATTTTTTTGGAAATTCACCATGGAGATTCACTGTGGAGATTCACTCCCATTTAACCATCCAAATTTCTAATATATAAATAGACTTTGTTACAATACCGTCTTTTACTATACCACATGCAAAAAAAACCATAATTCATGTTCATATGCCACATGTTTATATGAAAATTTTTAATTAATCAATTTAATTAAAATGGTAGAAAGGACACAATTACTTTTGAGATAAATATCAACCTTGATTTGTGACTACTACTACTAAGAATATTTTAGAATAGTTTGTGGAGATTAAATCCATACCATCAACTTAATAATTATTCATAATTAAATTAAAACTATGAAAACCCCATTCCAAAATAGACATAGCTATAGAAGATTTGATCACGATGGACAACATTATTGTGTGCATAGTAAATTAAATTATCCTCACTTTCTTCACCTCCTTACTTCTATGTTTTATTTTTCCTATTAGATGATTGATCATACCTTTGACATTAAATAGTCATGACTATAAAAGGCATAAGTTTCTAATTAATTTATTAAGATAATTTATTATTGTTGATAGTAGTTCATATTCATTAGATTGCATTAATGATCTATTTATTTTACTTTTGAATGGACATTATATTTTCTTGATATCTCTAGTTATAATACTAGCAATTGCACTGCATGTTGCAAAAGAAACATCGTAAGGCAATAGCATAGAAAAGAGTAGCCTAGAAGAAATAAGTTGTTGTAGAGAAGGAGCCATCGTGAAGGAATGAAAGGAAAATTTTGCTTCCATGGAAGTAGGTCGTTGAGGTTTCAAAGGTATTGATGTTAAGAGTTATTAAACAGAAAATTTTATTATAGATATTGAAATAGGCAATTGTGGGTGAAAACATATATGTAAACCAACATAATATGTTCACATTAAAATAAAAAATAAAAAATTATAGATATTGAAATAGGAAATTGGGGGTGAAAATCGTTTGGTGATTAATAATCCTCCGAAAAAAGCATGAAATGAGCATGTAACTAAAATAAGATATTTTAAATACATTCAAGTACAATCTGTCTAGCATAGATGTAAATAAAGATAATTTGTATTAACAGAAATAGACTTTACTCCAAATTCATCTACATATCCAAGTGCCAATTGCATGCTTATGTGAAGAACAATAGTCTTGGTATACAAGAAAGTGAATGTCATTTTAATATGGAGACATTTTTGGAAGGAGATATTGTTCTTTATGTTATGGTTTATTTTCTTAACTCCAAACTTGGTTTAGTATTTCTCTATATACATAAGAAAAAAAATACAAAGTAATTTCACAATTTTAAGTTATAGTTTTATAGTTTATAATTACAAATATAGTTTCTTATTAAAATATTTTACACGCATCTATTTATTCAAATAAATTATATTGTGAATATGTTGTCTCCTATTATTTGATTACAAAATTATTGTACTCCCTACTAAGTAAAACAACTTTATTAATAAGGAATTGAATGCCAAATTGAAATATTACTCAAGCGAGAACTACTATAATATATAGAACTGATTTTTTGAGGTATAAATTATTTGTTTTATATGTTGTTCAATTTCCATTACCTAATATCTTCAAACCCCATGGGGAGGTATTGAAATTGGGAGCCAAATTTAGGCAAATAAACATTCACATTGGCAACATGGACAAAAAAAAATTATAATCCTAAAATTCTCTTACATAATAATTTTTTTAAATATATATAATTGAGTTCCATTTATTAAAAACAAAGGCAATATTAAGAACCTCCTAGAGTTATAAAAGGTAATTGACATGAAAAATAAAAAAGCTCCTCATCATCTTATCTCATGATCACTTTTAATAGTTAACTGAGTGTGATAAAATCAGTTAGCTCATGAATTTCGAGTTGAGGGTGGTTGGTGAGGCATGCAAAGTGATTCTATTAGTTATGGAGTTCGATTTGTAGTTAGTGCATTAGTTTAATGCATGATCAATGAGTTAACTCTATTAAGTGAGTTAAAGTCAATTGAACTAGTTGTAATTGTTTGTTGCACTAGTGAGAGATCAAGTGAATTAAATCAAATTTTATTCACATGCAGTGATCTCCCATGCAACTGATGATTTACTATTAATAGTTGCATGCATGTCAGTTCTAGTGGAGACTCAGTTGAGACAAAGGTTAAAGGGATGTCAAATATCAGTTGTATCATTAGTAGGATGTCTGCATGCAACAAGACAACCATAGGATTTCCCATGATCATTGCGAAGTTTAGGAAGGATGAAATTCCTAAATAATAGGGATTGAATTAATCACGAATTGCGCAAGCAAGGAAATTTGAGCAGAGGCAGGAAATTGGCTAAGTATTGGCCGATTTTGTCCAGATCAGTGTGAGACAATTGTGAGAGTGCAAGAGATTCTTGTGAGAAGAGTGCATTGTAATTGTTTCATGATTCCTTGGTGAATATACAATAGAAGTTAGAGGGGTTTTGAGCAGTAAGCTTTCCCCAGGAAAATATCTGTGTTGTGGTTTGATTTGCTTCTTTCTTTACTTGTTGTGATTGGTGGTCGTGTTTATTTTCTGCAATTGATTTGTAGAAGGATTCAGTATCTTTCTTTAATACATTGCATGATCGGATTGAATCCATTGGTATACACATTGTTTGTATAATTTCTACATGGTATCAGATCACAGGAAATAACTATAGTGGAGAAGAAATTGAGTTTGTGACTAAATAGCATTCAAATTTGCAATATTCTTTGGTGTGACAGGTGAATCAGGATCAAGATGGATTTCAATGGCTTGAGATTGGAGTATGCACTTGAGAGAAGTTCCAATTATATTGCGTGGAAATAAATACATGATGGAGGCCGTTCTGGAGGACAATGGTTTGAAAGAATTCATTGATAATGACATTCCCAAACCCATTGTAGTAGATGTTGCTCTTCCTGATGCTTGGTAGAGAAGGTTGCAAAGGTGAGGAGGATCTTGTTGGAGGGAGTACAAGACCACATTGTCTCAAGTCTCCATGGAAAAGCGACTCCATTTGCAATGTGGAAGGCTTTGACAAATCTATTTCAGAGTAGCAGTGATCATAGAAAATTGGCACTGAAGGATAAGCTCAGGAAAATCAAAATGGAGAAAGGCGACATTATTCCGAAATATTTAACCAAGTTTTTCCAATGTCGAGATGAGCTTGGGGGTGTCGAAATTATTGTCACAGATGATGACTAGGTGAGCCTAGCTCTTCTAGGCCTTCCCAAGAGTTGGCATAGTTATCAGGACTTTGTCAATGGGAGGGAGAAGCTTCCAGATTAGGAACGACTTTGGTCGAATTTGGTGCAAGAAGAATTCAGGAGGAAACCAGGGATGGATCTTCATCTAAGAATGATGATGAAGAAAATTGCGCTTTGGCTGGTGAGGCGAAGAAGGGGAAAGGAAATAAAACCTATTCCAAATTTGAGACCGAAAAATATAGCAAGAAGCGCGACATGTCCATAGTGAAGTGTTTTCATTGTCATGAGCATGGACATTATGCCACTAATTTTCTACAAAAGAAGAAGAACAAGAAGGCTTCAGGATCTACAGCTGGTGAGTCTTTGGCCTCACAATTTGAGTTGGACTTCTCCCTCATCGCATGCATGGTGTCAAGTGCGATGGGATCAATGTGGTACATGGATAGTGGTGCATTTTTTCACATGACGGGAGACAAAGAACTTTTCAGTAGCTTGGAGGAGAAAGACCTCCATATGCATATCGATATAGGTGATGACGGGAGGTACAATGCTACCGAGATTGTACAGTTACCTTCCAGAGACAATCAGGTAAAAAATTCTTATTAAAATATGTAATGCTAGAGGATAGAGTTCATGATGTGGTTTTCAGTGAAGGGAAAGCTTTCCTTTGACACAAAGCCACAGGATAAGCTAAGAATATTGGGATTTGTGTGAAGAATCTCTACAAACTTGATGTAGATGGCTGCGCAGCATTGATGTGTAAGGCATATAAAGTGGTGAGTCGAGATGAGGGTGAGTTATGGCACAGGATATTGGGCCATCTACACCACGGTGCCTTGAAGGTCATGCAACAAATTTCTATGAGTCTTCCAAAGGGTACTCTTGCACAGATAGACACATGTAAGGGATGTACCATGGGAAAGTATGCAAAGGCCACTTTTCATGAGAAGGAGAATCGAGCAGCGGAAATCCTTGAGAGAGTTCACTCAAACATGTGTGGACCATTCTCTATAGCTTCAATAAAAAATCACAAGTATTATTTGATCTTTGTTGATGATTTTTCTAGAAAGTGTTGGATCTATTTCATGCAAAAGAAAGATCAGGCGTTCTTAAAATTCCGTTAGTTCAAAGAACTAGTGGAGAAAGATATGGGGAAGCATGTGAAGGCTCTTAGGAGTGACAATGGTGGTGAGTAAATCTCAAATAAATTCAAGAAATTCTGTAGCAAATAAGGAATTCGGAGAGAGATGATTGCGCCTCATAACCCACAACAGAATGGGGTCGCAGAAAAAAATAACATAATAATTGTGGGTGCGACATGAGTGATTTTGCATGATCAGTGCCTACCATTTCATTTGTGGGGGGAGGCATGCAACACAATGGTATTTGTGCAAAATTGTTGTCCTCATCGGATACTTGGCATGAGTACACCAGAGGAGTATTTTTCTGGTAAGATACCTAATGTTTCATATTTTAAAATTTTTGGCTCATATCTCTATTGCCATGTGACCAAATATTCTAGGAAGAAGCTCAAACCAACAACTGACATTGGGATATTTTTGGGGTACACTGATACTCCCCACAAATATCAGGTGTATTTTCCAAACAACAGGATGATTGTTGTGAGACGGGATATAAAAGTTGATGAGGATAAAGCCATGAAATTGTCCCTTGAGAGGGAGTTGGATTTGCATGGAGATGATGAACTCTTGGCTCCAAAGGATGAACCTCAAGATGTGGAGCAGCCATATGTGGAGGATCGTGGAGTAGTAGAAAACATTCATGTAGAGCCATCCACTAGAAATGGTAGAAGCCGCACCACAGAAGCTGATAGATTGAGACTTGATGCGGCAAAGCATGTAGGAGCACCTACTTCACTACACAGACAAAGACAATCTCCAGACATGTTTACTAGATACATGGTTCTTATGAGAAAGTGTATTGTGACAGAACCATCCTCCTTTTGAGGAAGCACTGTAGCAACCAATTTGGGTTGACGCCATGGTTGAGGAGTATGACTCCATCATCAAGAACAATGCATGGAAAGTTGTCCCAAGACCAGTCAGAAATTTAGTGGTTGGATCTAGATGGATCTATAAGGTGAAGCAGGCAACTGATGGGGGTGTGGAGAAGTAAAAGGATAGACTATGAGGAGACCTTCGCACCAGTTGCGAGATACTTGTCGATTAAATATATCCTTGCTCTCTCAGCGCAAATGGGGTGGCAGATACATCATATGGTTGTGAAAACTGCATTTCACAATGGAGTTATTGAGGAAGAAGTGTACATAGAGCAGCCATAGGTTTTTATATTTTTGATAGTGAGTCGCATGTGTGTAGACTCAAGAGAGCATTGTATGGGTTGAAGCAAGCACCTCATGCTTGTTACACTAGGATTGATAGCTATTTCACTGGGTTGGGCTTCACGAAGAGTGAAGAGGATGCGAACATGTACTAGATTGTGGTTGATGGTAAGATCTTGATTATCGTACTTTATGTTGATGATCTAATTTTGACAAGTGATGAGCAGATGATAATTTCTTGCAAAGAGGATCTTGCAAGAGAGCTCTAAATGAAGGACATGGGACTCCTTCACTATTTCCTTGGTTTGGAAATATGGCAGCGGGATGGTGAGCTATTTGTTTCTCAGGGAAAGTATGCTAAAGAGATTTTGCATAAGTTTTACATGGACAACTATAAACCCATGGAGACTCCTTTTCCAGGAAACTAGAGGAAGGAGGATGCTACTTTAGGTGAGGTAGTGGACGCTACTATTTACAGGCAGCTATTGGGTTCACTAATGTACTTGGTGAACACCAGACTAGACATTTTCTACGTAGTTAACCAGCTGAGTCAAGCTATGGTTAATCCGACCAAGCTCTTTTGGAAGGCGGGGAAATGTCTTGAGATATCTCAGGGGCACTATAGAGTATGGATTATGGTACAAACCGATAAAGGGAGTGAAGCTTTAAGGCTTCACAGATGCAGATTTGGCAGGAAGACCATCAGACAGAAAGAGCACATCAAGAGGGATCTTCAGCATAGGGTCGACAACAGTTTCTTGGTACATCAGGAAGAAGACATATGTGGCACTCAGTTCAGCCGATGTAGAGTACATGGCAGCAAGTCAGGCTCCATGTGAGGGCATCTGGATGAGGAATATTCTATTTGCTTTGTTTGATTCTCAATTGGATCTGACGGTGATACATTGTGATAACCAGAGTTGCAGTAAACTCTTGGTTAATCCGGTATTCCAAGATAGGTCCAAGAACATATACATATGGTACCACCATCTCAAATATTGTGTTTAGAGGTGCATTATGTTACTTCATTACATTCCCATGGAGGATCAGGATGCAGATATTCTGACTAAGGCACTCGCCATGAGCAAATTTGAATACCATAGAGGAAGGATCGGGGTGGCAGATAATCCCTTTCTTGTTGGGAGGGAGTGTTGAAAGTCAACAAGAAGTTGCAGCACACACACTAGTGTGGGACCACAGGTCCTAGCAATACATTAGTGTGAAAGCCAATTTATTTAATAAATTGGAGAAGTGTCTAATTTAATTTCCCCTTAATTAAATTGGACTATAAATTGTAATCTTATCTCATGATCACTTGTAATAGTTATCTGAGTGTGATAAACTAAGTTAGCTCATGAATTTCGAGTTGAGGGTGGTTTAAGGCATGCAGAGTGATTCTAGTAGTTATGGAGTTCGAGTTTCAGTTAGTGCATTTGTTTAATGCAAGATTTATCAATTAACTTAGTTAAGTGAGTTAAAGTCAGTTGAACTAGTTGTAATTGTTTGTTGCACTAGTGAGAGATCAAGTGAATTAAATAATATTTAATTCACCTGCAGTGATCTGCCATGCAACTGATGATTTACTATTAATAGTGTAATATTCCTAATTATCTCTAAGCTAGTTGGAATATTAAGTTTTTCTTTTGTCAATAAGATAGATAAATAAGAGGGCAGAGAGACCCATAAATCTCTTTCGTAGGAATAAAACCACTTCCAATGTGAATGTGGATCATTGTATCTAGTTGAATAAATCACTTCTTGGTGTGAATGGGGGTCAATGCATGTGGATGGGGTTAATTTTGACCAAATAAACAGCGTAATCATGGAGGTAGTGGAGAGATATTGGAGGATAGCGCAGTCATAATGGGAGGAATTCTCCATTAGAGTAGCATCTTTAATGAGTGGGACCAAGGGGGGTGAGGCTCACAAAGCATATAAGGAAGGGGATGGCAGCCATAGAAATCATTCTGAATATTTTCTATGCATTTTCTTTTATGACTTTCTTCACGCTTCAGCTGTTTAGCGGAGTTTGTTGTGTTGTTTAGCACAAGGGTGTTTTCGAGCAGAAATCCCACCCTTATCCTCGAGAGACTTCGAGTTCCCACTCAGGAGAGGTTCCTTTGAGCTTCATTCCATCATTCGACATCAAGCCAATCTTCAGTAGCCTTTAGCAACACAATATCCTTCAGGTATTGTGCAAATTAGGAGGGAAATTGTAGTGGAGGGTTGAGAACCCAAGTTCTTGAGCTTGTTTCCAGTGACGAGAGTAGCCCTTCATCCAGAAGTTTAGTAGGGAGGAGTATCAACTATTTTCTCATTAGATAAACCACCTTCCGACAGTTACTCATTTGGAGAGAATTTAGCCCTAGGGTTGCATTTTTCATCTTGAGTATTTCAAGAAACCCTTTCTGGGTTATCTTGGAATTGTGCTAGAAAGCCTAGATCTATGATCCCGACATTTTCTGAGCACCATATCAGCATTCCATACATTCTTATTTTCCAACTGCATTTATTCTCCACAGGACTGTGCAGTCATACCCTTCCAACATTATTTCATGTCTTGGTGTATTGGGTCATTTCAGGCTAATTTTTCCTAGCTTGAGTGTATTTTTCCTCAATATTTTGTACTAATTTCTACTATTATACATAATAAAATAGCTAAATGATCTGCTCATGTTTTGATGTATTGATAGTTACTGCAATTTCCAGTTTTATGTTCAATATTCCTATTTTTCCTGTTTTGGAATATTACAGTGGTATCATAGCATAATCTTGGTTTAGTCTGTGGGGCACTACATCTATAACATCTGGAGCAATGGATGAAAGAAGTTCCAAAAACATATTCTCCAAACTATGCAAGATATTTCCAAAGAAATCAAGGAGATGAGGGTAGAAAGATAGAAGGAATCCCATAGAGGGTTTCAACATGGAGAAAGTTCCGGCACCTCACATCATTGGTGTGAGCAACCGACAATACAATAAGTTTCACAAAGCTCCACCATGCCTACATTCCTAGCAGTGGGAAATGAGGTTGGAGGACCCGAAGAGGAGATTTATCTTAGCGATCATTTCCTAGAATATGAATCCCAATCTCAAGGGTTCAAAGAACACCTAAACTTCCAAGAGTTTTTTCGGATCAAGAATAATGGAATACCCTGTAATAACAATAGAAGTGTAGGGTACATGCAGAAAATTGATTTGCAATGTTCTATGGGTAGATTATTTTGGCTTGCTTTTGATGGGTCACCCAAGTGCATAGACAAGGCTCTAGTATAGAAATAAGACATATATTTCTAGCTTAACCAAGTTTCAGAGATTGAAACCATTACAATAGCAACGCTGCACCTTGAAGGTGAAGCACATGAATGGCGGTTCCATAGTCTATCTATATTGGGGCATGGAGGTGTGATTGCATATGTAGAATTCACCCAGAGGTGGGTAGAAATATTTGACCGAAGAGATCCAGAAGCACACTTTGTTGAGCTAACCAAGCTCGAGTAGTTAGGAGATCCAGAGACTTATATCTCTGAATTCCTGAAACTTTTAGTCATGGTGCCATATCTATCTACAGCTAGAAGAGTATATATGTTTATTGATGGGATAGGAGAGCCTTTGTATGGGTTGGTAAAATCCACTACACCAACTACGCTCTAAGATGCTATTGAGAGGGATAAAGACTTACAAAATTATTTTCCAAGTGCAAGAGCTCCATTCCAGAAAATCTCTCCTTTCAGTCAAAGGGGAAATATGTGAAGGTTCCCAATTGTTAGACAGGTTGCAGCATTCAAGAAGAAGAAAGATGATTTTCAAAAGATGAAATTTGGCTCCCATATGGATAAACACCTACTGGAATCACTTGGAAAGCTATTCGAGATAATATATCTTGAAGTTAAAGGCCAAGTCAAACTTAGAAACTGTTTGTTGTAGTCAAACACAGGAAATAGAGAATCAAGAGAGCGAGGCACTTAGCTGTTAAAATACGAACACTGCTATGACTTTATTTTTCAATAGCAAGCCATAAATAGATTGGACTCTTAGTTATCGATCTCATAGGTGTCAAAATTTCCTACAGCTTATCAGCTTAAAACTTTTTCAAAGTCGTTTTTATAATTTGTATAAATAACACAGAGCGACACAAAGAACATAGTAGTTATTATTGTTATTAAGTTCATAAACTTTTTATGGACAAATTAATACTCCATTTTCATAATACAAGTTCATGTTAATTCCTAATGTGTGTGTGAATAATCTTTGATCGTTAATCAATCCTACACTCCAAAAGGGCCTCGTGTGAGTTGTGAGGTTTTGTTTTTAGTTTTGATTTGTTTACATTAATATTTATTAGAATTTGTTCTTCTTATAAGTTGTATTTCTAATTGTTTTATTTCTGTTATAGAGTACTCATAAGTAGAAAATACCAAAAAGGGTTACTGATTCAAAGCATTTTTGTTACCTATACTTAGTGTTTTAACATTCAATTTCAATCTTAGTTAGTTTTTCTATCATTCAATTTCAATTCCTGTTAGTTGTTTTCAAAGTTTTGATATGCTAAATGGAAGCACATTTTAGGAGTTAATTGAACACATTATTAATCATCCTTGGGTTGTGATTTCATTTCTTTTACATTATATTTCATTTCCATTTCCTTTTAAATCAATTTCATATTTTATAGATTAAATTTTACTATCATTTTTCTCACAACATGTAAATTAGGTCTGTTTTATTTGCAATTTAGCTTAAAGATTTTTTTCAGCAACTAGTGCAGAATGAGTTCAAATCCACAGCAGTATAATTAAGTTATTTTTTTCATGTTTTTATTTTCAAGCAATTCCTTTTAATATTTAGAATTAAGTGTGTATTCTTAAAATTTAGATAGATCTTTTATTTCAAAATCCTAACTTAGTTAGTTAGGACTCTTGATTGAAATAATATGTGCCTCATTAGTTTCCAAATTATATGAAAAGAAATCATCCATCGTTGTAATTAGTTTTATTTTTAGAATTCACTTAATTTACAGAATAAATCCTAGCATATATAGTGCACATACATTTCATAAGTACATGAATCTTGGTTGACATTTAATGAAGTAAAATAAAAATAGTTAATTTACCAAACAAGTATGATGCAGACCTTTGTTGCACTTAGTACTGGTGAAGATAATTATACAACCAATTATTTAGCTTGTTGTGAAGCAATTTGGCTTCAAAATTTGTTTGCTATTTTGTTTGATCAGGTGTTGGAATCAACCATGATATATTATGGAACTAAGATATTTGTGAAGCTTTATGAGAATATTCCTTTTCATGATAGGTTGAAGCACATTTAGATCAAGTATATGGTATGTTTTCCAAATAAGAGTGATGAGGATCGAATACATTTATCTTGATGAGCATTTTATTGATGTTTTTACATAACCACTATCCCAGATGAAGTTTGTTTCTAAAATCATCCTGGAGTGGCTGATAATCCCTCTCTTGGAGAGAAAAAGCATTGATTATATAGCATCAAGTATCTTCCTTGGGCTTGATTTAGAAACCATGTTTTATGGTTGGGAATATTTTTTTGGTCACTCCCTTGGATCATTAAGTTTGATCGAGAAACATTATGGTTAGGGAGGTTAGTTAATGAGGCTTGGATTTATCCCTTAGGTCATTGTGTTTGACTGAGAAACCAATAGGCTTGGTAGCGGACACTAATTTTGAGTTATCTGCTTTGGGTCAATGTATTTGATTGAGATACCATGTAGTTAGAGAGATTAGTTTTTTTGAGATCGAGATCAAGATTCCTCCTTTAGGTCATGGAGTTTTACTAAGAGACTGTATCATCTGAAGTTTGATATTGGCATGGGGATTCCTTCCTTATGTCATTGAGTTTGATTGAGAAGACTTTGGTTATCGTTGAGAAGATGAACCATGTGTACTATCTTAGGCCATTTGGTTTTATTGAGAGACCACTGGTATGGTTGGAAATTTTGATCATGTTTACTCCCTTGGGTCATTGTGTTTGACTGAGAGACCAATGGACTTGGTTGGGGAGATTGATCTTGAGTTTTATCTCTTGGTTCATTGGGTTTGACTAAGAGGAAAATGGGATGGTTAGAGGTATTAACTTTGATTACTCTCTTGGGTCAATAGGATTGACTAAGAAAACATTTCATATGGTTGGAGATTTTGGCCTCATGAACAACATTGATTGATGGACTTGATGTTATGAACCTTTCCTTGTGATGAGACTTGTACATTTGATTTTGTGATCTCTCCCTTAGGTCATTATCGAGATACCAGTGGGTTGGTCGAGGAGATTGATTTTTAGAGAGAATTGAAAATACCTCCCTAGCTAAGAGGAAATGGTTAGAAAATGTACCTTCAGTCAGTATTTTCATCAATAAAAATCAAGGAAGAAAAATTGAATTTATGTTAAGTCCCTATATTAATAGTGTAGTCCCTTATTATGTTAGTGTAGCCCCCCTTATTGTTATTGTTTTACCCTTGTAACTCCCATATTGTTATTATTGCGCCCTTACATTATTATTGTTAGGTCGGCTAGGATTACATTGTGCCCCACTAGGATTATATTGTGGCCCCATGGGCTCCTATATATAGAAGGAGGTTTTGGTCATTTGTATCATCCAAGAATTGTTCATTCATGTAATGTATTGGAGGTTGCCCCCTCGAAGTGGTTTATTTCTAAGGCGTTGATATCTCTTTTCTTCTCTTTTTGGAGCTGGTTTCACAACATTTGGTATTAGAGCTTTGAGATTCTAGGGTTTCGCCGCTCAAAACAGGTCATCATGGAATTTTCGCTATAACGTTTTTTCTACGAAGGTTCAGAATCTAAATTTTTTAGAGTACGAAGACAATATCCTGAGGAACATCGTCGCAAATTTTCAGAGCTTGGTTCACAACATTTTCGGAGATATGATCTATGCAAGTTAGGTCATTTTGCAGGCTCCCGAATTTAACCTAAACAGGTCATTGTGGTATTTGCGTGATAAATTTTTTTCTATGAAGGTTCAAAAGCTGAAATTTTTAGAGTGCGAAGATGCAATCTTGAGGAACATCATCGCAAAATTGAAGATATTGGTTCGCAATATTTTCGGAGATATGATCTATGGAAGTTAGGGCTTTTTGAGGCTTCTGAATTTCATCTCAAAGAGGTGATTGTGGGAAAATATTCATAGCTCTCTCTCTGAGAATCGGATTGGAATGCTGTAAACATTAGCCACAAGTACACAGACTGTATTTTTCGGTCTATCAATTTTAGAGCCAAAAGAGTAAACAGTGACATGTGGCAAGTCGTACAAGTTTGCTATACTGAACCAGTCCATAATTAGGTCATCGTAGGAGATTGGGCACAAATTTGTCTTAAAGAATCCAAATTAGGTCAAACCTGTGGAATTCTAAGAGAATAGAGCGCTACTGCAGTGAAAAATTTCAGATATTGAGGATCTTCAATTATAGAGATAATTCAGTTTCAATATCGAGCTCATCAAAATCAAGAAAAAGGTGTGCATTTGGTTTTTAAAATTGCATAACGTTTGTTTGAAAAAGCAGTTTGAAGTGATTCCAAGGGCATATTTTAGAATTTTTATCAGTATTGGGTTCTATAATGCCTCCAAAAAATAATTCCATACCCATTAAGCCCTCTAAAATCTATACTATGACACATGAAGAGGAAGAATTGCAGTATGAGATATCAAATTTACGGTACCAAGTGCAACAAATTTCGATCTTACGAAGAGCAACCAAAGATGACATAGATGGTTTAAAATCATAAATGAAGGCTGATTTGGATGGTTTAAAGGATCAAGTAATAGCTAATATGGATGATAAATTAGTGGAATATCACATCGAGCATCAACAACAAGTTCTCCAACTCTTAAAGGATAACCTAACTTTGGTGCAGAATCTAATGAAACAACAGGAAGATCAACATCACATTGAAATAATTTCTGAAGCAATCACAGAAACAAGAAATTGACAAGTACGATCAATTTTAGAGTATCTCAGCAAGAGGAATAACTTTCATGTAGAATATTCCACATGGGGGGATGAGAATTTTATACAGAAGCATCAAGAAATAATCAAGCGTTGAGGAAAACACTTGTTTGAAGGAGAGGGGCATGTTAAGTCCCTATATTAATAGTGTAGTCCCTTATTATGTTAGTGTAGCCCCCCTTATTGTTATTGTTGTACCCATGTAACCCCCATATTGTTATTATTGCACCCTTACATTATTATTGTTAGGTCAGCTAGGATTACATTATGCCCCACTAGGATTATAGTGTGGCCCCATGGACTCCTATATATAGAAGGAGGTTTTGGTCATTTGTATCATCCAAGAATTGTTCATTCATGTAATGTATTGGAGGTTTCCCCTTGTAGTGGCTTATTTTAAGGCATTGATATCTCTTTTCTTCTCTTTTTGGAGCTGGTTTCACAACAATTTATATTTTGATTTATGACCCCATGAGTGCCCAAGTTAGCCTGGCCCTTTGGAGGAATCCATTTGACTGCTCTTGGAGAATATACATGTGATAGATCCTCTTCAAAAATACATTGGTGATATATTAATAAATATTTTTTCTAAAAAAGGAAATAATGTAGAAGGAGACCAAAATAAAAATAATAAAGAGAGGTTGAAAATGAATTGATATGTGAGTTCTTGAAGATTCCTTTTGTGAATATGTGAATGTCAGTTGCTTATATCTCTAAGGATATGTGAAGGTTTGTGGATTTTATATCTCTGTGGATATGCAAAGTTCGATGACTCATCATCTCTATGAAATATGAAAAGAGGGCTGGCTTGGCACTTGCGGGAGGTCATATTGTTGGACAATATTTGTCTATGTAATATTGATGTAAAAATTAGATTGAATTGCACATTCTCTCATAAGGAAAGGTTGTTTTTTTTTCCACTTAGCATGGGATTTTCTTAGGGTAATTTTTGTGTCTCTTTTTCATTGTGTGATTGTGATCTTTACTGCTCTATGAATATTAATGTTAATGGTTGAAATTTGAAAGTGTAGTTGATTAATGATTGGAATGTTCTAAGGAATTCAAATTTTATCATTAGAGGTAGTTATCTTTTTTTAAATTGTTCTACTATTATATGCTATTATAAAATAAACATGATCGAAGAGACATTTTGAAAAAATATTCTATGTACTCACCAACATAGGTCTCTTTTTGTCTTAGGTTTTAGACTTGTTTATAAAAAATATGTTGGTAACTTAACAGACAGAAATTTATCCTTGATCTTCGTGACCATCTTCTTCCAATTCTTGATCTTTTCTAAATGATTATTTACTTTGACTTTATGTATCATGTCCTAGCACATTGTAGCTTGTCCCTTGAATTTCGTAGCGAAGAATCTCACTTGATTTGGATCATGTACATCTTCATACTCGAAGTTTCTTTCAAGTTCTCAAAACCAATCGATACACACATTATTTCTCAGATTTCCATCATATCACAAAACTTAAACTATTACATTGTCTCTATTTCTCAAATATGTGATCATCCTTACTATTGGATCCCTCTCATTAGTGTCCCATTCTTCTTATATTTCTCCTTCTGGCTTTGAATCTACTTCAACATCCCCATTTCTTCAATTTTCTAACTCTTATATTCTTTTTCTTAACTCTTCCAGTTCTTGATTTCCTATACCTCAATATTGTTTTCTTCTCTATTTTATCCTTAAAATATACAAATGTCTCACCAAAATTCACAAATCTCAACCCATGCTTTGTTTCCCAACTCATACCTTCAACACTCTTTCCACAACCACCGAACATTGTTTTTTGGTACCTTGTTACTCAAAAGAAAATCAAGGTGAAAATCTCAATGTGAAACCTGTTATGATACCACTTGGTGCAATCCTAAATCTTGTATCTTCCACACACGAACTAAAAAACCATAATTGCTAATACAAATCACATAGCCCCAGCCATTTTTCTTGACAACAATGTTAAATTAATTTAAATAACTAGAACGCGAAGTATAAATAGAGAGTTATTTAAACCTCACTAAGAGGACTTAAAACAAGCTAGGATTCAAATATATTTATTAATCCAGAATCTATTGTTACATACAATAAATTAGACCTGATAATGGAGTCCTCAAAGCACTTATAGTTTACATGTTGTAGTACAGTAATACCACACAGTAGCCAAAATCCCCCTTTCTCCTTTGTTCCCGTAAATGATTTCCCATGTTGCTGACATCTTCACATTCTAGAAATGAAACGATTTGAATTCCCAAAGTTACTAGGAAAACCAAATATTGGTAACTAACATCTTATTCTCATAGCACATACAATTCTAGTAGCATCTTCATATAGCATATTCTTGTAGCATGTCTCGTAGCAGCTGCCTATAGTAGATTCTTGTAGCGCATCTGATAGCAGTTGCTTGTAGCAGATTCTTGTAGCACTTCCAGTAGTGTATTCCTATAGCACATTTGGAAACGAATTCATATAACATATTCATGTAGCAAATCTTTATTTTTCCTATCTTCAAAATCTTGAAACAAATTTCTTTTTTGGATAATATAGATTTCCCTAGTCCAAGGATGCTCTTGCATCACCATATCATAAAAATATGGTATAATTGGCAGTGGAATATTTTTTATTTGGACTTCATTGTTAAGGATTATAAGTGTATCGAGAATGGGAATACCAAAGGTTAGTTTGTTTCCTGCTCTATCTTCTCTTGATACTTCTCTTATTCTTTCTCTTTCTCTTTCTACTCTTCCTCTTGTTGCTTCCACATTCCATTCTATTTCCTCATGATCTACTCATTTTATTGTTATTTCTCTTTATAGAATTTCTCTTTCTCCTCTTACTATTGTTGCTTCCACATTGGAGTCTCTTTCCTCATTATCTTCCATCTTTTCTTCCCAAAGAAACAAGAATTCCTCATTCCACTTGTCATGGATATCCTTTATTGTTTGACTAGATGTAATTGAAATTATTTTCTCTTCTCTTGATTTTTCTATAGTGCATGATTATTGTTGTTCCACTTGAGCTTCCAAAATTAAATTAATGGTGGGGGGATTTATCTCAACCATAGATGTTTCTCTTATTATTCTAACAAATCTACTTTTACTATCCTTAGGTCTAATTAATCTATGCATACAACACAAACATGACATAGAGTATCAAAGGCTAACTAAAGTGAATGAATATTTTCTTAGATGTTGTCTCATTGTATTCACTCCTCATTTTCATAAAATATGTGTATTAAAGGAATTAAATACAGGAAATAATAAAACCTCCTAATAAATTCAAAGAAACTTAATTTCTAGAACTAATTATTTTAACTCTTTCCCAACAATGATGCCTAAATATAAATCAACTTATTTTGCTTAAGTTTTATACATTGATTTATCAAATAGGGTTTTTTAGCTTGTGAAGTGTAGACATAATATGTGCATAAAAAAAAAATTACAAACAAAGGAGTAAGAAGTGACCTAGCCTGGAGCCTCGTGCAGCCACACTCGTTCCCTAGCTCCTGCTTGCTACTCCCACCTCTGGCCTCATGGCCCCTATGGAGTCCATCCCAGAGGAGGATTTTCCCTTTCGACCATGCCTCGGCCTTCTCAGCCCTCATCGCTTCCTTGGATCTTGTTGATTATATCATTCACCCATTAATGTCTGAAGAAGGATTATAAAAGGCAGTTTACCCGACAGTATTAAATTTGGTTTATGTTTTAAAGTATGAGAAGGAGAAATAAAATCAAAATGAGTCATATATAAAAAGGGGGCAAACACACTTTATAATAAAGCAAGAGTAGGTCAAAGGCCTTAACCGAAATAATGAAAGTCTAAAAGGCGTAGAGAAAAGTATATAAGGTGGGACCCGCTCGTGTTCGGCACATACACACATAACAAAGAAACACACGAACCATTCCGAGGGGTCGTAGATGGTAGGGGGAAGGCAGAAGTATCCCCCCCGAAATTTTGATGACGTGTCAAGACTGACGCCAGGAGTCGAGCACTCTGTGTAGAAAATGACCGTGGGTTTAAAGATGTTACGGAGATCGTCTCACGTCATTTATGGGCTGGGTCCCAAGGTACAACTGTCACCACGATCCAAAGGTAAGGTATGTCCTAGGACACTTGGTACATGACCAGTACCGGTATTAAACCCGACGCATGGTATGCACTTGACCAAAACCAGATAGAAAATGACCCTATACCACGTGTCTCAGTGTCGGCGTCCTTATGACGCGAGCCCTAATAGCATTAACCTAATCTCGTTTCCTGGGCTGTTTTAAGTCGTATAACTCTGTTCCGCAAGTTACTGTGGTAAAATACTATTCGTTTATAGTTACTGTATAAACGACAGCGTGAGCGCCCAGTACCAGGTCCGCCCAGTCATTTTCAATCTCCCTGCGTCATTTTCCCGAGTAGTATCCCTATTTCGTAGGTATTCCTCCCATTTATACTATCTGGTTTCCTTTCACTTTTAAATTTTTATAATGGTCATGGGTAACGTCACGGTCAGGAAATCAGAACCTGAAAATCCCCAAGCCCGTGAGTCCAGG
Source organism: Pinus albicaulis (assembly GCA_034641835.2). Classification (NCBI taxonomy): domain Eukaryota; kingdom Viridiplantae; phylum Streptophyta; class Pinopsida; order Pinales; family Pinaceae; genus Pinus; species Pinus albicaulis. Next base: position 574,847,521 of record CM076582.1, on the reverse strand, counting down.
GCTGCCCCTGAACCCGAACCTTTCATAGATTTTCAAGCTGACATCGAAGACCCGCAATACCCATTTCTCATTAGGAGCGTCAAGCCTGAGCTTTTTAGGAAGCATGTGGAAAATAGAGATAGGTTTCAGTCGTTTTGTTTGGACTGTATCATCATATTACTCCCCTTGTCTACCTAGTGGTTGAATTCATTTTTTGGCTCTGGGATGCTTACGATGAACGTCGGGACATGTTCCCATTTTCTCAGGGGAACAAAATATTCACCGTCTCCCCCGAAATCATCAGAAAATCCCTTTGTTATCCTACCAGTTCGAACTACGTCAATTTTAATGAAATGACACTGTCTCATCAGTTTTCTAAATTGCCGTGGAGGAAACAGAGCGATTTCATCGCTACCATTACTCACTCCCATTTCACAACTCTCCCCTCTGCAGATTCAGTGCCCCTGAGCTTATTCAAGGAGGACCTTCAGCCTACCCTTGCTCTTATTGCAGGTCTCCTAGGTGTGGAAGGGTTTGTGCGAGTCTCAAAAGAATGCATAGCCTTTTTGTGGTTAATGTCGCAACCCGGTGTTGTCTTAGATATTCCTAGTTTTCTGGCCTCCACCATTCAAACTCAGTTCTAGGAGCTCTTAGATGCAGGTCGTTTTCGTTTCTGTTCCATGGTATTTTATCTTTTCCTTTTCCAGCATGCCGATAAATTTGAGGGTTTGGGTTTAGAAAAGGTCTATAGGATAAACTCTCAGCCAAGACCAGTTTTTGGCTGGAGTCCCGCAACGCATTAGTTGGAAAATGGGGTGGGTTACTCAAGTTTCCTGAATGATTTCATTCCCATAGCTTACACTATTATCCATGATTTTCATCCACCTAGGATTTTTCCTAAACAGAAGAAATGGTTGCAGTACAGTGAAGCTGAAAGCACTGGAGATTGGTATTTGTTTGATCACTATACTGATATCAGGGTTTATGGAGCCAAAGTTTCTCCCTACCAATTTCCAATTTTCCCCACCCGAAGGATTTACGCTTTGGAATACCTTCGGAAAACCTTAAAGGTTGACTAGCTTCAATTCCTCCCTACAAAAAAGGGGTTTATTCTCAAGCTTCCCACAAGCATTGGCCCTTTCGTGGTTAACTCGAGACACACCCTTCCCGTGGTTGAAATTCTGCTTCAAGGCATGGATTTGAGGACAGGGAAAGCTTGGCCCTATGATCTGAAAGGCATCATCTCTAACAGAAGGAAGAAGATTAAATCAACTCCTTACAATCATGAAACAAGGCCCTTCATCGAATGGCGAGAAAATCTTGAAACCTGGCCTTTGCTTTCGCATATGGAGACCGATTCATCTGCGACGGGGGAAAAGGTAGATACTACTTCAATGAAAGAAGCAGATCAGAAACAGGTGGAGGAGGTTGGTGTGTCGGGAGAAGGTTCTCCCCCTTTTAAAAGACAGAGAACCAGGACCAGCGAAGCAAAAGGCATGGGAGACGAACAACTGCTTCAAAGTGAAACACTTTACGGGAAATCAAATAGGAGAAAAGCAAGTATCGTAGTGATACATGATATCAAAACCTCTTCAGACTTCTCAGAAGTCTCGCAAGCCATCTCATCTAGTAGCTCTCAAGGAGCGAGCGAGAGCAGGATAAGGAATAGAAAAATCAGAGAAAAACACTGGTCTGAGCTAGAAGGATATGTTGATAAGTACCATACCAGGTTTTCATTGGCAATTGACTTGGAAAAAGAGAAACTGGTGATGGCTATGAATGAAGCTATCTTAAACCCAGAGGCTGGTACCACCAGTTATAGAGCCCTGGAAATAACAATAGATATGTCACAAGTCCTGCCAATTGACAAGTGCAATTTGTTCCAATGTTTTGGTGATATGCTAAAAGATGAGGTAGTATGACTCTCCCTTACTATGAGAAAGCTGCAAAGTAAGCATAACCAAGTGCTTGAAAATTTCATAAGGGAGAAGATCAACTCCCGTGCACTCGAAAATGACCTACACAGTCTCTAAGAAGTAATAGAAGGGAAAGAAAAGGGCAAAGCAGACCCCCAAAGTCATCTCATCATTGAATTGCAAAAGCTGGTCGTAGCCTTGAACCACAGAGTAAATATACCTGGCACTCATCACATACAAACTGCTGAGTTAGTCCAGGCATAGAAAGATAAGGCAAGCCTGGCCGATTCCCTTGCAAGGGAGAGGGAAGAGAAAGCTAAGATTTCAGAGGAGATGGCTGCTCTACAAGGAAGGATGAATGAATTACAGATAAGATGGGATACTCACGTGTGCACCCCACCAGCTCCGGAAGGGACTAGTTCGCTCTCAGAGCACCTGACCACTACACAGGCTACACTTCAAGTGGCAGAAAAATAGGTCTTAACGGCATGCCAGAGGATCAGCAAGCTAGAAGCCCTCCTCACAGAGAATTCCAAAAGGGTTGCCACAATGCAGAAAGAGATAGAGGAGGGGAAACAGGAGAAGGCACAACAAGATAAAACCATCAGCGAGCTCACTAACCCTCCTAGATGTTAGGCATTTGATTTGAACCAAAATTATCATGGAGGTGAAGAAGCGCTGGGCGTTTTTGAATATCATTGAGGAAATGAGTGCTGCTGTTCACCTTTTCAAAAGAACGCTTCATGAAGGAGGTACTGATGCCTCCAACAGGGTCCAAAGCACAAAGAGGTATATTTCATTTTTAAAAGAGCTAGGACCAGAAGAGGTGGCCAAGCGGGGTATCAAGAACAGATTCAAGGAAGCTACAGAGTGTCAGAAGGTGATAGATAAAGAGTCCGCACATAGCATGGCTTTGAATGTTTTGGAAAAGGTGGTGACTAGTTTGGAACAGTGCGAGGTATATTGGACGGAGATAACACTTTCAGGACTCCCCTCATGCTGGGAGCCTTCCAACACGGTCCTACAACCGTTACCAGTGTACGAGTGCCAACTAAAGGAAGTAATGAACCAGACCGACATACCTTCCGAAAAATCTGCTCGACTCAAAGCTGAAACCATAGTTTCAGTTCTCGGCAAAGATTTTTTGCTTCTGCATCAAGTGAAATATAAAATTCCTACTCATGCAAGCTACAATGAACTTACCGAGGTTTACATCAAGGTAGAAGTTTTCACCGCCATGCCTGAATCCACAGTTGACACCTGGCAGAGGTGTACAAGTTATGCTAGTTTGTTAGCCAGCTCTTCTGCAACCGTCGCACTACCTACTTCAGCCACTGCTTCGACTCTTTCCCACCATTGAAAATTTTATCTCATGATTCGGCCTGCGTGGCCTCCTGGTTTTTATTTTGTTTTTACTTTTAATATTCAAGTGAAATCCATATTTCACTCTTGCAAAGTTTACTTTCTGTTAGATAGCTATGATATTTTGTTTTGAAATGGCCATGAGCCCGATTGTAAATGATGAGAAGCATTTTACCTCATCATAAATTTTGATTTTTTTATTAGGACTTAAAGCTGCACACTAGCACGCTGAAAATATATTTTCCCAAAATATCTTCCTGCGTATGTTGATGGAGAATTCTATAAAAGCAGTAAACAAAGACAGAGAAAAGGTTCCAGATTTTCAAAAGAAAGGACTAAGAAGGAACTCTGTATGTATTTTTGTCAGAATTTTGATATTAATGTTGAAGATCCCATTGGGATTCAGTGATAAGGATTTTTGTCGATATTGGGGATTCTGATCTGAGTGCTTCATAGTTTGTAGCTCTCCTTTGTGTTTTATAGTGTAAATGCTCATCTCGTTCATTTCCATATTTCTTATATTTGTGTTCTGGAATGCGAGTGCTCATATGTTTGAATGTGAATTTATTGTTGTTGATACTCATATTTACTCATGTCTAGTGCTTTAAATATGGCTCAAGCAAGATATTCTGTTTCACCTTTTACTTCTACCAATGTTCTTCTGATATTAGCAGCAATGGAGTTCTATCTTTAAAATTGTTCTCATGTATGGATTCTTATTATTGCATACGCCTAGTATATGTGAACACTTGTTTCTATATTGAAATTCCGTTACAGTTAGTGTCCATTACACTTTCTCACTAGCCGTCACCCTCCTTTTATTAACCTCTGTGGATCATTTTGGAATTAAGCCCCCTTTTTCAACATGCTGTCTTAAAATTGTCTGATACATTCAAATATCAAAGTTTACATCCTGTTACTACAATATTACTTTTGTTGTGTTTAAGTTTTGAGAGTCTTGGTTCCACTTTCACCAAATCTTTCCACTTAAGATATGATAGCATGAGAGCCCCCTTCTTGTTAATCTTTATAAGTTGAAATTTATGCTCCTTTCTGATTAAGATGTCCTAGGCACTAGTCTTTGTACAACTCAAGGTTGTCTCTAGGAGTGACAACATCTTTCTGGTGCCGTTGCCAGGGATACAAATTTGAGAAAAGATAAATCCCTGGGCCTCGACAATTTTTCATTCACTCTTCAGAACAGGTGAGCAAGAAGAGTTGAGAGTTGTAGATTCCTCACCTTGGCGACTCCACTGTCATTCATAAGATAAATCTATTTGTAGTCCTGGCTTCCCGAAAGCCACATCTGAGGTCAGATACATCTCAGTTGAGAAAACCTTCGGTGTCTGACCTAGAAAAGATTTTACATAACAGAGGTTGGAGGGAAAGATAGTCGGTCCATACAGATATCCCTAAATTTTCTTTGGAAGACTCACCATCCTCATATTCCCAAATTGCTCAAGATCAAGGTCCTAAATCCATAGTGAGAACGCTTGATTATTCTTCAGATAACCCCTCTCTCGAAAATATTTAAGTTAAAGATGAAGCTGAATCTGTAGACACCACCAATTTCTTTCTTCATCCCACTCCTCAAGTTGAAGAGGTTAAAGAAGTGACAGAAGTTCCTGCTGTTAACATTTCATCATTTCCATCAGCTCCTCAAGCCTTTGTTCAATATATACCAATTTTCATACATACTTCTCTTCCACCAGCACCTCTTACTCATCAGATTCTCCCTCCACCCCCACAACCTCCGATGGTTGTTCTGGGCTTCCTGTTAAATAAATATGCCCCCCTGGCATTGCCTCAGGTCTTAAACAACATGCCTCAAGACTATTTGAAAATCCTGCCTCGCTTCAACGGGGAAAATGTTATTGAAGCTCAAAAACACCTGGAATTTTTTTGTGCCTTTGCAGAAAAATTTAATGTTGAACATCTGGATGTGGTGTTGAGATTGTTTGTCTAGTCCTTGGACGGAGAAGCCAGAAAATGGTTCAAAACTTTGGGAGACCGTTCCATCACTACTTGGGAAGAGATGCAAAGTTCCTTTATCGAAAAATGGGGAGAGAAAAAATACCATGGATACTGTCTCACCAAATTCAATGCACTCAGAAAAAGACACAGTGAGGGAGTGCCAGAATTCATTAAAAGGTTCAACAAGTTATACTCAAGCCTTCCAGCTGAAATGAAACCTCACCAGACTGCTACTAAAGTAGTGTTTGTAGTAGCATTTGATTCATAATTTAGGTTCTCTTTAAGAGAAAGGAAGTCTACCACCCTGGATGATGCCCAAACTGATGCACTAGAACTAGAGGCTAATTTTGCCTTTACAGGAAAATCAAAGGGGAGATTAGATCAAGATGCTAGGCGAAGAGGAAAAGAGGAGGTATCCACATCTGGCCAAGATAGAGAGGTGGCTGAAAATAAAATTGAAGAGATGAATAAAATGATCAAAAATATTTCAAGCAAGCTGGTGAAGCTTGAACTTGAAGCTAAGAACTCATCCTCTAAGGCTTTCCAAAATGCTCCAAACAGGAGTTATAATCAGCAATATAGAAAGCCACCCCTGCAAATACTGCAAAGAGAGCAAAAGGAGCAACAAGACCAGGTACCACACCCACTGTGCCTGGAAGGTCAAATAGATGGTCCTACCAAAGACATTCCAGATGAGCAAGATGATCCATATCTTGCTTATTCGAATAGTGACGAAGTTGAGTGTCCTATGCAAGAAGGTGATGAAATGGGGATTCCATTGCAAGAAGAAGAAAAAGCTAGAGTCACTGAGGATCTAGAGATCGACGATTACTGCAAGTAGTTCATTGACTTCATGCAAGCGCAGTTCCATAGAAAATATGATCTCAGGTCTTCTAGAAAAAGAATCCATACACAAGATCAGGAGGAAGAGATGCCTAAAAAAGAAACAACTGTGCAGAAGGAGACAACGGTGTAGAAGGTCGCAGATAAAGGTAAGAGGCCTCTAAACGAGCCTTTACATTCTAATGACCAAAGTCCTTCCTCTTCAAAGTTGGCCGCTACTCCAAATACCAAGCCTGGGTTGAAAGAAGTCAAGCCCTTAGCTGAAAATAGAGATTCAAAAGAAAATATAACAGAGAAGTTTCCCTCTATCTTTAATTTGAAAAAAGAACTTGAAATGGTCAAGATCCCAGTCCCACTGAATGAACTACTGAAGCAGCTAGCCTATCAATCTTAGGTCTCTTCTTTTATGCTTCTCTCAGAAACAGCTCCCATCCCAGATAGTCTAAACCTTCAGGAAGAAAGGCCCATGGTCGTGTTTGGTCCGCATGTTAAAGAATTAGATGCCTCGACCCCTCCTTTCTATGTGTCATTAGTAATCCATGATTTTCTATTGCATAATTGTATGTTGGATTCTAGAGCATCCCATAACCTCTTGTCTCTATCTGTAATGGAGCAACTGGAGCTGCAAATCACTCGTCCATACAAAGACCTTTATTATTTTGATTCCAAAAGGGTCAAGTGTTTGGGGATGATCAAGGATTTGGTAGTAAATCTAGCCCAAATCCCAGCCAAGAGTGTAGCGATGGATATAGTGGTGGCTGATATCCTAGCTCGTTTTGGGATGCTATTGTCAAGGTCTTGGGGAACGAAAATCGGAGGGTCAATAAAATTGGATCTGACTTATGCTACTATCCCTGTATTTGGAGGGCAAGAAAGGAGACTGTATTGGGAGACATGGTTCGTAAAGATGGTCACCAAGGCAAATAATTCTGTCAATTCACCGGTATATAGTAAAGAAGGTGAGTTTTCCTGTTTAATGCTTGAAGAAGATCCAGATTATGTACATGAGCTGTCATTCTGTCAAATCAAAACTGATCAATCCAAAGGGAGTCAAGAAACCGAAGTTTGGGCGTTGCACTTTGACGGAGCCAACTCGAAAGAAGGGAATGGAGCTTGGGTGCTCCTGATCTCCCCTATTGGACAATTAGTTTCATTGTCTTTTAAATTGGAATATGAAGCCACAAACAATGTAGTTGAATATGAAGCACTGCTCCTAGGTTTTCAAACAGTGAGGAACATGAATATTTAGGGCCTAAAAGTGTGGGGAGATTCTGAATTGGTGGTGATACAAGTGAGAAATCAGTGTCAAACTAAACACCCATGGCTGAGGGCTTATAGAAATGAGGTCTGGGACCTGGCAGAAAAATTTTTCTTAGCATTTAACATTCAATTTATGCCAAGAGATCAGAATAGAATGGCAGATTCTCTTGCCATGGCTGCCAGTACTTTTCGACCACCTCAGAATCCTCTTCTAAGGTACGAGATCGAAGTTCGTTATCGACCTTCAATTCCCGACAATGTCAAACACTGGCAGGTGTTTGAGGATGAGGATCAATTAAGAAGATTCATGGAGACTGTTGGAGAATTCTCCAACATGGAGATAGATGTTTGTGAAGAAGAGACTGAAGACTTCTCTCAAAAAAAATGGGAAGAAAGTGTGGTTGGTCATAAAGTGTTGCAACTCAAAGGAAATATAATACCTAGAGGATTGGTCCCTTTGGAGAGGCTGTTCGAAAAAAATGACGTCCCATTACAGCCAAGCAAAGTGGTGGAAGAAAATCAGGTGGAAGACCTGAATCTTGGCACCGAAGCTGATCCAAAAATTGTAAAGTTGTCTAAAAAGGTCCCTGAAGAATATAAAGAAAAATATCAGAAATTATTTCAGACATACAAAGATGTTTTTGCATGGTCTTATCAAGACTTGAAGACTTTTAATATCAGTATCATTCAGGATAAGATTCCTCTGAAAGGAGATGCGAAAACACATAAACAGAAGCTCAGACAGATCAAACCTCTGCTCCCTCCCTCCATAGAGAAGGAAATCAAGAAGCTATTAAAGGCCAAGATAATCATACCATTGAGATACTCCGAGTGGGTGGCCAACCTGGTACCAGTTCGAAAAAAGAATGGGGAGATAAGACTCTGTGTTGACTTCCGGAATTTAAACAGAGCATCTCTAAAGGATAACTACCCACTGCCAAAAATGGATCATATATTGCAGAAGGTAGTGGGAGCCTCGCAGATGTCTATGATGGATGGTTTTTCTGGATACAATCAGGTGGCTGTGCTTCCAGAAGATCAAAATAAAATTGCCTTCACCACTCCCTGGGGGACATTTATGTATGCGCGGAAGCCGTTCGGCCTGATCAATGCAGGGGCCACTTTCCAAAGGGCCATGGATATTGATTTTGTAGGGCAGCAGGATAAATTCGTAGTGGTCTACCTCGATGATATCACTGTGTTCTCAAAGGATGATGCAGAGCATATTGAACACTTGTGTAGGAATTTTGAGAAGTGCCGAAGGTATGGTCTCTCTCTAAACCCTCAGAAATCACTGTTTGCATTAGAAGAAGGTAAGTTGTTGGGACACATTGTGACAAAGGATAGGGTGAAAATTGACCCTAAAAGGGTAGAGGTTATAAACGACATATCTTTCCCCATAAATAAAAAATAGGTTCAAGTGTTCCTCGGGCGCATCAATTTCTTGAGAAGGTTTATTCCAAACTATGCAGAGATAGTTCGATATATAACTGAGATGCTCAAGAAGAATAATGAGGTAAAGTGGACTCCCGAGTCACGTGAGGCCTTTAACAGGATTAAAACTGCCTTCGCAGAATCTCCAGTGTTGGCTGGACCAGATTACACCAAACCTTTCATGATATTTTCATTCGCATCTCCACACACTATTGCAGCAGTATTGTTACAAAAGAATGAAGAATGGTATGAGAAACCTATTTCTTTATTCAGTCAGGTGCTCCATGATGCTGAATTAAAATATAACATCCTAGAGAAACAAGCTTATGCCCTGGTAAAATCTCTCAAAGCATTTCGAATGTATGTCCTGCAATCCTCCATTACTGCATTTGTGCCCACAACAGCTGTAAAAGACATTCTTATTCAAGGGGATAGTGAGGGAAAAAGGGGCAAGTGGATTGCAAAGATACAAGAATATGAGTTGGAGATACGTCTTACCAAGCTAATAAAAGGACAGGGATTAGCCAAGATCTTGTCAGAATCAAATTTTCAAGCTTTGGGGATTAACTTATCTATGGTAGCAAACGAGGAGCCTGGGAAAACAGATGAATGGTCTGGTATAGAAACAGCTACACAGAAAACTCATATGAAGTACCTCCTCAACCCGTGGTACAAGGAAGTTGTGGAATATGTTTTGACTCTCAGATGCCCCCCTAGCTGTGACAAAGCAAAATATAGAACACTAAGGTTGAAGTCGCAGAAATTCGTTTTGGCCAATGGCCGTCTGTATTGGAGAGACCCCTCAGGAATCCTACTCCTATACCTTACCAAAAATGAAGTGGAGGAAATAATGACAGAATTCCATGAAGGCATTTGCGGAGGTCACTACAGCTAGAGAGCCACTGCCCATAAGATTTTGAAAGCTGGTTTCTTCTAGCCCAAGCTCTTTGGAGATGTCTTTGCTCGGGTCAGAGCCTGTGAGAAATGTCAAAAATTCGCAGAAAGGCAGAAATTTTCACCCTTTTTCCATGATCCTTGTACACATAGATGAACCGTTCTAGCAGTGGGGAATTGATTTTATTGGTGAAATTCATCTTGCATCAAGTGGATATCATAAATGAATATTAACAACTACTGACTATTTCACCAAATGGGTGGAGGTTGTACCAGCAAGGAATGCAACAGACACAGTAGTAATAAAATTTATGGAAGAGAACATTATCTCGAGGTTTGGTTGCCCTGCCAAGATTGTTACTGACAATGCCTAGGCCTTTAAGTCTGCTAAGTTCATCAGTTTTTGTCAGCAATATAACATTGTGTTGGGACACTCCACCGCCTACTACCCACAGGGGAATGGTTTAGCAAAGTCTTCAAATAAAACTTTGGTGAGAGCATTGAAGAAAGCCATTAATGAAAATAAGAAAAATTGGGATTCCCAGCTAAAATTTGCTTTATGGGCAAATAGGATCACTAGCAAAATATCAATGGGGAAATCTCCATATGAGTTGGTGTACAGGAGAGAAGAAATTTTTCTGATACAGTTGGCTTTACCAGTGGATAGATTCATGCAGGAATGCCAAGAGGAGCCGAACGACATTACCAGGTGGATGAACCAGTTAGTAGAACTGGAGGAGACCAGAAATCAGGTGAATCAGAGGTTGAATGAATATGAGGAGAAAATGAAGGACTTGTTTGATCAACATGCCAAAGACAAAAAGATGCAAGTCGGAGACTTGGTATTAATATGGGACATACGAAGGGCCGAAAAGGGAAAGAAGGGAAAATTTAATCCATTATGGTTTGGGCCCTTCAAAATCGTTGAACAAGGAGGAAACAACACCTTCAAGCTAGAAAATTTGCAGGGTGACTTTATTGACACCCCTGTGAATGGTCAATTCCTAAAACCCTTCTTCCAGTTTTGATTCTGGCCGAAGGGGCCAGATGTATTATATTTTATGTTATTTAGATGATTTTATTATTATTTTTAATGATGTTTGTTGTGAAGAGTCATGAAGAAGAAGGAAAGTTGCTAAGGAGCCGTGTCTACACAAAAAGGGTTAACAGGTGGTCTGAGAAGTTCTCGACACATTTGAGGACAAATGTGTTGTCCCCAAGTGGAGCCAATGTTGATTATATCATTCACCCCTTAATGTCTGAAGAAGGATTATAAAAGGCAGTTTACCCGACAGTATTAAATTTGGTTTATGTTTTAAAGGATGAGAAGGAGAGATAAAATCAAAATGAGTCATATATAAAAAGGGGGCAAACACACTTTATAATAAAGTGGGAGTAGGTCAAAGGCCTTAACCGAAATAATGAAAGTATGAAAGGCGTAGAGAAAAGGATATAAGGCGGGACCCGCTCGTGTTTGGCACATACGCACATAACAAAGAAACACACGAACCATTCCGGGGGGTCACCGATGGTAGGGGGAAGGCGGAAATCTCCCCCCCCCCCCCCTAGAATTTTGATGACGTGTCAAGACTGACTCCAGGAGTCGAGCGCTCTGTGGAGAAAATGGCCGTGGGTTTAAAGATGTTACAGAGATCGTCTCACGTCCTTCGTGGGCCGGGTCACAAGGTACAGCTGTCACCACGATCCAAAGGTAAGGTATGTCCTAGGACACCCGGTACATGATCAGTACCGATATTAAACCCGATGCGTGGTATGCACCAGACCGAAACCAGATAAGAAAATGACCCTATACCATGTGTCTCAGTGTCGGCGTCCTTATGACGTGAGCCCTAATAGCATTAACCTAATCTCGTTTCCTAGGCTGTTTTAAGTCGTATAACTCTGTTTCGCAAGTTACTGTGGTAAAATACTCTTTGTTTATAGTTACTATATAAACGAGAGTGTGAGCGCCCAGTACCAGGTCTGCCCAGTCATTTCCAATCTCCCTGCATTGTTTTCCCGAGTAGTATCCCTATTTCGCAGGTATTCCTCCCATTTATACTATCTGGTTTCCTTTCACTTTTAAATTTTTATAATAGTCATGGGTAAAGTCATGGTCAGGAAATCAGAACCTGAAACTTCCCAAGTCCGTGTGTCCAGGGCTGCCCCTGGACCCGAACCTTTCACAGATTTGCAAGCTGACATCCAAGACCCGCAATACCCATTTCTCATTAGTAGCGTCAAGCCTAAGATTTTTAGGAAGCATGTGGAAAATAGAGATAGGTTTCGAGTCGTTTTGTCTAGACTGTATCATCAGATTACTCCCCCTGTCTACCTAGTGGTTGAATTCATTTGTTGGCTCCAGGATGCTTACGATGAACGTCGGGGCATGTTCCTATCTTCTTAGGGGAACAAAATATTCACCATCTCCCCCGAAATCATCAGAAAAGCCCTTTGTTATCCTACCAGTTCAAACTACGTCAGTTTTAATGAAATGACACTGTCTCATCAGTTTTATAAAATTCCATGGAGGAAACAAAGCTATTTCATTTCTACCATTACTCACTCCCATTTCACAACTCTCCCCTCTGTAGATTCAGTGCCCCTGAGCTTATTCAAGGAGGACCTTCAGCCTACCCTTGCTCTTATTGCAGCTCTCCTAGGTGTGGAAGGGTTTGTGCGAGTCTCAAATGAATGCATAGCCTTTTTGTGGTTAATGTCACAACCTAGTGTCATCTTAGATATTCCTAGTTTTCTGGCCTCCACCATTCAAACTCAGTTCCAGGAGCTCTTAGATACAGGTCGTTTTCGTTTCTGTTCCATGGTCTTTTATCTTTTCCTTTTCCAGCATGCCGATAAATTTGAGGGTTTGGGTTTAGAAAATGTCTATAGGATAAACTCTCAGCCAAGACCAGTTTTTCACTGCAGTCCCACAACGCATCAGTTGGAAAATGGGGTGGGTTACTCAAGTTTCCTGAATGATTTCATGCCCATAGCTTACACTATTATCCATGATTCTCCTCTGCCTAGGATTTTTCCTGAACAAAAGAAATGGTTGCAGTACAGTGAAGCTGAAAGCACTAGAGATTGGTATCTGTTTGATCACTATATTGAAATCAGGGTTTATGGAGCCAAAGTTTCTCCCTACAAATTTCCAATTTTCCCTGCCCAATGGATTTACACTTTGGAATACCTCCGGCAAACCTTAAAGGTTGACCAGCTTCACTTCCTCCCTACAAAAAAGGGGTTTATTCTCAAGCTTCCCACAACCATTGGCCCTTTCATGGTTAACTCGAGACACGCCCTTCCCATGGTTGAAAGTCTAATTCAAGGCATGGATTTGAGGCAAGGGAAAGCTTGGCCCTATGATCCGAAAGGCATCATCTCTAACAGAAGGAAGAAGATTAAATCAACTCCTTACAATCATGAAACAAGGCCCTTCATCGAATGTTGAGCTAATCTTGAAATCTGGCCTTTGCTTTCGCAGATGCAGACCGATTAATCTACGACGGGGGAAAAGGCAGATACTACTTCAACGAGAGAAGAATATCAGAAACAGGTGGAGGAGGTTGGTGTGTCGGGAGAAGGTTCTCCCCCTTTTAAAAGACAGAGAACCAGGACCAGCAAAGCAGAAGGCATGGGAGACGAACAACTGCTTCAAAGTGAAACACTTAATGGGAAATCAGACAAGAGCAAAGTAGCTATCATAGAGTTATAGGATAGCACAAACTCTTTGGACTTCTCAAAAGTTTCGCAAGCCATCTCAACTAGCAGCTCTCGAGGAGTGAGCGAGACTAGGATAAGGAATAGAACAATCAGAGAAAAACACTGGTATGAGCTAGAAGGATATGTCGATAAGTACCATACCAGGTTTTCATCGGCAATTGACTTGGAAAAAGAGCAGCTGGTGATGGCTATGACTGAAGCTATCTTGAACCCAGAGGCTAGTACCACCAGTTACAGAGCCCTGGAAATAGAAATAGATATGTTGCAAGTCTTGCCAATTGACAAGTGAAATTTGTTCCAGTGTTTTGGTGATATGCTAAAAGATGAGGTAGTACGGCTCTCCCTTACTTTGAGAAAGCTGCAAAGTAAGCATAACCAAGTGCTTGAAAATTTCAGAAGGGAGAATATCAACTCTCGTGCACTCGCAAATGACCTACACAGTCTCCAAGAAGTAATAAAAGGGAAAGAAAATGGAAAAGCAGACCCCCAAAGTCATCTCATCGCTGAATTGAAAAAGTAGGTCGCATCCCTTAAGCACAAAGTAAATATACCTAGCATTCATCATGTACAAACTGCTGAGTTAGTCTAGACAGAGAAATATAAGGCAAGCCTAGCCGATTCCCTTGCAAGGGAGAGGGAAGAGAAAGCTAAGATTTCAGAGGAGATGGCTGCTCTACAGGGAAGGATGAATGAATTAAAAATAAGCTGGGATACTCACGTGTACACCCCACCAGCTCCAGAAGGGACTACTTCGCTCTCAGAGCATCTGACCACTACACAAGCCACACTTCAAGTGGCGGAAAAACAGGTCTTAACGGCATGCCAGAGGATCAGCGAGCTCGAAGCCTTCCTCGCAGAGAATTCCAAAAGGGTTGCCGCTATGAAAAAAGAGATAGAGGAGGGGAAACAGGAGAAGGCATAGCAAGAGAAAACCATCCACAAGCTCACTAATCGAATGAAAGGAAATATCACCCTCCTAGACGCTAGGAATTTTATTTGGACCGAAATTATCACGGAGGTGAAGAAGCACTGGGCGTTTTTGAATATCATTGAGGAAATGAGGGCCGATGTTCGCCTTTTCAAAAGAACGCTTCATGAATGAGGTACTGATGCCTCCAACAGGGTCCAAAGCACAAAGAGGTATATTTCCTTTTTAAAAGAGTTAAGTCCAGAAGAGGTGGCCAAGCAGGGTATCAAGAACAGATTCAAGGAAGCTGCAGAGTGTCAGAAGGTGATAGATAAAGAGTCCGTATGTAGCATGGCTTTGAATGTTTTGGAAAGGGTGTAGAAATTTGATAACTGCTCTGTTATACACCGAGATTCTCCTAATCACACACTATTTTAACTTCATGCACAATACAAAATCTCTTCTACCATTGATCATTGATTGCAAAAATAAAAACAATCGCATGCGCACATTAAAACCATTAACAATCACACATATGAACACAGTATTTATGGGAAAGCTTAAAGCTGAAATCCCCCAACTATATGTTTATTATATGTCATAGAGATCATGTAAAAATCATTATACAATGCTCCTCACAAGCTTGTTGAGCTCCAAAAATGTTCTTTCTTCCACCACATTCCACTCCATTTCTTTTATCCATTATTAATCCCAGGCTAAAATGATCAATGAAATTAGTTAAAATTGCTTTAAGAATGAATATCGTGGCTAACTTGCTATGTTCTTATGATTGTGTAATTGTAGTACTTTTTGAACTGAAACTAGCTACAGAATGCAGACATTCTGTAGCTAGTTTCCAATTTTGCAGCCATCTTCATGTTTAAGCAGGTTCCAGATGTCCTCTTAGGGAAAGCCACACATGGTCGTATTCCACGTCATGCCCTCAGCATTTGTTTCTCTCCATGAAATTCGAACGGAATTCTGTACGTGGATATGCACGTGAGAACTCAAGCTAGGAGATAGACTCCTAATAGGACAAGGACAGTTCAGATGTCCTTTGTCATATTACGATGCCACCTTTAGAGTTCTAGTTCGATTTTAATATGGAAAGACAGTAATCCCTGTATTATCTCAAGTTATGTTATGTAAATTTGCTATAAATATGCTCGGGAAACCGAGAGACAAAGGTTAGATTTTGGTTAGATTTTATGGTTGACTGCTAAATCTTTGAAGTCTGAGAATACTCTGTTTTCAGGTGATTCCTCTTTAATGAAAGAAGCAGCATTTCCTTGAATGCGTTGAGTCGATTTTGAACTAGATTTCGTGCTACTCTGGTGGTAGAGGGCCCCTGCCTCCTGAGCGGCCTTGTTTATACAGTAGATAAGTATTTTAGTTTCACTTTTATTTCTAGTTTAAGTAGATTTCTGAAGCTTATGTTCATATTTGTTTATATTTACTATCACAGCCAAACTTACTATAATCAACTCTTCCAAAATATCATTATGAAGAATAAGGCACAACTGTGGTAGTGTAGGTTTTAGTTGCATTTACTTTTGTTAGTTATCACAGTTAAAACTTACTCTAATAAAATTTTCCAAAATATCATTATGATGAATAAGGCATAACTGTGATATTGTAGGTTTTAGTTGCTAGTTTACACCAAGTGGCATAGCCAATCTTACTCTTACAAAGCTCTTCCAAAATATCATAACAATGAGTAAGAAGTAGCTATGGTGTCTTGGATTTTAGTTGCATTTGATTTCAGTCTTGTGTTTATGTTCAATTGCTTTGAATGACACATCCATACTTGTTCTCACAAACTCTTCCAAAACATCATTCATACTGAACGGGATGGACTGTAGAATTCCTTAGGTTAGTTGCATGTTAACTTAGTTATAGCACTCCGGAGGTAGAATGCATGTGATTCAGCTCTGTCATTTCATTTTCAGTTTGATAATGGCTTTTCAGTCTAACATTGTTCACTGTACTTCAAATAGACTAGTGGCACTCTAGTTTAGTTTTAGCTCACTGTATTAGCACTCAGTTGTCATCCATTGCATTTTTAAATTATATTAGTTGTTAAATTCAAATACCACGGTCTTCATTATTTACAAAACTTCTTTTGTTCCAACCTTATATTAATATACAATCATTTGGACAGGAGTTAGTATCAGTTTAAGACCTAGAGTATTTTTCAACCTTTTTACCATTTCACAAACAAGCCTTTTCTCAAAAGACCATTCTAAAAAGAAAATATATAACTTCTGAGTGAGGCCTAGTGGTGTTAAATTGAGTTGCAGGACAGAATTAGAAGCTAGTTTAGAATAGAAATCTTATGGTGCTACAAATGTTCTTTTCCAAATATATTTCAATAGACCTTTAATCATGGATGAGATGTTGTAACATTGTAAGTTGATTGTTTGATTGTTTAGTTAGGAGAACTTCATTTACACTTAACTGCCCATTTCTCAAGCTCTTCCAAAACATCTTTAACGAATGAATTGGACAAGTTAAGCTCATGTTGTGATTTATTTCCTTGAAGTCATTATCAAGCTTTGTATTTTGCTAGCCATAGTTTAGGATTTGTTTTGTTTCAGTATTTTCATTTGTCATTTGTCATCCATAATTTAGGCTTCAATCTGTTTTTAACCAGTAGCTTCTTTCCACCAGCATTTAGTTCTTTCCCTTCTGAACATAAAACCATAAAAAAACCCAAAAACATCATAAAACACTAGACACAACGTAGTGAGAAACAAATACCTAGGCACATATAGTGCACCACACTTCAGCAGTTTACCAACCCTGGTTGACAATTAATGAACTCAATTTAGGAAACTAGGTTTTTCAAACACATTGGCTTGGGCCATATGAAATTTTGAGAATTTTTAAAAATGGAGCAATAAAAATCAGAACAATAGATGAAGAAGAGGTCACTTTTCTTGTGAATGGTCATAGATTGAAGCTGTATCATAAACCACTCTCAAGAGAAGAATTTGTCAAGAAGTTCCAGGAAACAGTGATGTGAAGTTAATGAAGAAGAATCTTTCTTCTTCATCAACTTAATTAAATTTTCTGAAGTCAGACTCATTGAAAAAAAAACAAAAAAAAATTAAAAAAAAATATAATAATAATAATAATAATAATAATAATAAAAGTATAGACATGAAAACCAATCACTGATTGGCATGTTTATACAGAAAAGATGGAGTGAAAATCAGAATATTTCTGACACTCTAACTTTTCCATTTTGTTTTTCAAGCAGCTGTTACAAAATCATAAGTGCAGATTCATTTCACTTATGATCCATCTCATTTCACTTCATTTCATTCCATACTTCATTAATCTCATTCCATTCATTCATATCATATCTTATTCCATTCATTCATCCACACTTCATCCATTTCACTTCATGGTCCACTCCATTTCCATTTCAGATCTTTTGATCTCCTTTCTGCAATTGAATAATACATAGCAAAAATTGCAGGGCACTTTTTCACTCCATTTCATAAATTGTAATCCATCTCACTCCATCATTCACTTCATACATATCCCATTATAACATATTTCATCATCCATCCTCACTCATTCCATACAACATTCCACTTACATTCCAAACCACTCCATTCCATGTTTCAAGTTCTCTACAGGTACATTCTGCAATCAAACAGACATTCTGCAGCTAATCAGACTTTCTGTAGCCAGACAGACATTCTGCAGCTACAGATCCTGAAGGCACCGACCAGCAATTATTTGATTTGCAACAAAATGATCCTGCACATCCATGAACAAGCCAAGATCAAGAAGGTTATGAAGACTCAAAAATTAATGATTTTCAGGAGAAAACAAAGCATATGAAGATCACAATGAAATCAAAGAAATGGCAAAGGTATGAAGTGATTATAATGACATGTCATGAAAAATTTTAGTATAGTTTAGCCATGAATAATTCAAAAAGTTGTTTTGATTAATTTTATTGATCATGTCGAACAAACCTCCCGCAAAACTTTGGATAAAAAAAATCTTTCTATTTCGCCATTTCAAAACCCATATCCGATCATCATTTAAAAATCTAAACAGTTAAAGTGCCGAAGTGATTGGATTAATCACGTCACTAAGCACTTAATGATGATTTTTGAATTTGTTATAAAATATCTCCGTGGTCTTTTCACTCATTGATTCGTTTTCTTCACCTCACCTCATTAAATTCATTCCGTAACCATTCCATATTACTCCTTCCCGCAGCTGACTCTTAACTATTTCATTTTGTAAAACAGAGGTATCTCTGTAACAACCATTGTCACAGTGAAACAGAGGAAATATTTGGGGAGCAAAAACAACTTGTTAACGGCCATTCTCACCGTGAGCAGAAGGCTGGTGAATTGAAGATTGAAGAAGAGTTATGGATCTCATCGTGAGAACAGAACCAGTTGGCACTAAATACTTGGAAGGCTATCCCCAAATCCGAGAAAACTTACAACAAGCAGGATGGTTGCAATTCCTTGAAAAA
Organism: Pinus albicaulis; assembly: GCA_034641835.2. Taxonomy (NCBI): domain Eukaryota; kingdom Viridiplantae; phylum Streptophyta; class Pinopsida; order Pinales; family Pinaceae; genus Pinus; species Pinus albicaulis. The sequence goes on along the minus strand of CM076582.1, from coordinate 574,828,719 downwards.
TTCAGTGGCTTCCACAATGAAGTTACTAAAACTTTTGCAAGATCTTTTAATGGGGCCGAGGTTGAAGTTGGAGATATTAAATTCACTGTCACAGAGGCTTTTATTGCAGAAGCAACAGGACTGCTTAGAAAAGGATAAAGGTGGTTTAAGAACAGAGAATTCCATAACAAATCATGGAAGCAGATACTCAAGTCACCAGGTATGGATGTCACTGTTTTTAAAAAGGGTATCCCTAGTTCTGCATTAAAGAACAAATGGAGAAACATGTTGCTTATCCTACAAAAATTAATCACTTGTGAAGGTAGATATGGTACTTTCTATGTTTACCATATTAGGTTGATAATGCATTTTCTAGAAGAAGAACTTAATTTGCCCTATTTCTTGCTTCAAAGTTTAAAGAAAATGGCTTCAAGTGTCCAAAAGAGAATTCAATTTCTGGAGACAACCTTATACCACCATGGTTTAGTCAAGATTTTGATTGAGCATCATTTGAGCAAAATAGGGATAATTGGGATAACTTCTTGGTGAGGAATCACTTTGAGGAACCAAAAGAACCTTCACCTGAACATCAACCTACAAAAAGAAGCAGAAGATGGAAATCCTCCAAAACTGAAACTGATAAAACAATACAAGAAAGTAGTGAAGAAATGATCTCCGAAAAATTAGTTCAGATTAAGGAGCAACTTAAGAAAAAGAGAATCATAAGAAGAGTTTCCAGAGAAAAAGGAGAAGGGCCATCTCAACCGAGGAGGAGCCACAGACTGAGGGGCATGCTAAAGAAAAAAAAAGTTAAACAAACTGGGGTTATAAACATAGAAGACGAAGAAACATCTACTGAGGAGGATTTTGATGAAGAAGTTCCAGAAATTGATCCTGCACAACAAGAAATTTACAACTATGTTGAAACGTTGGAGAGGAAAGCTTCAGAGAGTAGAGACAGAACCCCTAGTCCTCCACTGTCCGAAATAGATGTGTTAAGAAGAGATAGGTACGAGCTGGAAGTACTTAATAGACATATTAGGACTGAGAATGATATTCTGAGGGAACAAGTTAAAATAAAAACCAGTATGAACTCAACCCTGTATTTGCTCCTGGTGAGTGCCTTCGTCAAGATATCAGCATCCTTATCCTCCGTGGGAATGTATGAAAGTAACATGATCTTCCGTTGCACACAATCTCTGATATAATGATACCAGATGTCAATGTGTTTAGATCTAACATGAAATAATGGATTAACCGAGAGTTTGATGCAACTCTAATTATCACAATATATCACAGTAGGATCTAAGTGTGAACCGAACAACCCGACCAGGATCTTCCTCATCCATATAGCCTCGCATGCAGCCAAACTCGCTGCCATATAATCGGCTTCTACTGAACTGAGTGCCATAGATATTTTCTTCCTACTGTACCAAGAAACTGCTGTCGACCCAATACTGAAAATCCCTCCAGATGTGCTCTTTCTGTCCGTTGTGCTCCCTGCCCAATCTGCATCTGTGAAGCCATATAGCCTCACCTCATCCGACTGTCTATACCATAATCCATATCCCGATGTGCCTCTGAGATATCTCAATACATGCTTTCCTGCCTTCCAAAAGAGATTGGTAGGCTTAACCATAGCTTGTGAAAGTTGGTTAACAGCATAGCATATGTCGGGTCGTGTATTGAACAGATACATAAGTGACCCCACCAACTGTCGATAAACAATGGCATCCACTACCTCTGTAGATGTAGCATCCTCTTTCCCCCATCCACCAGGAAGAGGAGTTTTGATAGGCTTGCAACCATGCATGTTGAACTTCTCCAGTATCTCCCGAGCATACTTGCCTTGAGACACAAATAGTCCATCACTGCGCTGCCAAATTTCCAATCCCAGGAAATAATGAAGGAGGCCCAAGTCCTTCATCTCAAACTCATTTGCAAGATCAACCTTGCATGCATGTATCAACATTTCATCACCTGTCAAAATAAAATCATCTACATAAAGTACAATGATCAACAACTTACCCTCCACCACTATCTGGTATAGGTTCAGATCCGCCTCACTCTTGGAGAATCCATGTCCGATGAAATAACTATCTATCCATGTGTACCAAGCACGAGGTGCTGGTTTCAACCCATACAACGCTCTCTTGAGCCTGCACACATGCGACTCGCTGCTGAAGATCTCGAAACCTTCGGGATGCTCTATGTACACCTCCTCCTCAATCACTCCGTTGAGGAACACAGTCTTCACATCCATCTGATGAATGTGCCACCCCATTTGTACTGAGAGAGCAAGAATCGTCCGTATGGAAGAATACCTTGTGACAGGTGCAAAGGTCTCCTCATAATCGATCCCCTCAATCTGTGAGACGCATCGGGCAACAAATATTTCCTTGTACTTCTCCACACTCCCGTTAGCTACTTGCTTCACTTTGTAGATCCATCTCGAACCTACCACTGATTTCCCTTTCGGCCTTGGGACAATCTCCCATGCATTGTTTCTAACAATCGAATCATACTCTTCCACCATGGCATCTACCCATGCGAGATCCTGCACAGCTTCCTCGAAAGAGGATGGCTCTGTCACGATACACTTTCTCATAAGAGCCATGTATCTAGTATATCGATTAGGTGACTGTCTCTGTCTGTGCTGTGATGTAGGTGCTCCTACAATCTTCTCTGAATCTTGACCCAGTCACTCAGCTTCTGTAGTGCGCTTCTGCCCTCTGATGGTTGGTGCTGCATGAGTGGTCTCTTCCACTCCATGAACCTTCTATTGTGGCTGATCCATGTTAGAAAATTATATATTATGGAGCAATGCAACACATAAAATATGCAAAAAATACAAGCACACAAAACACATAAAACCAGAGAGACACAGATATATGTGGTTCACCCAGTTTGGGCTACGTCCCCCACGAACAGCCAGTCCTTCCTTTCTATTATCCAGAAAAATATTGAAGAGACAAAACCTACAGCAGATCTGCTATAATATCCTCTGTTCTCTCTCACAGTCTCCCTATATGTTTCTCGCTCTGAGAATACACACATACAATACACAGCCACAATACAATACCCTCATAAAATCGAGGGGTTGTCTTCTAGGGAAAAAAACCCTAAACTAAACATATCTTCTACCGTCAGATCATCCACCTATGAACGACCTAGATTGACTAGAAATTGCTATACTTTTACAAGGCAATTTTACATCTGTTTTTAGCTTCAGGGGCACTGCCCCCGAAACCCCCCGCCAGGGGGGGGGGGCTCCGAAAAGTGCTGCCACCCCCCCTGGACCCCCCACGGCAGTGATTAATTACGGGCAGCGTTGCCACCCATTTTAAGGTACAGGGGTCCAATGTTGTGATACAAAGTAAACAAGATAACCAGGCTCCACACCCAACAATCTCCGACTTGGAGACTGATTGTAGCAACTCCACCGTTGCTTCATTTGCTGGACAATGACTCCTCTTTGGACCTGGCTGTTCCTCATCTTCATCGTCATCCTTGAAGACCAATTTAAACTGAGCACATTCTTAGTTTATCCCTGGTTACAACTTTTGTTAGCATATCACAGGATTTGGATAGTGTATCTTTTCCGGCTTCAACTCTCCATCTTCCAATACGTAGTATGAAATGGTACTTGAGATGTATGTGTTTAGTCCTGGAATGAAATGCTGAGTTCTTTGCAAGATGAATGGAACTTTTTCTATCACTGTATAACGTGCCCATATCATGCTTCTTACCCAATTCATCCATAAAACTTTGTAACCAAATTATTTCTTTACTAGCCTTTATAGGAGCAACATATTTTGCTTCTGTTGTTGAAAGTGCAACAACACTTTGGATTTTTGAAACCCAATTGACAGATATTCCTCCTATAGTAAATACATATCCTGTAGTGCTCCTCCTGTTATCTTTGTCACCTACCATATCTGCATCAACATATCCCTGTAGAGAAATTTTTGAACCACCAAAGCATAATGCTTGATTTGTGGTACCTCTCAAATATCTGAGAATCCATTTTACTAACATCCAATGTTCTTTTCTTGGATTATTCATGTACCTGCTTACAACTCCCACTGCATGTGCAATATCAGGCCTTATGTAGACCATTGCATACATTAAGCTTCCAACTGCTGATGCATATGGAACTTTAGACATATAATCCATGTCTTCTTGGGTCTTGGGGCACATCTCCTTACTAATTTTGAAATGGCTAGCAAAAGGTGTACTAACTGGTTTTTCATTCTGCATATTAAATATTTTCAACACCTTTTCTATGTACTCATTCTGAGACATTGTTAATTTGCGATTTTTCCTGCCTCTAGTTATCCTCAGACCAAGGATTTGTTTTGCAGCTCCCAAATCCTTCATTGCAAATGAATTTTCCAATTTTATTTTGACCACATTTATTTCCTGCATGTTAGACCCTGCAACAAGAATGTCATCTACATACAATAACAATATAATATAGCTGCCATCAGTTTTCCTTTTTAGATAAACACAATGATTAGAGTGACATCTAGTATAACCTTGTTCAGACATAAACTTGTCAAATTTTAGATACCACTGCCTTGGAGCTTGTTTTAAGCCATAAAAGCTCTTCTTTAACCTGCACACCAATTTTTCTTTCCCTTTTACCTCATATCCTTCTGGTTTCTGCATGTATATCTCTTCCTCCAAATCTCCATGGAGAAATGTTGTCTTTACATCTAACTGTTCAAGATGTAAATCTTCCGTTGCTACAAGACTTAAGATAGTTCTGATTGAATTCATCTTAACAACAGGAGAAAATATTTCATCAAAATCAATACCTTTCTTTTGTGCAAACCCCTTCACCACAAGTCTAGCTTTGTACCTCTGTTTTCCTCCATATTCTTCCTTCAACCTGTAAACCCATTTATTCTGCAATGTAGTTTTACCTGCAGGAAACTTGACTAAGTCCCAAGTCTGGTTATGCATTAAGGAGTCCATCTCTTCTTCCATGGCTAGCTCCCACTTCTTCCTGCTTTCAACCCGCATTGCTTCTTCATAACATTCAGGTTCACCAGAATCAGTCAACAATAAATAATATAATGAAGGAGAGTATCGTTCAGGGGGTCTACTTATCCTGGTAGATCTTCTAACACCACTTTCAGGTGTTTGAGGTGCCTGTTGCTGTTGTGGTGGTTGCTGATGCTGTGGTTGTTGATTATTATTATTTTCAGGAACCTTTACTTTTTCAGTTATCTCATCAAGAATTGTGTATTCCTTGCTTTCTTTTTCCTATTTCTTTTCCTGCAACTGATTCTTATACAAGACCTTTTCATTGAATATTACATCTCTTCTCCAAATGATTTTGTGATTTTCATAATCATATAAGCGATAACCAAAATCATTAACACCATATCCAATAAAGGTACGTTTCTTTGATTTTTCCTCAAGCTTTGTTCTATTTTCTTTATTAATTATATGGACAAAGGCCTCACAACCAAAAGGCTTTAAAAAAGAGTAGTTTACCTTTTTACCTATCCATGCTTCCTCTGGAATGCCACCATCCAAGGAACTTAAAGGCCCTCTGTTTATTAGATAAACAAAAGTATCTACAGCATCTTCCCAAAATTGTAAAGGCAATTTTGCATGCAATCTCATGCACCTTTCACGCTCCATGATTGTTCTGTTCATCCTTTCTGACACACCATTTTCTTGTGGTGTTATTGGAATTGTCTTCTCTCTACGAATTCCGTGCTCTGAACAGTACCTATCAAAATATTTGCTGCAATATTCACCTCCATTGTCTAATCTGAGACACTTCAACTTCTTTCCTGTCTCAATCTCAACCAAATCTTTCCATTTCTTGAAAGTATAAAATACATCAGATTTATTCTGAATACAATAAATCCAAATTTTTCTAGTTGCATCATCAATAAACGTAACATAATAGCGAGATCCACCGAGAGATGATACCTGAGCAGGTCCCCATACATCTATATGCACAAGCTCCAATTTTTCGCTCTTCTTTTCTTTCCCAAATCTGAGAAATCTGACTCTCTTCTGTTTTCCATAAATGCAATTTTCACAGAAATCCAAATCAACATTCTTCAAACCTGGCAAGAAATTTCTTGAGTGAAGAATCTTCATCCCCTTTTCACTCGTGTTTCCAAGCCTATGATGCCATAATGCTGCATCTTCTCCTTTGGAATTTAAAGCATTAATAGAGTTAGAAATACCATTGCATAAATACAATGTACCAACCTTTTCACCTTTTGCTATTACCAGGGCTCCTTTTGTGACCTTCCAAGTTTTATCCGTGAAAGTTGTCACACAACCTTCACCGCCTAACTGCCTTGTTGAAATCAGATTTTTCTTCAGATCTGGAACATGCCTTACCTCCTTTAGTAGCCATTGGTTTCCATTCTGTTGTTTTATAAGAACTTTACCCATTCCAACAATTTTACATTTATCATCACCCAAACGAACTTGTCCAAAATCTCCTTGAACATAGTCATGAAAATATTTCTTATCAGGTGTGGCATGGAATGAAGCCCCTGAATCTACAACCCAAGAATCGGTAACATTTTCGAAAGAAAGAATAAAAGCATCTTGTAACACATCACCTGTCACATTTTCTTCATGATTGTTTTCTTGCTGTGCATCTCCTTCTTTTCCTTTCCAAGATTTACAATCTTTTTTAGGTGTCCTCTCTTTCCTCATTTCCAGCACACTATCCCCGATCTGGACTTGGATCTGTCTTTCATTGATTTACTGCGATATCCCGAGCTCTTTCCTCTTTCCATTCTTCTTCCCCTAGACTCTGCACTCAAAGCATTACCCGATGTCTCACCGGAGCTTTTTCGTCGCATTTCCTTGCTAAGGATAGTACCGACAACATCATCAAACTTTAAAGTACCAAATCCAGAGACAGAGTTACTAATGGCCATTACTAAACCATTCCAGCTTTCTGGAAATGAGCATAGAAATAAAAGAGCCCTAACTTCATCATCAAATTTTACCCCTACAGAACTTAACTGACTGGTAACTGTATTGAAATCATTTAAATGGTCTGTCACATATCCACCTTCCGACATCTTCATATTAAATAGTCGTTTCATAAGAAATACCTTGTTTGAGGCCGAGGGTTTTTCATATAGTTTCGCCAACGTCTGCATCAAACCCTCTGTTGTTGTTTCCTTAGAATTATTGAAGGCGAATGACGCCGCAAGGCACAAATGTACTGTTCCGAGTGCCTTTTTATCGAGAATGTTCCGTTCTGTGTCTGTCATGGCCGCCGACTTCTTTTTTTTTCTGCTCAATGGTAGGTACAGATCTTTCTGATACAGATAATCTTCCATCTGCATCTTCCACAGTGGGAAGTTTTGGCTGTTAAATTTCTCAACCCTCAACTTACCATCTTTCGCCATTGCTCCCACTCGAACCAGGAACCCTTCTTTCCTGTGAGTTTATTAGCCAAATATACCTTCGGATTTGATACCAGTTGTTAGAAAATTATATATTATGGAGCAATGCAACACATAAAATATGTGAAAAATACAAGCACACAAAACACATAAAACTAGAGAGACACAGGTATACGTGGTTCACCCAGTTTGGGCTACGTCCACCCCGAACAGCCAGTCCTTCCTTTCTATTATCTAGCAAAAAATTGAAGAGACAAAACCTACAGAAAATCTATTGTAATATGCTTTGTTCTCTCTCACAGTCTCCCTATCTGTTTCTCGCTCTGAGAATACACACGTACAATACACAGCCACAATACAATACCCTCATAAAAGCGAGGGGTTGCCTTCTAGGGAAAAAAACCCTAAACTAAACATAACTTCTACCGTCAGATCATCCGCCTATGAACGACCCAGATTGACTAGAAATTAGTATACTTTTACAAGGCAATTTTACATCTATTTTTAGCTTCGGGGGCGCTGCCGCCCCCCTTGGACCCCCCACAATAGTGATTAATTACGGGCAGCATTGCCACCCCTTTTAAGGTACAGGGGTCCAATGCTGTGATACAAAGTAAACAAGATAATCAGGCTCCACACCCAACAATCCACATCCAGAGTCTCATCCTTAGGAACTAATAGCTCCTCATCTGCATGCAAGTGTGTCTCCCTCTCAAGCGAACACTTCATGGTTTTCTCCTCATGAAATTTTATATCCCGTCGCACAACATTCTTGTGGCTATCTAGAAAATACACACGATAGTTGTGGGGCGTATCAGTGTACCCCACAAATATCCCAACCTCTGCAGTCAGCTCCAGCTTCTTCCTGGCATCCTTCGTCACATGAATGTAAACAGGTGAACCAAAAATCCTCAAATGGGAAATATCAGGCTTCTTACCAGAAAATGCCTCCTCGGATGTACTCATGCAAGTATCCTGTGAGGACAACGGTTTTGCATATAAACCGCAGTATTGCATGCCTCAACCCACAAGTGTATGGGAAGGCCCTGATTATGAAACATCGCCTGTGCAGCACTCACGATCGTTCTGTTCGTTCACTCCGCGACCCCATTCTGCTGTAGGTTATGAGGCGCTATGAGCTCTCTTCGAATTCCTTCTGCACTGCAAAAGTCCTTGAATTCACTAGAGATGAATTCACCACCATTGTCTCTCCTAAGAGCCTTCATCTGCTTCCTCGATTATTTCTCAACCAGTGCCTTGAACTCATAGAACTTTGAGTATGTCTCACTCTTCTTCTGCATGAAGAAGATCCAACACTTCCGAGAAAAATCATCAACAAATATCACATAGTACCTGTGCTTTGTTGTCGAAGCTACTGAGAAAGGTCCACACACGTCTATGTGAATTCTCTCAAGGATCGTCGTGGTGCGACTATCCTTCTCGTGAAAGGTGGCTTTCACAAATTTTCCCAAAGTACATCCCTTGCATTGATCTGACTGTGCAAGTGTACCTTTGGGAAGCCTGGTAGAAATCTACTGCAAAATTTTCAAAGCTCCATGGTGAAGGTGGCCCAATCTCTTGTGCCACAGCTCGCCATCATCCCGACTCACCACTTCTTCTGCCTTCCCTACCATTGCTGCGCAGCCATCTACCTACAATTGATAAAGGTTCTTAACTTGAACCCCTATCCTCTGAGTTTCACCAGTTGCCTTACTGCGTAGGAAAGCCTTTCCCTCGCTAAAGACAACATCATATCCCTTGTCTTCTAACATGGCCACCAAGATCAGATTCTTCTTCAGTCCTGGAACATGCATCACTTCCTTCAATACGAAGGGTTTACCAGACTCCCTCTCAAAGGAAATGGTACCGATATTGGTCGCACCGTATCTACCATCATCGCCCATCTCGATGTGCACTCCAAGATCTTTCTCATCTAGATCAGTAAACAAATCTTTGTCTCTAGTCATATGAAAAGATGCACTACTGTCAAGAAACCACACTGAACCCATCACACTTGAGACCAAGCATGAGATCAGCGAAAAATACAGCTCAAACTGTGAGGCTAAGGCCTCTCCAGCTGTAGATCCAGCAAACTATTTATTTTTCTTCTTCTGTGGAAAATTAGTGGCGTAATGTCCGTGTTGGTGAAAATGAAAGAACTTCACCTTGGACATGTTCTACTTCTTGCCTTTCGCACCAGATTGAGAAGCATTCTTATTGCTCTTCCCCTTGCTTTGGCAGCCAAAGCACAATTTTATTCATCTGAGTTCTTTGACGAAGATCCATCCCTAGTACTTTGCCTTATCTCCTCTTGCACAAGATCCGACCAAAGTCGCTCCTATCCTGGCAATTTCTCCCGACCATTGACAGAGTCCTGATAGGAATGCCAACTCTTCGGAAGCCAAAGGAGAGCCAAGCTCACCAAGTCCTCATCATCTACAGTCACCCCTACACTTCCCAGCTCATCCCTGCATTGGGTGAACCTCGTGAGGTACTTGGGCATACTGTCGCCTTTCTCCATTTTTAGGTTCCTGAGTTTATCCTTGAGCGCCAACTTCCTCTGGTTGCTCTTGCTTTGGAATAAATCTGTCAACGCTTTCCACATCAAGAATGGAGAAGCCTTACCATGAAGGCTGGACACTATGTGATCCTTTACACCTTCCAACAAAATTCTTCGACACTTTGATGTCTTCTTTTTCCATGCATCAAGTGCGGCAGCATCAATAGAAGCAGGTTTTGGAATTTCTGCATCTATGAAATCCTTCAACCCATTGTCATCCAACACCGCCTCCATCCTGTCCTTCCATGAAATATAATTTGAGCTGCCCTCAAGGGCATACTCCAATCACAATCCGTTGAAAGAAATCTCAACTTCGACACCAAGAAAACACTGTTGCAAAGTCGAATTCCACCAGCTCAAAACTCAACCGCTTCAATGTTTTGCAATTTCTCCAATGATCAATATCACTCTGATACCATGTAGAAATTTGATAATTTCTATGTTATACAACGATATTCTCCTGATCACACACTATTTTAACTTCATGCACAATACATAATCTCTTCTACCATTGATCATTAATTGCGGAAATAAAAACAATCGCATGCGCACATTAAAACCATTAACAATCACACATATGAACACAGTATTTATGGGAAAGATTAAAGCTAAAAACCCCTAACTATCTGTATATTATATGTCATAGAGATCATGTAAAAATAATTATACAAAGCTCCTCACAAGCTCTCATTACAATCTCCAATTGTTACACACTAATCAAGCCCGATCTAGCAAATCACATGCTCCAATCCACCTGATAGCTTGCCTCTACTGCGCAATCACTGCTGAAGAATGGCTCAGAATGAACTCGAATTGGTCCAGCATTGCTCACGCAATCCTCATTGGCATCTCCAATCACTGGTTGTTGCAAATCATGCAACATTATAGTCACAACTGATAGTCACACTGCTCTTTCACCTACCTCTTCACTGGTCTCCACTGAAACTTTCCATGCACTGTAGTTAACTGATGTATTCTTTAGTTGATTAATGAGTTAATAATTAGTGAATTAATTAATAATTAATTCACACCACTCTCACTAGTGTATCAATCAGTTAGACTAGATACAACTAGCTCAACTATGTTTAACTCAGTTAAACTGAACACAACTCCATCAACTACCTTAATAACTCCACCAAACTCTGTCACATGAGTTCTAACTGAAGTATCCATGCAATAACTCCACTGGACCCTCAGGAATAGCGTAATTCCTTCTGTCAGCTCCTGTGCCACATCTTTGCACTTAACTGAAGTGCTCCAAGAGAATAAGATAATGTTCATAGTCCAAATATTATTAAGAGCTAATAATATTCGACATATCTATTTTTAGACTAGCAATCTAAAAATAGATTCCTCCCAATATGTCTAAAATTAGAAGTCCATCTATTTTTCCAACTTGACCAACCATCCACAAATAGCATCTTGCAACTCATAGAATATGATCGACATGTCTAAAAATATACTTGCGCCAAAAATAGCCTGCGGGCCCACTTAGTGAAGGTGACTCTTTTCACTAAACTCATCATCTTGTTGCAATCTCAACAAAAGGTGGCGACTAGTTTGGAACAGTTCGAGGCAAATTGGACGAAGATAACACTTGCAAGACTCCCCTCATGCTGGGAGCTTTCCAATGCGGTCCTACAACTTCTACCAGTGTACAAGTGTCGACTAAAGGAAGTAATGAACCAGACCAACATACCTTCTGAAAAATCTGCTCGACTCATAGTTGAAACCATAGTTTCAGTTCTCGGAAAAGATTTTTCGCTTCTGCATCAAGTGAAATATAAAATTCCTACTCATGCAAGATACGATGAACTTATTGAGGTTTACATCAAGGAAAAAGCTTTCACCTCCATGCCTGAACCCGCAGTTGACACCTGGAAGAGGTGTACAAGTTATGGTAGTTTGTTAGCCAGCTCTTCTGCAACCGTCGCACTGCCTGCTTCAGCCACTTCTTCGACACTTTCCCGCCATTGAAAATGTTAACTCATGATTCAGCCCGCATGGCCTCTTGGTTTTTATTTTATTTTTACTTTTAATATTCGAGTGAAATCCATATTTCACTCTTGCAAAGTTTACTTTCTGTTAGACAGTAATGATATTTTGTTTTGAAACGGCCATGAGCCCGATTGTAAATGATGAGAAGTGTTTTACCTCATCATAAATTTTGATGTTTTGATTAGGAATTAAAACTGCACACTAGCACGCGGAAAATATATTTTCCCAAAATATCTTCTCATGTATGTTGATGGAGAATTCTATAAAAGCAATAAATAGAGACAGAGAAAAGGTTCCAGATTTTCAAAAGAAAGGACTAAGAAAGAACTCTGAATGTATTTTTGTTGGAATTTTGATATTAATGTTGAATATCCCATTGGGATTCAGTGATAAAGAGTTTTGTCGATATTGGGGATTCTGATCTAAGTGCTTCATAGTTTGTAGCTCTCCTTTGTGTTTTATAGTGTAAATGCTCATCTCGTTCATTTCCATATTTCTTATATTTGTGTTCTGGAATGCGAGTGCTCATATGTTTAAATCTGAATTTATCATTGTTGATACTCATATTTACTCATTTCTAGTTCTTTAAATATGGCTCAGGCAAGATATTTTGTTTCACCTTTTACTTCTACCAATGTTCTTCTGATATTAACAGTAATGGAGTTCTATCTTTAAAATTGTTCTCATGTATGGATTCTTATTATTGCATACACCCAGTATATGTGAACACTTGTTTCTAGATTGAACTTCCGTTACAGTTAGTGTCCATTACACTTTCTCACTAGCCGTTGCCCTCCTTTTATTAACCTCTATGGATCATTTTGGAATTCAACCCCCTTTTTCAGCATGCTATCTTAAAATTGTCTGATACGTTCAAATATCAAAGTTTACATCCTGTTACTACAGTATTACTTTTGCTGTGTTTAAGTTTTGAGAGTCTTGGTTCCACTTTCACCAAATCTTTCCACTTAAGATATGATAGCATGAGAGCCCCCTTATTTTCAATCTTTATAAGTTGAAATTTATGCTCCTTGCTGATTAAAATGTCCTAGGCACTAGTCTTTGTACAACTCAAGGCTGTCTCTAGGAGTGACAATAGATCCCACTCGACAGTGGCCTATGGTCTCAAAATTTGTAAAGAAGATGGCTGAAATTCAGGAGTTCTCTCTACCTTCAAAAATTTCTCTAAAGGAAACTCTCTCCCTTGTTGATAAAGGGCTTATAGGAAAATTCATAGGCCCATGGCCGTCACCCAAGACTGTGCAGAAATGGGTTGACCGCAACTGGATGGATAAAACCCAAGGAAAAATCTCCATTAGATTTTGCGGTAGGGGTTTCTTCACCTTCCATTTTTAAACAAAGGAAGATAAATATCTGATCTTCCAGAATGGGCCATACTTCATCTATACCAGTGGGCTCTATTTGAAAAAATGAACACCAGATTTTGATCCAGAGCTAGATGTCCCAAATGAGATCCCAATATGGGTTTGGCTCCCTCACCTTCCACTGCATTGTTGGGGGGACGATTCTGTAAGAGAAATCAAGAACGCAGTCAGAAATTGTATAGAAAAAATTGAACCAAAGGACAACATTCAAGCATGCGCTAGGATCTGTGTTGAGCTCGATCTTGGGAAAGGACTCCTAGAGGCAATCAAGTTGCAACTGGATGCATATCCAACAACTGGATTATGAACATTTCCCTTGAAATGAAATGTATGCCACTAATATGGTCATTTTTCAATTAAATGACCAAAAATGAATGAGATTGCAAACTATGACAATTCTAAACCCCAGTGGGAAGTCATAAAAATAAATAAATCCACCTCTAACTCAAAAATCGTGGCTCCTTTGACAATATCCCATCCTTCCTCCCTGTCAGCTGGTCCTAGAAACCCTCGCCCTACTGATCCTCCATTGATTCCCTCTCAGTCTCCTCCTAATCCAACTTTTATTTCCTCTAACCCCTTCACTGCATTATCCTCTCTAGTGGAAGACCCACCTCTCCTCTCCTCCTCCCCTTCCCCTTCTGACTTCATCCCCCCAACTTCCCCCTCCAAATCTTGCCCACTCCATTTATCATCTAAGCCTTCCTTTACTCGAGTAATCACTAGAAACATTGTAAAGGACCTAGGGCTATGTTGGAAATAACTAAAAAATATGGATCGGGAAGGAAAACGACCAAACACCATGGGGAAGAGGCAGCTCAGAAGGATATAGCTCTGGGAATGCAACAACCAATAGAGACTTTTATTGGAGGGCATAAAAGAAAATATCCAAGCCAACAAGTCATAAGAGGGAAGTCTGGGTCCTTACCCTCAACCCTTAAGTAATGAAAGCTCTCACTTGGAATTGTAGGGGATTAGGGTGCCCCTCTAAAATCAATTCCCTAAAATATCTCATCAATAAATAACAACCAGACATCATTCTCCTTCAAGAAACCAAATAGGAATAAAATGATATGGAAGCAATCATAAGCAGACTCAAAAACTATACAGGCACTTCTGTAGGATCCAGAGGTGCATCTGGAGGAATAGTTATAATCTAGAATAAAAACACATGGCATCAACATACAAGCTCAAAGAATCAACACTAGATAAAGGTCAAGTTGCAAAATGTGAAAAGAGACATCATGATAACAATCTACAACATATATGAACCAAATCACTATCGTGACAAAGCAAGGAGAAAAGAGGTGGATTCTTTTATCTCAATCCTTCATGAGACCAGTTGGAGCACATTATGAGAGACCATGATTTGGTGGAAATCAATCCCAGGAACTGTAGCTTCACATGGAACAACCGCAAGCTTGGTATAGGTAGCATTATGGAAATATTGAATTTCTTTATTGTGGAAGTTTCTCTCATCTCCCTCTTCAATGTTTCCACCTCCACTATCCTTCCTTGTTCAGCCTCATATCACTACCCCATCACTCTATTCCTTGGAGAGCAATCAAAATTCGGGCCCCTCCCATTCCATTTCAATCCACTTTGGTTTTATTCCCAAGATGCAAGAGCAATATTTGAAGGCACATGGCGAAATATCACTACAGAGAACCGAAACTAGCTAAACAAGATGTGAAGCGGGGGCTAGAATAAATTTAAAGCGACATAGAGGATCATGGTATCACTAGGGAGAAGAAAGATCATGAAAATGAGTTGTATTGGGAGGTGTAAAATTCTAATAGAAAGGAGGATTAAATCCAAGAGCCTCTGAATCCAGGTTGGGGACAAGAATCACTACAAGGAATAGACCCCCTAGTGGAGGTTATAACGGAGGCTTTTAGTGTTATAAAATTGGCCAAAATTTTCAAAAAAACATTTTCTACAACATGTATGTTTGGTAACGGAGGTTTTGGCAGAGCTTCTAATGAAATTTCAATACAACTAAAAAAATTGGGCAGTCGGAGGTTGTTACAGATGTTTTTCTTATCGGTGCACTAATCAGGCGTCAACGCACCGATCTGTTTTACATTGAACGCACCGCTATTGTAAAAATACCAAGCATCAGGACAAAAAACAAATTTAGGGTGCCCCAAGTCGTTTAGCAACATCCTAGTGTATGTCAGCCAGACAGTTGCCCCAGGGCGGTCGAAGGAGCATGCATCGGGTCGTTAAGGTCTAAAACTGCACTGGGCGCATTATTGGTGATACAATGCTTCGAGCGATTCTAATTGGTATTGGTATTTGTGCAATGCCCATAGGTCGTATCAACACACCAGTGCATAGTATTCTACAAATTCAATGGAGTGTTGTATCACACAAATTCACCGAGTGTTATGATTGGTATTGGTATTTTTGTGGTGCCCATAGGTCGTAGAAACGCATCGATGAGCAGTCTCACATAAATGCATCGGTGCACATTATCACACAAACACACCGAAAGTTCTAATTGGTATTGGTATTTTTGCGGTGCCCATTGGTTGAAATGCACTGGTGTGCCTTAGCATACAAACGCACCGATGCACAACAACTAACACGCACCAGTGTTCATTTTGTATTTTTTAGAAACATCAACCTGTGATAGTGCAATTATTATGATTTTTTTAAATTCATTATTCATCAAAAGTCGACACAAATCTTATAACAGTATTCATATCAATTAAATTTTTATTATGTCATTTGAATGTGATGTTTGGATTAATTTGTTATATCATATCATCAAATTTCACATCTCCTCATTATAATATTTAATCATCCATATATTTAATCAGTGGTGTTACATTTCGCAACGACAATGGAGAATGTAATAGAATAAATTAAAACGTATATATATATATATATATATATATATATATATATATATATATATATATATATATATATATATAAGACACTCTTTTTCATACAAAATGGGACAAACTTATTAGTATCCCTCTCATTTTCACAATTGGGAACAGTTAGTGCAGACAGAACAAAATGTCTGATTTCACAGACAAATATTTCAAAAAATACAACACTTTCCTTTGATATCCAAACATAATGATCATCATTCTTCGCTTGAATTGTTGTCACCGCTCAAGCTACTTCCATGACTTGGGTAATTTTGAGGAATGTTTTGTTCAAGGTGTTTATTTTTTTCTTCTTCTTCACCTTCCATCTACAAACATAAATATAAATTGTAATGAGTGTATATACATTGGTGAGAATAATGAAAATTGTAATATTAAATAATATACATCAATGTAAATCGAAAAGAAATGGCGTACCATAGCAATAATTGACTCATGAACTACACATTCTTTCAAAACCAAATTTCATGCATCTTTCAAAATTTCATTTGTTGGCGTAGTTCCATGCTTTGTTTCCTGCAAGTTTTATGCCCCATAACAAATCATATATTTAATGTAAAATATTTTTTTGTTATATTAATTATAGATGGAGCTACGTAAAACAAGATCGATAGATGCTTACAAATTCCACAATTAATTTTTGATATGCCAACATATACTCACAACCCATATTTAACCCAATGTCAATCAATTCGTCTGATGGTTCTTCTTTGTATGTTAGAACCTATGTGAAGACATTCAATGATGATTGTTGTAAAAAAAATTAAAATAGTTTTTATAAGGAAGTAACAATTACTCACAAACTTAGATATAAACCCTTTTCTTCCTTGTCGTCCTGTTTTATGTGTTGAATGGGTTCCATTTTCTTTTCTTTTCTACAAGAAAAATACTTGAAAAACAATGTTTAATGCTAAATTGTTTATTTATTGTACCTAATCGAAAAATTCAATGATTACATATTAAATTTGAAGCATGTTGTTGTTGATATGGCTCCTCGTGCGATGCAATTATGTACATTTCTTTGACCATCTCCTTGTACACCTTTTTGGACATTCCTACTGGCATATTTATGATATCAGATCGTTCATCCTTTGAGATTTTCATAATTTTCCTAAAAATGTAACATGACAATAAACTATTTAATTTTTTATTGATATATGAAAAGTAAATATAACAAAAGTAACATTTATAAATGATTGCTTTCTAGTAATATATACATGTAATTCTAGAAAAAATGAAAGGAATACTATTTTTTCAATCCTTCTTTTTTGTTGTTGTACATTTTTGCTATTAAAAGTCTAACATGTCTCATTGACCAATTCTCTGGAAACTCATCCTGTAGTTTAGATAAAATTTGGTTCTTGGAATCATTGGATTTATTTTTGTATTGTAAGTGGAAAAAACGTCTATACATTCATTCTACTAGATCCCTCAAAGTTTTGTAAAAATTTTTCCCCCTTTCGTTAACCTCCAACACCACACTAGATGAGCTAAGAAGCAATTCATTTTCATTTGCATGTTATATTTTTTTTTATTTTCTTATAAAAACATTCCTTTTATGAGTTGTTCGTCCCTGTAGAACATTAAAGATATTTCAATTAATAGATTGTTTGAAACATGTTATCTAATTTTTTAAAGTATATTATTAATGAAAATTAAAAAAAAAACTAATATTGGATCGATTGTATTTTTTCATTCACCAAATTCATCCTTCTGTAATTTTTCCATCAATCTTTTACGCTCTTCTAGTCCTAAATCAGAAATAATCTTATCGAGCTTTGTCATTTTGTGGCTCTGCATGATACACAATAAACAATGAATATTAGTTAAACTTACATATAGTTCAAAAATAATACTTTTTGTAATGAATGTACAAAGAACTTGCCATTTTTTCTTTTCTCGATGTCCTATCAGTATTTTTGTTACTTGATCTCTTGTCAGCCATTTTCTTATCAATATGAAACCTATACCATACCATTCATTAATATATTTTATAAATAAATCACAAAATTTTCATGTAACAAAAAAACAAGAAAACGATGCATCTTTCAAGAAGTACGCACTGACGTCGATGCAGCGTGTTCTTATAAATGCACTGCCAAAAGAGTGGAAACATCATACGATGCTCTCTGTCAACAAGGAGCACTGATGTGTTATATGTTAACCAGTGCATTGATTAACACAAAAAAATTAATAAAAATCCTCTACTGTTAGTTTTTGTAGCATATAGCATGAAATTAGATTTTCTTAGGAGGCGGTGCGGTATATTCTTATAAACGCACCACGAAAATAGGGGACCATCGTACGGTGCTCTCTGTCAACAAGGAAACCCAATGCGTCATATGTTAAACGATGCACCGATTAACACAGACATAAAATAAAAAATTGTTTTTTTCAAACAGTACATGTGCGGTGCGCTATAATGAAATAGTGCATCGGTGCTCTATTTTACATATGGCGCCATATTAAAAAAATATATGTTTTTAAATTGTTTTTATCAAACAGTACGTGCACGGGGCGCTATGATAAAAAAGTACATCGGTGCATTCTTTTACACAGGGTGCACCGATTAAAAAAAATATGTTTTTTTTTAAATTCACGCAAGGGCCGACATGGATTGGGATCTAACTCTGCAAGTCGTCCCGTGGGTTAGATGTCATAGGCCTATATATATATATATATATATATATATATATATATATATATATATATATATATATATATATAAACCCTATAAATCTAAAATGAAAAGCCCTAATTATGAAGTCACAGAAACAGGAAGAAGCAAGGGAAGAAACAAAAAAAGAATCAAGGGTTTAGCGTAAGAATGGTTTTTTTTTTTTCTAAAAATGAACAGTAAAATTTAATTTTTTTACTTACCATGTATTAAATCAAACAGAAAATGTAAAAAAAATGATTATTATAGTAAAATTTAATCACTAGATGGTTTGAAATTCTATGCTATAGGGTTTGAATCACTAGAGTTTTGGAATTTTGATTGTTTGAATAGTTATGATCGAAAGTATTTTTCTGCTCCATAGTTCTCTCATGCCCTCTTTCTCCAGGTATGTCTCTTGTGCAAATCTCTCCCTGAAAATTTTTGCAAAAATAATGAATTAATGAAATTTTTTTACTATTTAAAGAATTGCTTTATGAAATTAGATTTTCGAAAATAATTTGTCACCCATTTTTCAATTTATCGTTTTTTTTCACTTTAAAAAAATAAAGTTGTGCTTTTTTTATTTGCGGTTATTCGACACCGGTGCGATTAACTGTAAATTAGCACCAATAATAATAAGTCTATTTTTAAGGCACCGAAAATTACTTTTAGGTGTGTACACCAAAATTTATTGTTGATTTTTCTCAAATTCAAGTAGAAAATATCATAATTATATCGAATGGACAATTCTTCAAAATCCAGCTTGTTCCATAATATTTCTCAAATTCCATCGCATAGTTCTCCCTATCCATATATTTACTTCAGATTTTATTTATATTTTCATTATCTAATTGAATTTATGTTTTTTATCCATGGAAATCAGCTTAACAAAATTTATAATGTATACAAACTTGCAGGTTCATGCAATTTCAGAATCGAGTTCAGATGCACAAAATATTCAAACAGCTCCAAAACGTCAGAAGCTCTTATTAGGAGCAACATATTGCAAGGTGCATTTGGTAGATGAAAATGGACAGCCGCTTCACCCTACCAATTGTAACAATATTGCATCTTCTAGCCATAATCCTAGGAAAGTGATGGTAATAATAATTGTTTGGTATATTAATGTAATTATTTCAACTTTGAACCAATTAATCATGCATTGTCGGCATGCTTACTAATTGATATGATATATTTTGTACTAATAATGTTCAAATATATATTTTGATATTATTAGGATTCTAGCGATGATGAGAGACCTACCTACCATCTTCTGTTTCACCCCACGACAATGTAAAATCGAGAGAAGGTTGAATTAAGAGAAAAAATCGGAGAGGAATGATACCAAGAATGGTTGAATCAACCACCTACTCAATTCCCACTATGTCTAGATTCACCAATTAGGAATGAATACAACAATAGTAGGTCTTCACAAGCTGGCAAGGGAGGCAATCAAATAGATGTTGGTATGGATGGTTACTTAAGGGATACGACTGCCATGGATACAATGTCTTTAGATGCATTCTAGAACGATGATCACCTAGGGGATGATGCTCATATCGCTGACACCTTTTTTGAAAACCTTAAATTTTCTTCCACCACCCCTCTCTTTGGACCTGGCGGTCAGTCAAAGTCTACCCAATTGGGGACAACAATGTTACTGAACAATTTGAAAGAAAATTTTGGCTTGTTGAATGCATGTTTCTCGAAGATTTTGAGGTAAGTTACCATAAATTCCTACCTTATATTTTGAGAAATATAATCACACAATGAACATTACAAATGGTCAATTTTATCAATGTTAATAATTATATTGGCATTAATGTACATTTAATATTGTGCATGATCACCAACTATATTTTATTCAAAGATAATGTTCTTTTGAGTGATAATGTCTTGCCCGGTAGCTACGAAGAGGCAAATAAATTGTTGAAAATGTTGGGTGTTGAGTACATATCATATCGTGCATATCCAAATGATTGTATTCTATACAGAGGATAATATGCAAACAAAGAGATATGTCTGAAATGGGCATGACAAGTATGATAAATCAAAAAAGAAGGGTAAATCATTTTGTCCTCCTTTTAAGATATTGAGACACACACCTATAATCCCAAGGATTCAAAGGCTCTTTCATTGCAAATAATTAGCTATGTTGCAGGGATGGCATGCCTCACACAGAAGTGAGTTGGGAGTTATTCGAATCCCAATAGAATCAATTGCCATGAAGCATATAGAGGATACATGGCCCAAAAAATTAAAGGATGAAGTACAAATTCTACGACTCAGCAGCCATGGATGGTGTCAACCCATATTCCCTCCAGAACACCAACTATTTTTTTTGGCCTGTAATAGTGATCAATAAAAATTTCCACCCATGGTTTTCCATGAAGAATCAACATATTATTTTGGCTCTCATAGTCCCTGGCAGAAGACAAGTGTAGAATATGAATGTCTACTTACAACCACTGGTAGATGAATTGAAGGAATTATGGGATGGGATAAATGTATACGATGTGTCAAGACTCATCGCAACAGAGAGGAGTTTTACGTTGTATGGCATATGTGCTTACATGACACATGATTATACAAGCTTAAGAGTTTGCTCTGGTAAATTACATGTTTATTGATTTGTTTATATATGTGACAATATTCTTTCGCATATTATTTATTTAATTCGTTGTAATTGTTTTTTTCTTCATGATATTCTTTAATGTGCCATGCATATTTATTGTATACAATAATCTCGCATCTCTGGTAACAAAAGGGTATTTTGGATGAAAATGTTATGGACCTTCTCTGAAAGATAGATGGTCCAATGACCTACGAAAGCCAGTGTATGACTGCTCCAGGGTATTCCTTCCAGAAGAACACCCTTACAGAAGAGTAGCATCTGCTTTCAATGGTAAACGAGAGAGAACCCAAAGGCCTCCAATAATGACACTAGCTAAATGCCTTAGAGCATATGAGAGAGAGAAGGAGAAGGATTTCATGGAAATGTTTGATTCAAATGGGGAGCCTATGTTCGATGATCCATAATTCTTCAACACCTATGTTCACAAATTTCCCATTGGTATGAAAAGGAAATCTATCTTTTATAACTTCCCATATTGGGAGCATCTTAAGATTACCCACTTATTAGATCCCATGCATATATTTAAAAATGTTTCATCTTCTTTATGGAGGCACATATCATCGAAACAAAGTGACACATTAGTCGTTAGGAAAGATCTTATTACTTCAAAAACTAAAAAGAAACATTGGCCAAGATGATTAGAAAGTACAAGATCAGAGGCAGGCACTGGTCCCTCTAATTCATGGTATTTCAAAGAAGGTGATGTTGTTGATCAGCGGTTGTCATTGATGTCAACCCAAGCAGCACCAGGGGCTAACCCAAAATTGAATGGGAAGTTTGACCTACCAAATTAATATATTCTGGGTCAATAATTATTTTTATGGTTTCTACTTGTCGAGATGTTTCCGTTGATATATGGCACGCCATGTAATTCTTCACGGTTTGAGAGATATTCATGTTTGAAGTTTGTACCCCAGTTAGTGGGCTAAAACCCCATGGGGTTGGGGCATGGGTCATTGAAAAGTCATAATTAATAAAAAAATTTCTCCTAAAATCCCTCCCACGTTCACTTGTTGAAGCCCCTCTCAACTTAAGCATTCATATATATTGTGATCTTCATTTCCTCCTTAGGTAAGGGATTCGGCCATCTAAAACAGGTCATCATGGAATTTTCTCTCTAAATTTTTTTCTACGAAGGCTCAGAAGCTGAAATGTTTATGAGACAAAGCCGAAATCCTAAGGAAGCTGCAGTAAACATTTCAGATCAAGTTGCACAATATTTTTTGAGATATGATTTGTGGAAGTAAGGGTTTTTGCAGGCTCCTGAAATTCATCTCAAAGAAGTGACATTGGTAAAATCATCATAACTCTCTCTCTAAGTATCGGATTGGAATTCTGTAAAAAGTTATGGATAGTGCACAGTCTTTAATTTTTTCTCTATCAATTTCAGAAACGAATGAAGAAACAATGACACATGGAACTCCATACAAGTGCGCTCTTCTGAAACAGTCCATAATTAGGGCATTGTGAGAGATTGGGTATAACTCTCTCTTCAAGAATCCAAATTGGGTCAGACCCTATGGCATTGGAAATATGACTTAGAGGACTAATACAGGACCAAAAATAAGATATTGAGGATCTGAAATGATAGAGATACACCAGATTCAATATCGAGCTCCTAGAAGGCAATAAAAAGCTAGATCATGTGTTGTCAAGGGTTGCAAAGGACTAGAATTTCTACGGCAGAAAAGCAAAGCAAGGTCCAGAAGAGGGTATCATGACAAGAGAAGCAACCAAGGTGCATAACAGCAGCAATAATTTCATCATATGAAGTCTTCAAGTGGGCAGCACTGCATACAATCATTGTAAAGGTATCATTGTACTTAGTCATTGTAAATACATTATTGTACAAATTGTACTAGTATCTATCTACCAAGGGTTGAAGAGGCAGTGTTGGGAGGTCTAGGATCATATTTAGGTGGTTGTGTCAAAGTTGGGGTTATGGTCTAGTATATCTTCTTCTTCTACATCATTCTATATCATTGTAAAGTGGACCATTTTCCCTGGTACGAGAGTCCATTCATTTTTTATTCTTCTATAGGGTGGTAGGGTGGTGCTAGGGTGAGTTGTAGCTCATTGGGTGTTGGGGCATCCGTTCAGTTGACTACTGAAGAATCTCGGGCGTTGGAGCGTCCATCCAATGGGAGTTGGAGAAGAATGCTTTTCTAGATTCTAGGAAGTTGGAGCTTTATTTTCAATTGGAGTTGAATATTAAAGAATTATTAGAAAAGAATTAGGTGGTTTTTGTCCCGGAGTGGGTTTCCACCTTAAAAACTTTGTGCATTTGTGTTCCTCTTGTTTGCTGCTATCATTGTACAAACAATGATAATAATTGAAGATTAACTAATGCTCTAATTAAAAGGAATACTGATTCACCCCCCCACCCCCCTCTCAGTATTTCCAACAATTGGTATCAGAGCTTGGTTCCTTCAATAACAGTTTAACAGTTGGAAGGAGGTCATGGAGCATACCAAGAATGGTGTACCTCTATTCAATGAAAATAATTATGTACTTTGGAAAGGAAGAATGGAGGTCTATATCTTGGCGCAAGGTTACAAAGTATGGGACACTGTTCAAAATGGATTTACATCAATTGCGGATGAACAAGGTAAGAAGAATTTGGTAAATGATGCAAAAGAAAAGAATATTATTATCAGTGGACTTATTGAATCTGCTTATCATAAGGTGTTGGGTTGTAAAACCACCAAAAATGTATGGGGAAAGCTTGAGAATATATATATGCAGGTGACTCAAATGTCAAAGAAGCAAAGCTTCAAATCTATAGAGAAAAATTTGAGCAACTCAGAATGAAAGAAGATTGCAACATTGTTGCATACTTCCAATACGTTGATGAAATAACCAATACTCTGGAAGGATTGGGAGAGCCAGTTGACGAGAAGACTATTATATGGAATATTCTTAGAATGTTACCAGGGAGATTCAACCCAAAGGTATCGGTCTTAGAATACAGTGCAAATCTGGACAAACTCAGCAAAGAGGAATTACATGGAGTTCTCATAGCATATGAAATGAGACTTGATGAAGAAGAGGGTACTTCGCATCTAGAAACTGTGTTCGTTGCATCTAAGAAAACCAATAATGATAAACAACATTCAATTGAAAAGACATGCACGTGCAAGTGTGAAGAAAAGGGAGATGATGAAGAAGGTCTTTCAGATGAAGAATATGCTTACTTCACGAGAAAACTACAAATTGGTAAGGGACAATTCAAAGGTAAACTTCCATTGATATGTTTCAGCTATAATGAGGTTGGGAATTTTGCAGCAAAATGTCCAAACAAAAGTAATGGAAACTCAAAAAGAAATAAAGGCTTTAAGAAATTCAACAAGCAAGGATCCAAAAGGAACTTTCTCTCTAAAGAAGATAGCTCATCATCTGATGAAGACAATGATAGTGAAGAAGAAGCCAATGAGAGAGTATTGTTTATGGCCAAGCACAATAAACCCAAGCACAATAAGAAAGAGGTATCAAACAACGAAGAAGAAGGATGGACCATAGACGAATTTTATGTGAAGAAGAAATCAAGCTTATAAAAGATCTCAAGGCGGAGAAGATCCGTTCCAAAACTCTTGAAGAACAAGTTCAAGGTCTCAAAATTGAAGTTGAAGAACACAAATGCATTGAAGAGTCACTTCAAAAGAAGTTGGAAGAAAGAAACCAAGAAAGGGAAGAATTAGAAGCCAAAGTAGTCTCGCTACGTGAGGAAGTGAAGAAAGGAAAAACTATCCAAAACTATGCCAACAGCTCAAGGGCATTGGAAGAACTCATCAACAATCAACGATCTTACAATGACAAAACTGGCATTGGTTACAAAGAAGAAGAAGCAGGACCTTCTACAAAAAAATACAATGAACCTATGAGATCTGACATGCATGTAGACTTCATTGGACAAGATTCGCAAGAACAGCCTTGGAAGACAATTCCTCGACGAAAATTTCCATCCAGGTACCAACATATTTTTTATGGCTACTGTTATTCATGTGAAAAATTTGGTCATAAAGTTGTATAATGTCGCACGTATGCTATGAACGAATACAATTCCAGGAGATCTGTCAAATATGAACCTCCCAGGGCTCAGCGAAACATCAATAGATTTGAACATTTAAGAAATAATATTGAATGTTACAAATGTCGAAACTTTGGACACATAGCCAAAGACTGCAGACTTGAAAATCCTCTAGAAGAATCTTCGAAGCCACATAATGAACGAACATGGAAGAAGAAGAAGAATGATAATTGTGCTCTCGCTCTCAAGGCTCAAAAGAACAAAGATGTGTGGTATGTTGATAGCGGTTGCTCAACGCATATGACTGGAGATAGAAATAAATTTATATCTCTGAAAGAGAAGAAGGATGGAACCGTGTCCTTTGGAAATGATGGATCTTCAAATGTTATAGGATCAGGTACTGTCACTCTCGGAAGCAAAGATTCTCTAGCCAATAATGTTCTACTGGTTGAAAACATGAATCACAATTTTCTCAGTGTTGGACAAATGTGTGATCAAGGACACACAATACTATTCAACTCCACGAAATGTGAAATCAGGAAAGGCGTGTATGGTGAAATTGTGGCTACAGCAAGTCGAGCTCCAAACGACATATATGTTCTAGATGAAGAAACTAAAGCATGTCTAATAGCTAAAGAGGATGATACAATAATTGGTAGCAATGATGATCGACTAAGTAAGAATTTTGCTACAAAGGTGCAAAGTGATTTCGAGATGTCTTTACTTGGTTGCAAATTGAGCATAGATGACTCATCTAAGGATGTGGATCAAAGGTTGTATAGATCTATGATTAGTAGTCTTCTATATGTAATAGCCTCCCAACCAGATGTTATGCAAGCAGTTGGACAAGTAGCAAGATTCCAAGCAACACCAAAAGAATCACATATCAAATATTCGCCAGCATTGGAATATCTTCGCCAGAAGCTTGGGATTCTCCCAAGTTCTCTTTAGATTTTCCTTTTTCAGAATATAAAGGGGGAGTGGAAGTGTGTACAGGTCTGCAGGATGGTTGTGTGTCAGCGCGAGTGGAAGTGTGTACAGGTCCGCAGGATGTTTGTGTTTCAGGGGGAGTTACCCTTTTCCATTGATGTCAAAGGGGGAGAGAATGTTTTAGGAAGAGGTGTCATGATCGCAGGGGGAGTACTTGTGTTGCCATCAATGCCAAAGGGGGAGATTGTTGATCAACGGTTGTCATTGATGTCAACCCAAGAAGCACCAGGGGCTAACCCAATATTGCATGGGAATTTTGACCTACCAAATTAATATATTCTGGGTCAATAATTCTTTTGATGGTTTCTAATTGTCGAGATGTTTCCGTTGATATATGGCACGCCATGTAATTCTTCACGGTTTGAGAGATATTCATGTTTGAAGTTTGTACCCTAGTTAGTGGGCTAAAACCCCATGGGGTTGGGGCATGGGTCATTGAAAAGTCATAATTAATATTTTTTATGCTCCTAAAATCCCTCCCACGTTCACTTGTTGAAGCCCCTCTCAACTTAAGCATTCATATAAATTGTGATCTTCATTTCCTCCTTATGTATGGGATTTGGCCATCTAAAACAGGTCATCATGGAAATTTCGCTCTAAAGTTTTTTCTACGAATGCTCAGAAGCTGAAATTTTTATGACGCGAAGCTGAAATCCTAAGGAATATGCAATAAAAAATTTAGATCAAGTTGCGGAATATTTTTGGAGATATGATCTGTGGAAGTAAGAATTTTTGCAGGCTCCTGAAATTCATCTCAAAGAAGTGACCTTGGTAAAATAGTCATAACTCTCTCTCTGAGTATCGGATTGGAATGATGTAAAAAGTGACAGATATTAAACAGCCTGTAATTTTCTCTCTATCAATTTTAGAAACAAATGAAGAAACAATGACATGTGGCACGCCGTACAAGTACGCTCTTCTGAAACAGTCCATAATTAGGGCATTGTGAGAGATTGGGTATAACTCTCTCTTCAAGAATCCAAATTGGGTCAGAACTGTGGCATTGAAAAGATGAATCAGAGGACTAATACAAGACCAAAAATTAGATATTGAGGTTCTTAAATGACAGAGATACACTAGATTCAATATCGAGCTCCTAGAAGGCAATAAAAAGCTAGATCATGTGTTGTCAAGGGTTGCAAAGGACCAAAATTTCTATGGTAGAAAATAAAAGCAAGGTGCAGTAGAGGTTAGCATGAAAAGAGCAGAATCCAAGGTGCATAACAGCAGCAAGAAGTTCATCATATGAAGTCTTCAAGTGGGCAGCACTGCATACAATCATTGTAAAGGTATCATTGTACCTAGTCATTGTAAATACATTATTGTACAAATTGTACTAGTATCTATCTGCCAAGGGTTGAAGAGGCAGTGTTGGGAGGTCTAGGATCATCATTAGGTGGTTGTGTCAAAGTTGGGGTTATGGTCTAGTATATCTTCTTCTTCTACATTATTCTATATCATTGTAAAGTGGACCATTTTCCCTGGTACGGGAGTCCATTCTTCTTTTATTCTTCTATAGGGTGGTAGGGTGGTGCTAGGGTGAGTTGTAGCTCATTGGGTGTTGGGGCATCCATTCAGTGACTACTGAATAATCTCGGGTGTTGGAGCGTCCATCCAGTAGGAGCTGGAGAAGAATGCTTTTCTAGATTCTAGGAAGTTGGAGCTTTATTTTCAATTGGAGTTGAAAAGAATTATTAGAAAAGCATTAGGTGGTTTTTGTCCCGGAGTGGGTTTCCACCTTAAAAATTGTGTGCATTTGTGTTCCTCTTGTTTGCTGCTATCATTTTACAAACACTGATAATAATTGAAGATTAACTAATGCTCAATTGAAAGGAATACTGATTCACCCCTCCCCCCTCTTAGTATTTCCAACAGATGTTCCATGGATTTGAAAAAAAATGATCTCTCTATGGCAAAGGAATTTATAATGGGTGTGATGGTTCCATCTTCATAAGGGTCTTCACTATGATGCTGCTTCACCATGGATGACCATTTGTCAAGGTTGAAATCTCATGACCATTTGAATCTTCTAAGAGTACGTATAATGTCAAAAGCATGACTTTATTATTTTTTATATTAATAAATTTTATCCCATGTAGGGATAATAAAGAATAACTAATTTTGTATATTATTTCACATTTTTATAACTTTGCAATGTCATTATCCTTTGCTCATTCGTAGGTGTGTGAAACATGAATTCCCCCAAGACCTAGGACATGTCATATATAAATTATCTACATTTGTACATTGGATCACGTCAAAGGAGATTCATGTGGCTAGCACTCCACGGTGGCGTCAAGAGATAGTTGATATTGTTTGTATGTTTGAGAACGAATTGCCGACGAGTTTCATGGAATTGCAGGTTCATATTATAATCCACCTAGTAGATGAGATTGAATTATTTGGGGTGGTTTCTTGTTTTTGGACGTTCTTCTTAGAGAGGTACATGAAGAAATTAAAAAGGTTTTGTTTTGAAAAGGGAAAAACCCGAGGGGTCTATGGTAGAGGTGTACATATCGTATGAGTATTTCTATTATTCCAGTGAGTACATCAAGAAGATCAACAACAGACCAGGTGCGGTGATTTGGGACGATGAAAGGGATGAAGACAAAAGAGAAGGGGAGCTACTTCAAACGAATGGAAAAAGGCGCTTGATAAAGAGTAAGTGACTTATAAATTTTCAAATTTACATAAAGTAAATATTCATGTTGAACTTCGATATAATGTATATTTTGATCTCATATGTATTATATGTCAGTTTGATTTCATAGTGAATTCATAAATTGAAGCAATCAATAAATTCGTTATTTACAATTCCGAAGCGACACAACCATAGGTCGTATTGTAGGAACAAAAGAGGATGAAATGGGATACTGACAAGAAAGAATTCAGACAGTTTAATGGTATAACTGTGCCTTGTCCTGATAATTTAAAATAAAATATTCCAAAAATATGCCCCAACAGTTGGGTGGATGACCAAGTTAGAGAGAAAAACGGTGCACCCAGTCGTTACCTGCGTGTTGAAGAGGATGCGCTAAATGTAGGGATTGGGTGACCCACTCGGTAATAATATATTTATGTACATTTTAAACTTAAAAATGCACCTTTGAAATGTTATTACATCTATGTTATGCATAATTATGGTCTACAAAAAAATCAAATTCCCTAAGTGTGGTGCTAGGCACTTAGAACAACAGATTAAAGACTTTTTTATCACTTTCTCTAAGAATAAACACGCATACAGAAATATAGAAGAACCTAATTGTGATCCAAGTGCTTCCTATTCTCCTTCTGTCACTTTTGTTTTAGCTTCCAACCCAACTTAGATTTCCAGATTGATTCCTGTAAGTATAAACAGAGAACAGAAAAAGATTTTCAATATACAGATGCCTACTTATCTTAATCATTTAAATCGATTAAACATGAAACATATATATCATTCAAGATTCCATTGCATGAGAAATAGAAACATAAACGGATACATATATGGGAAAATGAACATAAATCTCTATTAAATAGTAGAAGGGGGAGGTTACAACCAATGATTGATTTGATATCACCAACTCCAACTTCATCCCAGCCTCAGCACAATCAACATCTCACCAGTAGCATATCACTTCTTTCACTCTCTCAATTGAGAATCCAACAACATTTCTTTACCAAAATTATTCCTTCCCTAGAACTAGGATCTATGCTCAATTTATAAGGTAGTTGAAGGTAGTTTCTCAATCAATGACTTTATAATAATAGGCAAGACATGTTCCCAAGATCAAAGGTTTTAGATGGACACTTAGATTCAAATTTTGACACATATGGACTCTCCTAGAAGGCATTGGCCATGTGGCGATTCCAGAACAATGAGAAATTCGCTCCCATTCGACCAACGCACTCTTAAATGTCAGGAAGTGCATTGTAGTGCACCCTTGAATGGAGGGAGATGCATATGAAACACAGTTAGTCCCTTGAGAGGCAGCATTGGTGAGCTCATGAGTGATATAAAAATTACTTCAAACCTTGGAAATCTCACAATAGAAGTCATGAATGATTTGTTATTTTCTTAGGGCATGTAGCAACTGAAATGATAGGGGATGATAGAACCTATTTCATTGGTCTTGGGCATGATGTCCATTTTGACTAGGTCATGGGGGATGATGCCCAAATTGACCTATAATAGTTTCCCCCTAAAGCATGATTTCAGAATAATAACAATATTTTTTGAATGAGATGCTTTACGACGTGATGGGCTGGAATTGAAGTAGAGTGGTGACCTGCATCAATCTTACAATACATTACATCATAATATTTCCTCTTGATCACGAATTTTTGAGGAGGCATTCACATGCTCAGCACATAAACTATCTAATAACATGTACATAGTGCAGAAAGTTGTATACATTGGAATGTTGCCCAATACATACATGCCTATAGATATAGGCCCATGTTTGGATGACGATCTGTATGTAAGGTCACTGTATAGATGATGTGTACAACAATGTTGAAATTGCAGCCCAGGTGGCTGAAACTAGATCCAAGGTCTTCTTATCTTGTTCACTCGATCATTCGGGTACAAGTCTAGCCATGAAAATATATGATTGGTAGTCAAACATGGTAAGACATCATTTGATTACCAGCCAATGATGTGATTTTTTAACAAACACAAGAGAACCATCGTTGAGGTTAATGGCTCTCAAGGTACTGTAGTACATTTTGTAAGGCGTGAATAGATGATTTGATGTCGAATGCCAAAAAAAATATTTCGGTCAAAGGTCTGGAAGCAAGGATCTTGTCGATGTTGTAACAAGCCTCATGGTACTGGAAGATGATGTTTCTAAGTAAACTTCCTGGATAATGATTTGATGTCGACAGGAAGCCACTTTATCGTGAAATGGGAGTTACTAATTTCAGAGACAAAATGTGACTTTATATAGCAATATTCAAGGGTGACTATCATGAGAATGAAGGTTTATGAATATTGCAAAAGGATGAGTATTCACTGGATGACTTCTCTTGAACATATTGGCGACACTGAGATGAGTTGGTAGCATTGACCCAAAACCGAAGTGAAGGTATGATGAACCATAGGTGTGAATGAACCGTCAAGAAGATTACCCAACCCAAACATTCACAATGATGAAGTGAAGTGTCATGTTAAAGAGTGACCTACTACTGTAAAAGTTCTGTTCACTTTCCTAAATTTTCCCCGATCATTTGTCGACCAGTACCTCTTTATTTTTTAACAAGCTTGAGGATCATAACATATGCTTGATCTATAATTCAACCCTTTGGGTGAATAATATATCGCTATTTAATAATTTAACGAGTCTAAAATGAATAAAAATCGATACTTGCCATGATCAACAATCCCATCGCTATTTTATGTTTTAACAAGCCTAACGACAGTGACAACCCGTTCCTTTTTCATATTTAGAGAGTTTTAAAAATAGGACAAAAGAAAACTCCATAAGTACTTTTTCGTAAAGCTGTCGCTTAGATCCGAAAAAGTGTAAATTGATATATGAGAGAAAATCCTAGCCATGTTTGACTAAGGGTTTCCTTTTTCGTAAATAATCTATCTTAGTCCATAAAAGGGTTAAACTTATATTGAGTAGATGTCATTTCATTTACTTTTACGAGCTCTAAAAGACAAGTGCTCGACAATATTTTCACATTATCGGAGTATGAAAAGAGGTAAAAGAAGACTTTAGGGGTTCCTTTTTCACTGTTATCGAAGCTCGAAAAAGAGATAAAAGTGTGCTTCAAGTCCTTTTTCATTTTTATCAAAGCTCAAAAAATAAGGATAAAAATATGCTTTGTGGTCAAATCATTTTCGAAATAAATTTTCATGACTAATCTACTATATCAGTTGCAAACCTGTTCAGAACAACATCAAATGGATTAAAAATACTTGTTTCATGATAAAAAATGAATAAAACTATACTCACAGCCATAAATATAATTTTTAAATAATCAAATGACTAATTAAAAGAGTTTTACCATTCATTTTTACCATTTGAAATATACCATTTTCATTTTGGAGCTTTGAACCTATTTTTTCCCTCGAACTTCAGCTATTGATTGCGATCAATTTTGTGGGCGGTTTTCCTCTCTGTTTGATCTAGGTTGGTGCCATAAACCTCCTATTTCCTTTAGTTTTTTTTTTTTTTCATTTCATTGCAATTTTTTAGGGATTTGGGCCCCTTAGGGTAAATTTATTATCAAAAGAGGGAAACACACCCTTGGATGTTGAAACCTACATTGGAGTGCACCTGAAATGAAGGCTATGTGCATGTGTAATGCACTGTCTCTTGTCTAAGGCTAAGTTGGGCTCAATTCACATTTTTTGTTCTTGTATTGTACCCAAATTTTACCTAATTTTTTGCATGAAAAGGGTCTTAATGAATATTATGGTTGTAATTCAGGGATTAATTGGACTAAAATGACAATTACTTGGAGGGAAAGAGAGCATGAAGAACAAAACATGATTTCCCTTAATGATCCAGGTACTGTAAGAGCCCTCAGAGACTGTGTGTTATTGAATTACTTCCGTCTATCAGGTATAAGGCAACAAATGGAACTATTGGAGTTCCTTGTTTGTGCATGGGATCCGTCAATTGAGGAATTTTATATTGGGAACAAAGTGGTCCCAATTTCAGTGGAGGATATCTATTTTATGCTAGGCTTGTCAAGGAGAGGCCTATCCATTTCTCTCTCAGGGTCTGCTCTTGGAGGAGAGACATTGAGAGACTATGTTTTTTAGTATATGGAAAACATAATACAAAACATAGGGGCAGAGCCTAGCAAGGATGGGGAAATAAACATCAGTGATGTTCATGATTTTCCATTGAGAACCATCTTATTCATGATCGCAAAGCTTATTGGTACTTCTACACTACATGTAGCGAATGGATATTATATGCAGTATGTGCTAGAGTGCATGGAACCAACAGTTTTCAACTGGGCTGAAGTTGCACTCTCTCAAATGAAAGAAAAACTGAGCAAGACAAAGGGAGGAAGGAAGAAAATTTTCAACTATGGTTCAATCCTCATTTCTTTTGCCTTAGAGTGGATTCCACTGATGCAGCCTCAGCATGTGACGTTGGGTATATCTAACCCTAGAGATCCAAGGATGTAGAGATGGGTAGAACTGATGGATAGACATGCTGGTCAATTGACCATCATGTTCTCGACTGCATTCTTCTCCTAGTTCAGGCAACAGATTATCACCATCGATGACTATGCATATGCAGGCGTCGAATTCGGAGGAGATCCAGATTTAGCTTTACCAGAAGGCGCTCAGTGGGGTGCAATTGGTAAGAATTTTTTGACCATGTTTTTTATATTTTTCTAAGGTTTATACATGTTTTTGTATTTTTATCTTCTCCCAAGACTAAACTAAAGTTTTGATGTAATGCAGATGTGGGTCGAGTTCAATTAGTGGGAGAGCTAGTGCATGGAGCGGATGAGCCAGCAAAGAGGGTTTTCAGGAGAGAAGTCCTTCAATATTTGGATATGGATGAGACTCTTGCTGAGCTTCAGCAACACATACAGGGGTTGACCTTCGGGTTTTCGTATTTCCAAATCGAAGAGTTACACATGCGACTGCAGTGCCATACTATTGGCGTTCCTAACCACTGGATGCAGTTACTATGTAGGATAGCTAGATCAGTAGCATGTTATCATGAGCATCACTAGTTTACTTTTTACATGTTGCATATATTTTGAGGTCAGATGACCAATGTGTCTTGGGCACAAATTTTGTAAAAACCTATAACTATCTATCTATTTGATTTTAGTGTTTTCCTATGTTTATTTCACAATCCTATTCAATTATGTGAATGTATATTTACATGTGTTGCAAATGTCTATTTATTACATAATTCGCTAAAGAATTAGTTAATGTGTTCAATTTTCTGGAAATGTGTTGATATTGAATAAAATTAATTTTATTTTGACCAAATTTATTTTGATGTGATTTTTACTGAAAGATTTTACTCACAATTTATGGATCACAAAAGCCAATTTCCTAATATAAAAATTAAAATGTCTTTCCAAAAGTTGAACTCTTAGGAAAATACGATGCAGTGTTAGATTTCTAACAGTATCAACACTAGTAAGTTGTAATACCATAATTTGTGAGTCTAGCCTTATGATGATGCAGTTAGTACCAAATGAAATGGCATCAAAGAGAAGTTCAATCAACTCGCTATAATCAGTGATATTGTTTGTAGATCGACAGATACAAATTCCTTGAAAACTCACTAACTCGTTGTTCAGAACGAAAATGGCCCACACTGCAGAGGATAGATTTTGTGTACTACGACTAGAACCATCAACATACCCAACAAATGTTTCCAAAGATTCAGACATCTGCGATGAAATGTAAAATGGATTACTAACGTCAAGAAAACTATATATATATATATAAAACTAAGATAGTAAATGCAAATCAACAACATATATATACAATATAATACAAAAAATTACTACGCTCATGATTAAGCATAGTAATGTTTCAGATATAACCCATTTCGAGGTTGCGCCAACGGAATTCCATCGTAATCTACTAACTCGTAGGCACCCTTAGCAAGAACTCATTTGAAAATATAGGGGCCATGCCATAATAGTTCGAATTTCCCTATACCTATTACATCAGCATCTGATCATAAAGAAGGACCAGGTCACCCTCTGAGAAAATGTGAGGTTGGACATGCTTGTCATATTCTACCTTTATACGTCTCTTATGTGCTCCGTTGACAAATTGGGCTTCACAATGCATTTCATCAATATGGATGAGGTTAAAAATACGTGCTTCTTAAAATTGTATCGACACCACAACGAAAAAGTGTATCACCGACGGTCAGGTAATATTTGGCTTGGTATCGAATACGTCGTTGGTCAGAGTGAGAGGTATCTGGTTGAAAAGTCTGGGTCTGGAGCTAAATGATAAAATCCCCATACCAAGGATCGGATGATCCAATCAGATATAGAGACTCATCAGGAATATATGGTTCCGACATAGTAGCAGTACTATCAGAGGGAAGGTCACAGAGAAGCTCAACCAAAACTAAAGACTTCTTTGACTTGGATTTGATGAATTCCAAATCAAATTCCTGCAAAATGACAATCCATTTTGAATAGTTCCCCCCCATAAATTGATGTGATAAGATGTAATTCATGGGGTTGCAATTCGAGATGAAAATGGTTTTCCGGAATGGGATGTAGTGGCGAAATATTTAGATAATGTTAGCACCTGATCTGGACCCCAGGCTGAAAGAGGGAAAAACAGGGTAACAACTAAACCACACTTAGCCTTGTAGCTAGCCCTAAAAGGTCAGGAGAGGATTCTCTCCGTGAAATATATTCAATAAAATGCAATAATGATATGATATTAGGCTAGGTAAAATGATGGGAAGGAATTTTAATAAATGAAATGAATTTTCAGGGATGTGTGGGACAAAATGGGACAGTTTGAAAATTGGAAATTAAATCAAGATACAGGGTATTTCATGGGGCAAGGTAGGCAGGAAATTTTAGCAATTAAGGTTTAAATAAGGATGAAATGGAAAGAATGGTGAGGAGCTGAAAAGGGCATTAGAAATGGATCCTTTTCAAACAGAAGAAAAACACAGAGTATGAATGATTTCCCAAGGCAGGGCATAAAAATGGATCCTACCTTTCTATCTTGAAAGCATTCAAAAGGAAATGTTTATGGATGAAATGTGAAACATAACAATTTACATATGAAACAAAGGAGAGAAAAAAATGCTAAATTTCATACCACATGGATCCCACAAATCAGAGCTGCATCTCTTATTAATTCCCTGTCAAATTGTACAATGGAGCGCAGAGCGTTCTTTTCCACACTATTCCCCTACTGCTAAGTTACAAACTGATTCACAATTACATTAAATAGGCTGAAATGTGGGAACATATATCCACAGAAAAGGGGAGCTGTTCTGACAGCTCAAGAACTAAAAACTGAATATGGAAGAGAAAACCAACAATCTTCCCCTGAAAATAAGGGACAACATTACATTTGACTACTTGGAGATTCGCTGTTATACATGGATGAAAGAAAATAGGCAATTTGAAAAATAGATTTCCTACTTTGCTGCTATTGTAGCCATTTCCGTCTTATATTTAACTCTCGGTCCTTTAACTGTCTTTCACTATTTTTATCCTTTTGAAGAAAATTGAATTTCTAATAAAACACCTTTGGAATGAAATGAAATGAATTTATGCCTTTTGTGAAAGGAAAAATGATTTTTTTTTTTTAATAAATAGGAGCGAACGAAAGGAGGCGGGACCTACACTGCAGTCAGAATCGGAAGGAGTGGGAGGGGGGATACATTCATATAATAAACATTGAAAATATACGTTGTGATGGCGCCATCGCAATCAAGATCGAGGGTTGGTATACATGTGAGACAAGCCACATAAAACTCCGATGCGATTAGCATAAGACCGATGGGGTAATCAATAAGAAAGCGTGGAATTCCTTTGTAAATAAATAAAAATGTTTTTTTCACTTTTTACAAAGGGAGGAAGAACTTTTTATTAGAAAGGGCAGAGGGCCTTTATGGTGGGACTGGGGTATGAATAATCGCAATCGGAATCGGGTAAATGGGGTGAGCGCATCACATAACACAATATAATACTTCCGATGTGACGAGATTAAACAATGGGAAATCTTTTAATAAACATGATAAAATGTGATTTGGAACTTACAAAGGGAAAGGGCCTTTGGTAATATAAATGGGCGGAAGTGTTATGTGGTGGGACCAGGATCCATCAGCATCGGGGATCGGAGGAAAGCAGGGCGGGGTGCAATATAAATAACGTCGATGCCGATGAGCATGATGGCTTGTAAGCCGTTCGATCAGATGAATAGATCAACGATGGGAGTGCAATCGTAGCATGTCAATTAGGCGCGCTCAATCGGGAGAAGCATTTTATGGAATCGTCGATTGCGATGGGTCCAATCGCATATGGGCCGTCAGATTAGGGGGGGCCGAGCAACGGTTAGGATGCTCATCAGCGGGTTTCCATCGGAGATATACAATCGGGAGCCATTTGACGTAATCGCATCGGAGGTTTCGCGATGGGCTAATCGGGGCGCACTTACAAAATGTGCCGATGCGATGGGAAAGGGACTTTGGGTAGGTGGGGTTTTATATTATAAAACCTTAAAATTTTTATCATAAGGTTCAAAGGGATGGAGGGGAACTGGTTAGAACGGCAGGGATTTATATGATATAGAACTTTTTTTTTAAATTTTATTATAAAGTTCTATGGTATGGAGGGAAAGTGGTTAGAACGGTGGGGATTTATATGATATAGAAATTTTTTTAAAATTTTTTATTATAAAGTTCTATGGTATGGAGGGGAAGTGGTTAATACATCGCATATGTGTTTTAAATGATTTTATAATGCAATTTTATAATCGGAGGGGGGGGAAAAGGGATTTATTAAAGAAAATATATACTTTAATAAAGTAAAGTTTAGGGAAAGGTGGGAAAAGGGGAAGGTTAGGGAATAGGGACTTTTACTTCACTTAGGCATAAATTTCAATCCAAAAGTCAGTTTTGAGAGTGTTGTATACCGTTGGAAAGCTCTTTCTGGGCTCTTTCTGCTGAATCTACTTGGAACATGATTTGACGCTGAACATGTTGTGGAAAACGTATCTGAAGGTAGGGTGATGACTTTGTGGAGATAACATCTTCTGAATTGTGACTTATTACATATGCTAACATAAAATTACATAATGAATGATAATAAAAGAAAATTATCATGTTTTAACCTTTTGAGGTGAAAATTATGTCAAACTAAGTAAAACATCTCTTTGATCTTCCAGGTGCTGTGATTTTGAGTTTGTTGACTTCCTCATGACCTTGATGATATTTATTGACACTTGACCAATTAATTCGACCATGATGAGATCCTAGAACCTAATGAGACCCATCCCTATGACCTAATGATATGAATTTAAGAGTAAAAGAGTGACTCATGACTAGAGACCACAGAGAGGAGAATCAGAAAGTTTCACATGAGGGAAAACTGATGAAAAATCACTACCATCAATGAATCCATGACCTAGCGGAATGGTGAAATTTATTGGTATGGGACTCCTAATATGAAAATGCAAAAGAGAAATTTTGATCACTGATGGAAGTATGACTAGACTGACACTAACATTGGCTCCAATGGGGATGGTAGCTCCTTGGAGGTGCCAAGAACACCGTAGACCAAGTAGCCTTATCCATTGAGCATGAAGTCAAAAACACTGAAAACTGACACTATGCAGACTGAATCTGACTCAAGACTAAGACTGAAAACTGAAATAAAACCAAACCATACACATATCATCCAAGTTTTATAGCCTTCACCTCGAGCCCCAAACTTGAATGACTGTGTACTTGAACTCTGATAAAAAATAACATGGTATATACAATGATGATGCCATAGATTTCTAATCCATTGTCTTCAACAATGGTAGTGCTTCAAAATCCTACCATTCACAACTCCTCCAGGGAAATCTTGGCCTTCCATTTCTGAGAGCAAGAAGGCATTCTGTCCCCTATATGCTGAAATCCTTTATGGTCCTTTCCAAAGGTTGTCAAACTCACCGTGCTTCCCTTTTTCCTCATTTCTTGCATCCCATCTCAACACCACATCATCTAGCTGAAACCTTTCTGCTCTGGTCTTTCGGTCATAGATATTTTTAATCTTCTCCTACAACTAGACATCGTTCTATGACACTTCCTCTCTTGTTTGCTGAAGGTGGATCATCTGATTTATTCTTCACTGATTGTCATCGTCCTCGCTGCCAACTTCTTGCAATAATCTCATAACTGGGATTGTAAGTGATGTAGGAAAGATAGCATCAGTACCATAAAATAGTTCAAAAGGTGACATACCTATGGATTTCTTACTGCTAACTCTGTCTGCCCACAGTGCGTTGATGAGCTTTCGGTGCCAATTTCTTTTATTAGCCTCCAGAAATTTCTTAATTATATTTATCAGTGATTTGTTCGATGATTCTGCCAGGCCGTTGCCTTGTGGATATCACGATGTTGAATGGCCCAGCACGATATTATACTTATCGTAGAACTCCACCATTTTCTTAGACCTAAACGCTGCTGCGTTATCTGTTATAATTTTATATGGGCAGCCAAAACGAGATAAAATATTTGTTTCAAGGAATTGAATAATTACCGTGTCTGTAGCCTGCCTGGCTGGGACGGCCTCGATCCATTTAGTGAAGTAGTCTGTACCTGTTAGGATCCATCGATGCTGCGCTGATGAAGCGGGATGTATTTCTCCTATGAAATCGAGTCCCCACTGCTGGAAGGGAGTGTTCACTAAAACTGGCTTTAAAGGAAGAGGAAGCAATTTCTTCTTTCCTTGGAAAATTTGGCATTCATGACAATTAATAACTGTTTTATATAAATCAGAAAATAATGTGGGCCAATAGTATCCTGCTGTCAATACCTTGTTAGTTGTAGTCTTCCAAAACAAGTGACTGCCACAATCACCCTTGTGAAAATCATGCATTACCTTCTGTGCCTCTTCTTCAACCAAACAATTGAGCATAACACCTCCTAGATCTTTCCAATAAAGAGCACCATTTAAAATACAATATTTTTTTTCAGATTTAAGTTTCAGCGATCTACCTTTACTCTTAGACATTCCTGGAGGTGGAGAAAGATGTTGAAGAACATAAACAATATCTGAATACCAAGAGGACTGCAGAAAAATATCTGAAATTGGGACAAGCAAACATGCATCTTCATTTTCTGACATTGCTGTTATGAGGTTTATATCCAGGGCACGCATATTTGATTGGGCCATTAATTTTTCCAAGCCTTGGCCTTTGATCAACTTTGTGGGCTTGATCTCCAAGTCATACTCCAACATAGCTGCTATCCACTTACCTCTTCGACCTTCTGGATCAGTTTGCATCAACACATCCTTCACTGATACATTAGGCACATATGCTATAATATGTGAATGCAGAATATAGACCCTAAAATCCTTCAATGCCTTTATAAGAGCCAATGCTTTTTTTTTCAATAATATTGTACCTCAAAGCAACATCTCTAATAGTCCTACTAAAAAAGGCAATTGGCTTTTCAATCTGATCTCTCTTTTGCATTAACACAGCAGTCATAGTATGCTCCGAAGCAAATGAAAAAATAATAAAATCTTGAGTATAGTCAGGACTAATCAAGACTGGGGCATTGGAAAAATCAAACTTTAATGACTTGATAGCCTCTTCACTCCACTTGATAGTGCTATCCTTCTTCAACATGTTAGTCATTTCTCTTAGATGTTCAGCCAGATTGGGTATAAATCTGCACAAGAAGTTCATCTTACCATTGAATGCTTGGATCTCCTTTTTTTTCTGTGGAAGGTCTATGTGTTGAATTTCCTCCACTCTAGATGGATCGATGCGGATACCATCTTTAGAGATGATATGCCCCAACAACTTGCCTTCATCCATGGAAAAGAGACTCTTTTTTGGATTAAGAGAAATCCTAAACTTTCTGCATCGCTGAAACAAAATTCTCAAATGGTGCAAATGCTCATCATCAGAACCAGAAAATACTGTCAAATCATCCAAATAAACAACAAGAAAAACATATTTTTCATTGGCAAAAGCAATTTCCATTGCTCGCTGGAAAGTGGCTCCAGTGTTCTTCAGTCTGAATGGCATTTTAGCATACTAGAAGGTTCCCCAAGGTGTTGTGAAGGTAGTTATGTCTTGGTCTTTCTCATGCACCAAGATTTGGTTGTAGCCTGAGTAGCCATCAAGTAGTGACATCCTAGATGCTCCAACTACTCTCTGCAGAATATGGTCCATCTTCGGAAGTGGATAATTATCCTTTAAGGATGCCTTATTCAAATTCCAAAAATCTATGCACAATCTTATCTCTCTGTTGTAGCCTCTACAACACCCTCCAAAAAACCCCCACTTTGAATTTTTTTGGAGCCCCTTAAGCACAAAGAAAAGTTAAGTAAAAATTCGGGAGGGCTAAGTCGCTGAGTCGCAAACCTCAAATTTGTGGAAAACCGCGACCTCGCGACCTTGCGACCTTGCGACTCTGAGGTCGCAAGGTCGCAAGGTCACATATCTCTCACATCACCACGCCGTGCGACCCCATGACCCCATTAATGGCTTACATGTGTGACCTTTTTATATATAGGAGGTCGCTAGGTCGCATTTTGCATATGCAGCGAATAGAAAAAACGCCTCTGACAGGTCGACTGGAGCGCGATTTTCCTGGGTAAGTTGCCATTTTCCTCCTGCTATTTCCTTTTTTGGTTATTCTTGCCTAATCTCTTATCCCTCAGCCTTTAAATTTCCCCCTACCTTAGCCATTGTTTTCATTTTTCACTTAGGGTTTCCCTTTTGATTCCAACATTCACCCTGCTTGCCCAACTTATCACAGTTCCTCATCCAGCCTCTCATGGCCTGTATCCTGCTCCAAAAGCTATCCCCTGGCTCTGTCTGGCCCATTTAGCCCTATTTTTTTCAAGTTAAAGGGAAAATCAACTTCATGCCGTGTGCGCCAAAACCCCGGCAAGCCCTAGCCCGACTTGCGACCCTGCGACCAAGTCGCTAAGTCGCCAAGTCGCAAATTGCTTTTCCGTTTTTTTTTCTCATCTTCGCAACTCAACGACCTCACGACTTGGTCGCAGGGTCGCAAGGTCGCATCTCCGCCATTTTCTCACAACTTGCGACCTTGCGACCTCGCGACCTAGTCGCAAGGTCACACTTTTTCCTTTTTCTCACAACTTGCGACCCAGCAACCTGCGACCTGGTCGCAAGGTCACAAAGTCGCAAATTCTTAAAAATATCAACATCGCGACCTTGTGACCCTGCGACCTAGTAGGCCGCTTATTGAGCTCTTCCTGTGTCCCCAGTTGAAATAATTGATAAGCTGTAACTGGTCTTGTATCATCATGTCATATTTCTTATCTTGGGAGTCTTTCATCAATATGACAGGTGAATTCGAAGCGGACTTGGAGTGTATACCTGTCCCCTCAGATTCAAGCAACATGGGACCTCCAGTATCTTGGAAAAAAGACAAGAGACTGGCAGTGGAGGATGTAGAGATGGACATGCTAATGTCCCCACCCCCGAACTACAGAGATACCCTGTGCACATTTTCCAAAGGGGACAACATGCGTTGGTACCAAGTGTACCAAGAGTTCGCTAGAACAGAATTCCCAGAGCACCTCCCTGATCGGGAGATATACTTAAAGGTCAAAAGGTCTAAGATACATCTTGCAGGTGCCCATCCGGCTATATTCCCATGCCCAGAGATGATATATTAGATTATACAGAAAACTAACCCCAAGAAGTTCATAATCAGGGACAGCGAAGGCAAGGCTTTCGCAACACTCAAAGGCTCAGACGCTCATGTTTATTACTCTTTGCCTAAGTGAGAAGAAGACTTCACAAAAGAATGGAATATCGCCCATGCAGTTCCTATAGTTGACACTATAAAGAAGTGGTGGGAGGAGCCTGAGAAATTTAAGGTCAAGAAGGACCAGGAATATCCAGTGGCGAGCCTTAGGAAAGTATATAAATTAGTGGCTGCCATGCTTTGCAGAGTGTACGGGAACCCCGATGCCACCACCTTCAACGGCACATGGGCAATTCTCATGGAGTATTTCACAGTGCATGGCACCCGTTTCAACTGGGCTAGCATATTGATGACCTCCATTCATACAAAATTATCCTCGGCATTGGTACCAGATGAAGGAATGCCTTCTGAATTCTATATGGCCTCTTATTTGTTGGATGCCGTCTGTTCAAGGTTGCACTTTGAGAGATGGGTGCATAACTGGGATCCAAAACAGACCCATGCAATCCACTTACAAACTAAGGTGTTTTGGGATTCCAGGTATAAAC
This sequence comes from Pinus albicaulis, assembly GCA_034641835.2. Lineage (NCBI taxonomy): Eukaryota > Viridiplantae > Streptophyta > Pinopsida > Pinales > Pinaceae > Pinus > Pinus albicaulis. Next base: position 574,785,259 of record CM076582.1, on the reverse strand, counting down.
AAGACATAGAGTCGATCTCTCAAGTGTCCATCCCCGCTCTTTACAGAAAATTGTTCGGCCAAGACGCTCCTTGCATGTCTTGGTGAGCCATGGAGACGCTAGTCAAGGTGGCGCATTGGTTCCCATTCACAGAGTACACATTCATTCAAGTCTTTGGCTCATTCAGGGCCCCACATGCTATGCCTCGATTTGTCACAGACAGAATTCTCATGCAAGAGGTCTATTTCTAAATGTCTTCTGGTTTCTCCAGGGTCCTGTCCAAGGGTAAGAAGAAGTTGTGGCCTACGCTACCCCTCACTATCGGTGCATACACATTCAAAGACTTCAGATAGGTAGATTCAGAGGCAGAAGAGATGAAAATTTACCACCTTGGGGCATTAGAACACCAGACATATGACCCGGAAAGGATAGTTCCTAATCATTGCAAGCGGGCTAAGTTCAAATGGAACTACCAGCACACGGAATGCCTGAGTGAAGATGACAGAAGAAATTGGTACAATGCAGACTGAAAACTTGCTCCGGGGGCGGACTCTGGCCAAGAAGACCCAGATGACCAAACCTTGGAAGACAGGAGCTGTGAATTAGGAGGCGCTTCTTCTTCTCTGGCTAAAAAGTCTCGAACCAGTACAGGGCATAGTACTTCTACCCAAAAGAAAGAAATAGAAGCCCAAGCCCAGCAAGAAAGAGAGAAGAAGATGAAAGAAGAAAAATATAAGTGCAAGAAGAGCCTAAGGTCAGAGCAGAAGAAAAAATAGGCCAAGGAGGCCAAGAAGGAAAAGGAGAAACAAGAGGCGGAGGCTGCAACAGAACGGGAAATCAAGAAAGAGTTAGATAAAGTGGAAGCCGGCTTCCAGAAGAAGGCAGAGCAAGCTGCAGCAGCTGAGCGTAAAAGGAAAGCCGAATTGGAAGCAACAGCAGAAGTAGAGCTCAGGCGGAAGAGAGAACATGAAAAGGCAGAAGTCGAACGCCTACGAAGAGAAGAGGAAGAAAAGAAAAATAAAGTAGAGGAGGATGAAATGCTAGAGAACATCGAGGTATCTCCCCTTGAAGTACCTCTAGTCAGTACACGAGCCACGATCTCCGATGTCAGTTCATCCCAGGGGCAAGAAGAGGAGGTATTCGATCTCACCAGGCTCACGTACGATCAGTTCTCCTTCAAAATCCAACAGGAGAAAAGGAGATGCCTGGCGCTAAATCCTTCCTCCTCATCCATAGTCGCGATAGGAAAAGACATAGTCCTCGATACTAGGACTAATCCTGTGATGATAGCATCGGCCGGCACAGCTTTCGCTGCAGCCACAGAAGAGAATGTAACCAGAATGAGTAGAGATATCTTCTCTCTACAAAATAGGCTACATGAAGCAAAGCAGCGAGAGGCAAGAGCAGAACAGGAAAAGACGACATTGAGAGAGGAGGTTCAGCAACTCCGAAACAAAACACTCCTTGTCAATGAATTTCCGCTTACCATTCAGAGGGAGGTCGATATATTAGAGACTACCATGAGGCAAGTTTATGGGAAAATGTTTACCATAAAACAAACAGTCGCCCCCTTGGTGAAAGCCCAAACGGAAACTAAGCAAAGGCACGAGCAGCTGAAGGAAGCCTCAGCTGCCTTGGACAGAATGATGGACTGGACAGCATGGTACCCCCAGGGTCCCAAACATTTTCCAAAGAAGGAATGGATTCACACGCAAGATGCCAAAGTCCAGATCCGTATGAAAATGCAGTCCAAGGACCTAGACAAGGTGATGACTGCATACGAACATCTGATCAGCGGCACCGATTCGATGCACACCCTACATCACATTCCATCGCTGGGTGCATTGGACGAAAGGAAGACATGGGAGTAGGTGAATCAAGAGATCTAGTCATTTTTGCAGCCCATTAAGCAAGTTGTTGCCACTTCCGACCTTGCAGCATCACAAGAGAACCTGGACAAGTTTCTTGTCACGCTAGTCTGGGTCTACACCAAGCTCGCCTCTCTGTCCAACCAGATCTCACAGAAGAAAGAGACTCTAATCCCAAACGCTTTGGAGTGTATGCATCGACTAAAAGAAGAGGTCCCTTTGGTTTTTCCCATAGCAGCAGATTATCAGACTTGGCAAAACTTCCTCAAAGGACAACAGATTGATGCCCCTGATCTCACAATTGCGCGCACATCTTCATAATATGGTGGCAGTAGATTGATGGGAGCATTTGGAAATAGGTCGCAGGTTGCGCCACCCAGCCAGGTCGTAGGTTGCATTGCCCAGCCAGGTCGTAGGTCGCATTGCCCAGCCAGGTCGCAGGTCGCAGTTCCCTTCCAAGTCGCAAGGCAGCTCAAAAGTCAGGAAGGCAAAGAGTCAAGAAGCCCAAAGGGAAAATTTTGATCTATAAAACTCCCTCCGAGGAAAATGTAAAGGATATTTTTTTTGGGACTCAAGAGCTATACAACATTGTATTGAAAGATAACACTCTTTTGCATATGAATACAGATACTTGTTTAAAATCATTTTTGATCTTATGTGTTTTGTTGTGCAAACACTATGAGTATTTCTTATATAGTTTCGAAAATCTTTTGGTTAACGAAGCTACACTTTTAGTGGCATCATTTACGCATTATGGTTCTCTGTACTTGTGTAAATGATGTTTAGTTCATTTTGCTTTCTTAATGGATGTTAATGACTTTTCTTATTAGCATTTTTTTTATCTTTCACGAATGTAAAGGGGGCATCTCACCATAAAGAATTATTTCTTTTGTGGGTAGAATAGCCTATAAGCATAACCCCAATGATGTGTCGTTAACAACACCTCCTTCGGCGTCTATGCTTCATTATTTGTCTCGCTATGCATAGTGTTATATACGTGTTTAACACATCAATCATGTATCTTGTATCATTTGAATAAGTGTGTGTCCGCAGGTTCAATCGAGTTCTTTTGAGACCAAAGGGAAGGTGACTTAAGCGGTAGCCGGACCCACACTCCGGACGGGATCCCTATTCCAAACAGTTCAAGGTCTAATTGGGACTTTCTACCGAGGAGATCCCCTACTGTTGGCCAGACAGATTTTCCCGTCAAAAAATTTTGGCGCTAGAAGGAGGGCCTGAATGGCATCCTCCCAGCATACAAGCAACATTCCATCACAAACTCCCCATGGGGAGGTCATAAACGATGATACTACCCCTCCCCCTTTGGAAGATATTCCAGGGAAGGAGGTTCCGTATTATGAAATTAATAGAGAATAGTTGAGAGCCTTGTGCCCAGCTTCCCGCAATATCTTCAGGGATTTGCGATATGCCCCAATCATGAATTTCTTGACCCATACTAGGACCCCTGCTGAAAACATCACTCGTAATGGTGCTCTGGTGAGTTCCATACCCTAGTTGGTGAATTTCATGGTTGAAGACCTTGCCACTGCTGTCCATAGTAATGAACCTATTCCTGAGCTCCAAGTAGGCGAAGAGGAGAACTTTGGCATGACTGAACCCTTCCCTGACCCTCAGCCTAACCAAACCCAACAGAACAACAACCAAGTACACCCCCCACCTGGGGAAGGCGATGGAGATAGAGGCCGAGGGAACGAAGGCGAGGGAAATAGAGCCCGCGGGAACAGAGGCGAGGGAAATAGAGCCCGCGGGAATGGAGGCGAGGGAAATAGAGCCCGCAGGAATGAAGGCGAGGGAAATAGAGCTTGCAGAAATGAAGGTGAGCGGAACATAGGCCATGGGAATGGAGGTAGAGGAGATAGAGGCCGTGGCCAAGGACACCGTGCCACCCACCGCCGCCCAAACCAAAATAGGCCACCTGTTTACAATTGGGGATATCTCAGAAATATGGCCAACCATGAGGGATACCAAGATGAACACTCTCACCATGGGGGAGAAACATCGGCGTCAGGTACTGGGAGTGAATCTGAGTCTGAGATCAGGAACCACCAGCATGCTAGGAGAGTGCAACCACTTTATTGGATGGCCCAGTCCCCATTAGATCTTTTGGGCCCCCCCCACAACCTACCTAGGCACCCTGAGAAGAATCTCCCTAAGTTTTATCCCAAGAAAGGCACCTTGGTCGAGGATCATATAAGCAGCTTCTATCTTTCCCTGCAAATCATGAGGGTTCAAACAGATGACGTTGCTTGTCGCCTATTTCCACACACTCTTGAAAACAAAGCGGCCAACTGGTACCGCTCCCTCCCAAGTGCCTCCATTACGTCATGGGACCAGTTTCGTCGCGTGTTATTGCATAAATTTTCAGAGGAAAAAACCCCTTCCATGCTCCTCACGGAGTTAAGCACCATTAAGTGTCATAAGAAAGAGAAGGTTAAAGACTTCAATCAGCACTTTGCTACCATACTGCAAAATTTTCCCCCGAACCTGGCGTTGGATGAATCTATTACCATAGACTACTATACAAAATCTCTCCCCAGGGATATTGTCGTCTTCGTAAAACGTGAAGCTCGAGCCACCCTTGCAGCAAACTACGTGGCCTCCCTCGCTGTAGAAAGAGACATGCTTTCTATAGGAGCCATCGATCACGAAGGGAGGGATGACCACAAACCAATCACGAAGAAAGGTTAGTCCTCCACACCCAAAACTGCGGATAAGGATAAGGATGCTTTTGACCTCGAGAGTATAGCAAAGACCCTGAAGCTATTGAAAAATGAAGTCTCCGACCTGAAGAGAAAGGGTATAGAATCCATGACTAGAACCAAGGCACCTAAGCCCTTTTTTAGAAAGAGAAACCCCAACACCAGTCGACCTCCGTCTAACCCGAACACTGTCCTCAACATGGAAGAAATAGGAAAATATAACTTCTGTTCTTCCACCAGGCTGCCCACTCTGAAAAAACATGCCCACAATGGATTGGTAGCATGATAGTAGTAGTAAATCAGCTTCTGGGTGATCAAACCCTAGGGGATGTGGGGGAGGATGATGTTTCTAACCATGATGAAGATTTTCCCCCAGATGAAGAACTGGGGTCCTCTGTTCTTGCATTTGACATAATACGCGGGGAAGAAAATATTACCATCACTGATATCAACATGGAAGACAATCCTAAGGCCCAACCTATAGGAAATTATGGCCTTAGAAGCAAAGGACCGGTCCTTGAACAATCCTTTGAGGAGAAGAAAAGGGCTTTCTTAAGAAAAATCCTTCCCCTGGGAAATGAACAACAAGTTGTTCCTGAGAAGCCCACGAATAACAACACCCGAGAAAATCAAAAGAGCAAGCTCCCGGTGGGGTCTCTGGAAACCACTACCGAGCCTTGTCCTCAATCTGATTCCGGTTATAACATTGTTGAGGACATGAAGAAAACCAGGGCCAACATCTCCCTCTACGAGCTTGCCTGCATCACAAATCAACGAGAACTCATTCTTAAAGCCTTCACCAATACCTCAACTACTAAGCCTATGAGAAATACATCTGCGCAAGCCAGTCTGAGTGTTCAATCTATTGTAAATTCCATCAATGCAAATTCCAGGGGATCTACTCCTCCCTTCCTATTATCTTTTGATATTTTTAACTTCAACGTCCATAACTGTCTAATTGACTCCAGCGCATCCACAAACGTCATGCCCCTATTTGTTTGTAAGAAGCTGAACATCCACCCGGAGAAAAATGACGCTAGGATCATCCAACTTGACAGATCACAGGTACCAGTTGTAGGAGAAATAAATAACGTCATCATCCGCCTTTCGTGCAACTCTAGAGTCCACCAATGTATTGACATTGTGGTTGTTGACATTCCGGAAGCCTACGGCCTATTACTTAGCAAAGACTGGTCCAGCAAGCTGCAAGGGTATTTTGCCACCGACTGGTTCCACCTGTGGCTTCCTTACAAGGGCCAGAATAACCAAATCAGGGTCGAAAGCGAACCATATATGAAATATGTTGTGACCAATTTGGATGATACTAATGAACCCATCAGTTTTTCCTAGGAGGAGCTTGGCATGTGCTTATTGGAAGCCATTTTCGGATGTTACCATCCTCCTTAGTCTCCAGTGGAACCCGAGATCCAGTCTGAACTAACACTCATTGTAGAAGACCAAGCCACTCCCATCTCACACCAAACCAAAATTCTTCCCCAACCTACAACCTAGAAGGAGCTAGAAAAAGATGTGCGGAACCTATATTATGACGGTTCCAATACCCATGAAGGAGCTGGTGCATGCTGCATCTTGCTGGACCCTCAAAAGAACAAGTTCTTGATTTCGTGTCGGCTAGTTCCAGTGCACTAACAATACTGCTGAATATGAAGCTTTGATCCTCAGACTCAAGAAGGCACTGGATTTAAAGGTAAGATGCTTACGGGTCATCGGAGACTCCGAGATTATCACTCAACAGGTACGCAACACGATTCATTGTTTGTCTCCGCACTTAAAAGCTTATCAACAAGAGGTATGGCGTCTTATTTCTACTTTCGATGCGTTTGAAATCAAATATGTTCTAGAATGCATAATGCAGTAGCTGATACTCTGGCTAATGCTGCTGCTAGATTTACCCCTTTGAGGGATGGCTTTTCTATTGAAGTTATATGATGATCAACATATATTGGAATTTATGCTCAACGCTGAAGTATTCAAAGACACGGCAATTGATGAGGCGGATCAGGATCAAGCTTTACAGGAAGAGCATGATAAATGCAAGGAGAACCCCATGCCCAAGGGAATAGTGTCTCTTGAAAAGCTCTTTGATCTGCAAAGCCGATTCCGTGGGCCCCCAAATACCAAAGTACAAAGTTCCACCTTGGCACATCGGCAGGTGAACTTGGGATCATATGAGAACCCGAAGTTCATCAACCTTGGGAAAGACTGTACCGACCAAGAGGCGCAGGCTTTCACCCAACTCTTTGGGAAGTATCGAGACGTATTTTCTTGGACATACGACGATTTACGTATGTACGATACTCGGATTATTCAGCACGTGATACCCATGAAGGAAGGCGTGAAGCCTTTCCAACAGAAGCTCAGAAAAGTGCATCCTACTTTGGAACGAATAATTCTGAAAGAACTTAAGAAGCTTTTGGATGCACGCATCATATTCAAAGTTCGCCACTCCACATGGGTGTCAAATTTGGTCCCGGTACGAAAGAAGTCTGGTGAGATCTGCTTGTGCGTGGATTTACAGAATTTAAACCGGGCCTCAAACAAAGATAACTATCTGGTGCCTCCTATGGAACAAATATTGCAAGCTGTGTCCAGATCCAAGATGTTCTCCCTATTGGATGGATTCTCTGGCTACAACCAAGTGCTAGTAGCTGAGCCAGACAGATTGAAAACTACTTTTTGAACCAAATGGGGAACTTTCGCGTTCAGACGCATGCCCTTTGGATTAATAAACGCGGGGGAAACATTCCAATGGGCCATGGATATAGCTTTTTGTGGTTTGATAGGGTGAAGCATAGTGGTATATTTGGACGAAATCACCATGTTTTCGAAACACCAGGGTGATCATTTACCCCACCTCAAGAAAATTTTCGAAAGGTGCAGGAAGTACGGGATTTCACTCAACCCGAAGAAGAGTGTTTTCGCGATGGCAGAAGGGAATTTGTTGGGCCACATTATAACTAAGCAGGGCATTTTTGTAGATTTAGAGCGGGCGAAAGCCATTGCCCAGATTCCCCCCCCAACAGTAAAAAGGCTATGCAATCTTTCTTGGGGAAAATCAATTTTGTATGTAAATTCATATCGGATTTCACCCAGATAGTCAGGCCTTTGCAGGGGATGATCAAGAAGAATGCGATTTTCAAATGGAATTTGCTGGAGAAGGAGACCTTCAAAAAAATCAAGCAGGCTATAGCTGAAGCACCATCCCTCCAAAGTCCAGATTTTAGCAGAAGCTTTATCCTGTATACTTTCACTTCAGATTCATCACTTGCAACTGTCCTCACGTAGAAAGATGGCAACAATGATGAACAACCTATATCCTTCATGAGTACTGGTTTACAAGGAGCTGAATTGAACTACCCTGAAATCAAAAAGCAAGCCTATGCAGTCTACAAAGCAGTCAAGAATTTTAGGCCTAACATCTTGAAAAACCATGTCATGGTTTTTGTTCCCCACCCAGTTGTCTGCTCACTGTTTGTGCAACAGGAACTAAGCGAGAGGCGAGGCAACTAGGTGGCATGCCTGCAAGAGTATGACTTAGATTTTAAACCAGCACACACTGTTAAAGGATAAGGACTATTCCAAATGGCTACAGAGGCTGCAAGCTCACATGGAGTTGAAGAAGAGTGTTGGGAACAGTAAATCGACATGTATCAGAGTGACCATGCACCTCAGCAGAGAAGCCCTTCTTGGTACTTTGACATTTCAGGATATTTAGCCCATGGCATCCTAGACCCTACTCTAACTGCCCGGCAGAAACGCGTAATAAGGCTCAAAGCTGCATCTTACCAGTTGATCCAGGGTAATATTTTCAAGAAACATTATGATGGAGTTCTGTTACGCTGCTTGGAACATGATGAAGCACATAAAATCTTGACCGAGTTGCACGACGGACCAGCTGGAGGGAATTTTGCAGGCGATACCACCACCCACAAGATAATGCACACAGGATACTATTGGCCAACCCTTTTCAGAGATGTGCATGCATATGTCTGGAAGTGCACTCAATGCCCAAGATTCTCAAACCGGGAAGTGCGGCCAGCCACCCCCCTACTATTAGTAGTAGTGGAGGAGCCCTTTCAACAGTGGGGTTTGGACGTGATTGGTGAAATCATACCTGACTCCTCCAAGCAACATCGGTATATTATTACTGCTACTGATTATTTCACCAGGTGGGTCGAAGCAACACCTTTACGCCAAATCAATGATCAAGAGGTAATATATTTCGTCACTCGTTCCATCATCACCAGGTTTGGCATTCCAACTTCCTTGGTTTTCGATAATGCAACTTACTTTTCATCTTTTAAATTGTACGATTTTTCTCTGGAAAATGGTATTGAGCTTAAACATTCTGCAAATTATTATCCCCAAGGAAATGGGTTAGCTGAGTCAACTAATAAAAACCTTATCCACATCATTAAGAATACTTTGTTGTCCCACCAGCGCAACTGGCACAACGCCCTTCACAACGCTCTTTGGACCGACCGTGTCACGCCCAAATCCTTACTCGGCACCTCCCCGTATTTTCTTGTGTATGGAAAAGAAGAAGTTATTCCTCCCCACTTATCTCTCCTTGCCCTTCAGTTGTCCCAAGAGTGCCATGGTACCCCATGCCCCACCTTGCAGACCCGAATCGACACTATACTTAAGTTGGAGGAAGAACGACAAAAAACCCAGGAAAAGTTCGCCATCCACCAAAGCTGGATCAAGAGATGGTTTGATAAAAAATCCGCAGGGAGTAAAAACTTTGAAGTAGGAGACCTTGTCCTTAAATGGGATAAAGCTCATGAAGAAAAGGGAAAACATTCCAAGTTCCAAGCATTATGGACAGGTCCCTTCCAGGTTAAGGAGAAATTGGGTTCCCACACGTTTAGACTGCAAACTCTTGAGGGAAGAGTCGAGGTCCTCCCGGTAAATGGGCATGACCTCAAAATTAACTTCACTTAGCAGCCCTCAAAGGGCTATCCTACCCTTGTACCATATTTTCTGCTTTCATTCCGTTTTTGTTTTAAAAAAAAAATAATAAATTAAAAAAAAAAAAAAAACGGAAGGCCTTGTCGGAGCCACGCAATTGGCACACTGCGACAGGTTCTATGCTAATGGGAGACCTTTCCTGAAAGACATGAAGGTGGTAAAATATTGCTTTTAATTGGCACCCAAAGGTAGCACATGACCTAGCTCAAGCCATCAAGCATGGGGAGCCCACCTAACAAGTTTGAGGGGGTGTCTGCAAAAAGAAAGTGCGATACAACGGCGACTAGATCGGAAGGGAACAGAGTTAACTCCGGGTGACATCAGGGCATCCGGGAAAAACAAAAGTCCTCATATCAGACCAGGAGCAACCTCTCTGCAAGTAAAATAAGTCAGGATCCCTCATCCGCCCAGGCAAAAAATTTCCCATCTCAAATAAGTGCCATGAGCACATCTAAATAAGTGCCTTAGGCACATTCAAAATAAGTGCAATAGCACACCAATAAAGGGTAAAGGATTGAGAAAGGCTTCCTACGCAGAGAGGTGATGTAATGACTCCGCTAGGGCACTGACCAGGCTCGCTAGCAACGGAGCAACGTTCATGACTCCTAGGCAGTGACTCCGCCGGGACCGAGAGGTTCGCAGGCAGCGAAGCAACACGATGAGGACAAAATAATCGTACCGGACCTCGTAGCCGCCTGGAATTCTCCAACCCTTTGGGTCTAGAAACCTGAAGAAATGAAATTTGGTTAACCCATACCCAAACAAGCCAGCAGGCCAAGCAACCTTGCAAGGTGCCAAAGGCAATGTAGTGTTGACCTTAAGGTAAAAAGAATGGCTAATGAAGGCCCCTCCCTCCCCCTCCAAGGCCAACCATTGGCAGAGACTCTGAGTTCGACTAGTGAATCGCCATTTGTTGTAGCCTCTACAACACCCTCCAAAAAACCCCCACTTTGAAATTTTTTGGAGCCCCTTAAGCACAAAGAAAAGTTAAGTAAAAAGTCGGGAGGGCTAAGTCGCTTAGTCGCAAACCTAAAATTTGTGGAAAACCACGAACCCGCAACCTTGCGACCTTGCAACCCTGAGGTCTCAAGGTTGCAAGGTTGCATATCTCTCACATCACCACACCGTGCGACCCCGCGACCCCATTAATGGCCCGCACGTGCGACCTTTTTATATATAGGAGGTCGCTAGGTTGCATTTTGCATATGCAGTGGATAGAAAAAATGCCTCCGATAGGTTGACTAGAGCGTGATTTTCCTGGATAAGTTGCAATTTTCCTCCTGTTGTTTCCTTTTTTGGTTATTCTTGCCTAATCTCTTATCCCTCAGCCTTTAAATTTCCCCCTACCTTAGCCATTTTTTTCATTTGTCACTTAGGGTTTCCCTTTTGATTCCAACATTCACCCTGCTTGCCCAACTTATCATAGTTCCTCATCCAGCCTCTCATGGCCTGTATCCTGCTCCAAAAGCTATCCCCTGGCTCTGTCTAGACCCATTTAGCCCTATGTTTTTCAAGTTAAAGGGAAAAGCAACTTCACGCCATGCGCGCCAAAACCCCGGCAATCCCTAGCCCGACTTGCGACCCTGCGACCCTGCAACCCAGTCGCTAAGTCGCCAGGTCGTAGATCGCTTTTACATTTGTTTTTCTCAGCTTCACGACTCAGCGACCTTGCGACTTGGTCACAGGGTCACAAGGTTGCATCTCCGCCATTTTCTCACAACTTGCGACCTTGCGACCCCACGACCTGGTCGCAAGGTCGCAAGGTTGCATTTTTTCCTTTTTCTCACAACTTGCGACCCAACGACCCGCGACCTGGTCACAAGGTCGCAAAGTTGCAAATTCTTAAAATATCAACATCGTGACCTTGTGACCCTGTGACCTAGTAGGCTGCTTATTGAGCTCTGCCTGTGTCCCCAGTTGAAATAATTGATAATTTGTAACTGGTCTTGTATCATCATGGCATCTTTCTTATCCTAGGAGTCTTTCATGAATATGACAGGTGAATTCGAAGCAGAATTGGAGTGTATACCTGTCCCCTCAAATTCAAGCGACATGGGACCTCCAGTATCTCGAAAAAAAGACAAGAGCCTGGCAGTGGAGGATGTAGAGATGGACATGCCAATGTGCCCAACCCCGATCTACAGTGATACCCTATGCACATTTGCCAAAGGGGACAGCATGCGTTGGTACCAAGTGTACCAAGAGTTCACTAGAATGGAATTCCCAGAGGACTTCCCTGATCAGGAGATATACTTAAAGGTCAAAAGGTCTAAACTACATCTTGCAAGTGCCCATCCGGCTATATTCCCATGCCCAGAGATGATAGATTGGATTATACAGAAAAATGACCCCAAGAAATTTGTAATCAGGGACAACGAAGGCAAGGCTTTCGCAACACTCAAAGGCTCAGACGCTCATGTTTATTACTATTTTCCTGAGCGAGAAGAAGACTTCACAGAAGAATGGGCTATCGCCCATGCAGTTCCTATAGTTGACACTATAAAGCAGTGGTGGGAGGAGCTTGAGAAATTTAAGGTCAAGAAGGACCAGGAATATCCAGTGGCGAGCCTTAGGAAAGTATATAAATTAGTGGCTGCCATGATTTGCAGATTGTACGGGCACCCCGATGCCACCACCTTAAACAGCACATGGGCAACTCTCATGGAGTATGTCATAGCGTACGGCACCCGTTTCAACTGGGCTAGCATATTGATGACCTCCATTCATACAAACTTATCCTCGGCATTGGTACCAGATGAAGGAATGCCTTCTGAATTCTATATGGCCTCTTATTTTTTGGATGTCGTTTTTTCAAGGTTGCACTTTGAGGGATGGGTGCATAACTGGGATCCAAAATAGACCCATGCAATCCACTTACAAACCAAGGTGTTTTGGGATTCCAGGTATAAACAAGACATAGAGCCGATCTCTCAAGTGTTCATCCCCGCTCTTTACAGGAAATTTTTTGGCCAAGATGCTCCTTGCATGTCTTGGCAAGCCATGGAGACGCTAGTCAAGGTGGCGCATTGGTTCCCATTCGCCGAGTACACATTCATCCGAGTCTTTGGCTCGTTCAGGGCCCCACATGCTATGCCTCGATTTGTCACAGACAGAATGCTCATGCAAGAGGTCTATTTCCAAATGTCTTCCGGTTTCTCCAGGGTCTTGTCCAAGGGTAAGAAGAAGTCGTGGCCTACGCTACCCCTCACTATCGGTGCATACACAGTCAAAGACTTCAGAGAGGTAGAGGCAGAGGTAGAAGAGATGAAAAGTTACCACCTTGGGGCATTAGAACATTGGACATATGACCCGAAAAGGATAGTTCCTGATCATTGCAAGTGAGCTAAGTTAAAATGGAACTACCAGCAAACAGAACGCCTGGGGGAAGATGACAAAAGAAATTGGTACAATGCAGACCGACAACTTGCTCCGGGGGCAGAATCTAGCCAATAAGACCCAAATGACCAAACCTTGGAAGACAGGAGTCGTGAATTAGGAGGCACTTCTTCTTCTCTGGCTAAAAAGCCTCGAACCAATACAAGGCATAGTACTTCTACCCAACATAAAGAAATAGAAGCCCAAGCCTAGCAAGAAAGAGAGAAGAAGATGAAAGAAGAAGAAGATAAGCACAAGAAGAGCCTAAGGTCAGAGCAGAAGAAAAAACAGGCCGAGGAGGCCAAGAAGGAAAAGGAGAAACAAGAGGCGGAGGCTGCATCAGAACGGGAACTCAAGAAAGAGTTAGATAAAGTGGAAGCCAACCGCCAGAAGAAGGCAAAGCAAGCTGCAACAACTAAGCGTAAAAGGAATTCCAAATTGGAAGCAATGATAGAGCAGAGCTCAGGCAGAAGAGAGAACATGAAAAGGCAGAAGTCGAACGCCTACGAAGAGAAGAGGAAGAAAAGAAAAAGAAATAAGAGGAGGATGCAATGCTAGATAACATCGAGGTATCTCCCCTTGAAGTACATCTATTCAGTACATGAGCCACGCTCTCCGATGTCAGTTCCTCCCAGGGGCAAGAAGAGGAGGTATTCGATCTCACCAGGCTCACGTACGATCAGTTCTCCTTCAAAATCCGACAGGAGAAAAGGAGATGCTTGGCGCGAAATCCTTCCGCCTCATCCACAGTTGCAACAAGAAAAGACATAGTCCTCGATACTAGGACTAATCCTGTGATGATAGCATCGACTGGCACAACTTTTGCTATAGCCACAAAAGAGAATGTAACCAGAATGAGTAGAGAGATCTTCTCTCTACAAAATAGGCTACATGAAGCAGAGCAGCGGGAGGCAAGAGCAGAACAGGAAAAGACGGCATTGAGAGAGGAGGTTTAGCAACTCCGAAAAAAAACTCTCCTTGTTAATGAAGTTCCGCTTACCATTCAGAGGGAGGTCGATATATTAGATACTACCATGAGGCAAGTTTATGGGGAAATTTTTACCATAAAACAAACAGTTTCCCCCTTGGTGAAAGCCCAAACGGAAACTAAGCAAAGGCACGAGTAGCTGAAGGAAGCCTCAGCTGCCTTGGAAAGAATGATGGACTGGACAACATGGTACCCCTAGGCTCCTGAACATTTGCCAAAGAAGGACTGGATTCACACACAAGATGCCAAAGTCTAGATCCATATGAAAATGCAGTCCAAGGATAAGCTATCCAAGGACCTAGACAAGGTGATGGCTGCATACGAACATCTGATCAGCGGCATCGATTCGATGCACAACCTACATCACATTCCATCGTTGGGTGCATTGGAAGAAAGGAAGACATGGGAGTAGGTGAATCAAGAGATCCAGTAATTTTTGCAGCCCATTAAGCAAGTTGCTGCCACTTTCGACCTTGCAGCATCAGAAGAGAACTTGGGTAAGTTTCTTGTCACGCCAGTTTGGGTCTACACCAAGCTCGCCTCTCTGTCCAACCAGATCTCATAGAAGAAGGAGAATCTAATCCCAAACACCTTGGAGTGTATGCATCAGCCGAAAGAAGAGGTCCCTTTGGTTTCTCCCATAGCAGCAGATTATCAGACTTGGAAAAACTTCCTCAAAGGACAACAGATTGATGCCCCTGATCTCACAATTGCGCGCACATCTTCATAATCCGGTGGTAGTAGATCGATGGGAGAATTTGGAAACAGGTCGTAGGTTGCGCCACCCATCTAGGTCGCAAGTCGCATTGCCCAACCAGGTCGCAGGTCGCAGTTCCCTTCCAGGTCGCAAGGCAGCTCAAAAGTCAGGCAGGCTAAGAGTCAGGAAGCCCAAAGGGAAAATTTTGATCTATAAAACTCCCTCCGGGGAAAATGTAAAGGATATTTTTTTTGGGACTCAAGAGCTATACAACATTGTATTGAAAGATAACACTCTTTTGCATATGAATACAGATACTTGTTTAAACTCCTTTTGGATCTGATGTGTTTTGTTGTGCGAACACTATGAGTATTTCTTATACAGTTTCGAAAATATTTTGTTTAACGAAGCTGCACTTTTAGTGGCATCATTTACGCATTATGGTTCTCTGTACTTGTGTAAATGATGTTTAGTTCATTTTTCTTTCTTAATGGATGTTAATGAATTTTATTATTATAATTTGTTTTATCTTTCACGAATGTAAAGGGGACATCTCACCATAAATAATTTTTTCTTTTGTGGTTAGAATAGCCTACAAGCATAACCCCAATGATGTGTTGTTAACAACACCCCCGTCGACATATATGCTTCATTATTTGTCTCGCTACGCATAGTGTTATATACGTGTTTAATGCATCAATCATGTATCTTGTATCATTTGAATAAGTGTGTCTGCAGGTTCAATCGAGTTCTTTTGAGACCAAAGGGCAGGTGACTTAAGCGGTAGTTGGACCCACACCCCAGACGGGATCCCTATTCCAAACGGTTCAAGGACTAATTAGGACTTTCTATCGGGGAGATCCCCTACTGTTGGCCAGACATATTTTCTCGTCAACACTCTCCTGTCTTCTTACGTATTGGGACCAAATTTTAAATCCAGTCAGAAAATCTAATAGGAACAATGATACTTTCTTTGTACAACCTGTTTACCTATTTTTCTATGGATGGAAGTAGCTTCAGATTGATTCTTCTCAGCTTCTGTCTAAATGGCTTTTGATCCGGCTTGATGGGAATAGTATGTTGGATTATGTTCTTATCATACACCTTCAAATCTGAATAATCCCATGCAAACAGATTAGAAAATTCAAAAATAAATGTAACATAATTTTCCTTTACCTCAGGGGACAATGCCTTTGACAACTTCACAAACTTGGGCATGTTAGGTGTTCCAAGATTCACATTTTGAAATCCTTTCTCAATGGGCACCAAGCTTGGTTTCTTTGCAACATAATCCTGATCAAAAAGCTCCTCTAGAGGTATGAGACCTGTAGGAATTACATTGTCTTTCAGCTGCAAGATGTCCATATGACTTGCTTCCAATTCTTGATCATCAATCTCATACTCACCTTCTATTGGAGTATCTTTTAATTTCCCGTCACCCTGCAAGAAAGCATTAATCTCATTGTCATCCCAAAACACTTGCCAATACCTTAAATTCTCTGGAACAGCAGGCCTATGTTTGACATAAATCTAAAACTTATTGCTGGATTTCATTAGAATCTTCAAGTTTCTTGTTGTAGTGGCAAGATAATTAGTAATAATGTTCTGCATCCTGGGTACTGATCTCAAGGTGTACTCTAGGAATGTCTTCAAGATATCCAGGACTGCATTTCTATATGCCCTCAATCTTGGATGCTTTGCTTGGTACTCTCCTTTGACCCGTTTTATTATGAGCTCTGAATCTCCATACACAGAAATCCTATTTGCATTCAACTTCTTCAAAATTTTCAGACCTGCAATCAAAGCCTCATACTTTTCTTCATTGTTAGAACAGTCAAAAGCCAACTTATAAACACAAACTATAACATTACTAGGAACCTTTTCAGGTTGGAAAATAGGGCTCCGAATCCATATTCCTATACCAGCTCCATCCTTACCAACAGCTCCATCAAAATCCATGCTCCATAGGCCTTCTTCTTCTTCTTGTAGATGCTGGAATTTTGTTTCTTTCTCTTCTTTACCTTGGCTGATTTCTGGTTGTTCGCTGTCCTTCGGCTGCTGGCAGACAAGAGGCTCAGAAGTGCTTGTTTTTTTGTCTTTTTCCTGTTTGAGGACCTCCTTGAAATTCTTTGAAATCTCAGGTATTTCGTCTACTTGTACCAACTGAACATTCTCATCATTTAAACCACCATATCAATACAAGACAAAGGACTCTAAATCTGTGTGGACAACATTAATGGGATGATTTACTGGCTTCTCTTTGCTGGTAATCATATATTTCATTTTCTTTTCCCTATATAGCTTTCTCAACTGGCAAAACACAGGAATGGTGGCATAAGAGAAGTCAAGCTGCATGGTTCCCTTAAGTTTTGCACCCCAAGACCTAGATATAAGCATTCCAAATCGTGGTGGAACATCAGCAACAACTACATCCATCAAGACAATTTTGGCTAGGATTTGATCTAAATACATTACCAAGTCTTTGATAAGACCAATACAATGGACCCTACTTGAGTCAAAGGAATACAAATCATGGTATTTTCGAGTAATATCAAGGCCTAACTTCTCCATGACGGCTTTGGGTATCAAGTTATGTGAGGCTCCGGAGTCCAACATAGCATTATGCAAGATGAAATCATGCAACCTAAGACTCAGGTAAAAGGGAGGAACTTCAATTTCTTCAGATTGATCTTCTGAGGCTAGACAAAAGATGAGTTCAGGGTAATCATCTTCAGCATTAACCATATCAGAAACAGGGTCTATTTGCAAGACTATAGATACCTGAATTTTATAAGTACTATTTTTCACCAACTCAGTCAACGGCATGGACACTTTTAGTTTAGAAATTTCATTTTCTAAATTAAAAGAAGGAGCCTTTTCTACCTCTTTAAATGGAGGATCTTTCTTCTTTGTTTTATCATTTGCTATGCTCTGCTGATTCTTTTCATTTTCCATGTTAATTGCTGAAGGTTTTTTGATGGAGGAAGGGTTGGCTGGCTCTTTTCCTTTCTTATGAGCATCATTCTTCATTTGGAGCTCTTTAATTTTCTGAATGGGACTAATCAGAACATCTTTGTTCCTCAGATAATACTTCTTTTTTTGAGCTGACAAAGCATTCATGTACCCTCTCTGTTAATCATCGGATTCCTCTTCTAACACTGAGTCATTAGCCAAAATGAAATTTTCGTCCTTTTGAATGTCTAGAGTTGCCAGTATGTATTCTTCGTCTTCAGTGAGAAAAATTGGTGCACCATCGGGTGTGAAGAAATGATTTGCTTCAATCAGAGGATCACCCTGAACATAATTTTGCTGTAATGGAGTTTTGATTTGTTGCTATGGTGGCGCTTGGTCCTGCACCCTCTGTTCTCTCTACTTGATTCTGAATTTTAGCTACTGTCCTCTGAAATTCGGGTTTCTCATTTGAGGTTCGGGTCTATCTTTAATGGTTAATAGATCAACCATATTTTTAATTGTTCGGATCACAGTGTCCATTTTTCTGTTTGAAGGAGAGGCCTCCTCTTTCACCGTGACTCTCTTTTCAGCTCTGGTTCATGCTCTTTTAGCTAGCATATTCGCTTCTACACTTACCGCTATCTTTTGCATGTCTTCAAGGGTAGTGGGCTCTCTCTCCCGCAGCTGATATTCCATATCAGCATCGAAACCATCTGGAAATTTCAGCAAGGCTAATCCCACAGGAGGTTTTAGGTTAGCTGGAATAGCGTTATATACAACATTGAATCTTAACAATAGTCCTGCACAGTTTCACCCACATTTATTTTAATATTCTCATACTCAGACAAAATTTGGAGTGGGTTATTTTTTACCTCCCACCGGTCTAAAAAATGTGTGTGCACCTCCTACAAAGTGCGAATTGAGCCTGCTGGTAAAGCTCTGAACCACTTTCTAACTTCACCTCTGAAGCTTTGGACAAATAATCTTGTAGTTACATTCTCTGCCTCTACCTCATGAAGATAAAAAAAGTCATTCATCTTGTTGACATGCTGCTGGGCTGTAATGCTTTGAGTGGCATCAAAAATAGGAATTTTACTTTGATATTGAGCAGGCATATCATTCAGAACCTGAGGTAAAACCAGGGGTGCATACCGAGCAACCATGACTCTGGGTGGGTTTACAACAGTGTTTGTAGTACTGTGATTTAAAGGAGGTGTTGATGGAGGAGATGAAAACTGGGAATTGACTGATGGGAATTTTGATGAATTAGGAGGAGGAAATGTTGTTCCTGATGACTCTGAAGGCTCAGGGATATTAGTTATAGTGATAGATTACTGAGGAGAATTCAGAATATAATCATCAATTGAGGAATTTTCCCTTTGAACTTCAATATCTATAAGGAACTCAGGATCTAAAATTGTATCATCAATGTCAGTTTCAGACTTATTTCTAAACAAAGAAAGCTCAAAACTCTCATCAAAAGAAAGATCTTCTACAAAAAACCACTCACTGGGCTAAGTATGGGATCTGAAGATAGGTCTGGGACTTAGTGATCCTTCTTGTCTTCTCCCACAATAAATTCTGGGATAATATTTAGCTCCCAAACACAGTGTTGGTAGGCTATTTGGATCCTGGACAGTTTCCGTGTATCTTCTTAAAGCTAGTGTGTGTAATTTCTACTGTACAAAATTCTATTTCAGCCTAACAGACTCTGAAAATCATTTTCCAGAACCGAGGAATTTACAAGAGGAATATTTAGTGGGGTGATCTAACTTTTATGCTCTGATAAAAATATATTATGACTGTGGAATAAGTGGCTATATTTATATTCCCTTCTGAAGCGCTTTAACAATACTCTCTTTGTAATGATATTTCAAACCTTCTCAAGCAAATATATGATACGCTCAAAAAATATTTAAGCGACTTTATCTAGTCGTAATATCAAAATGATATAACACAACGCGATCCTTTAAAAACACCAACCTTTGAACTTTATACTACAGAACACACTTATGCTACCAGCGCGACATATATTTCATTCGATGGGGGCCCACACATTCACTTTTCAGCTTTTTGTGAATAAAATATATAATAATGCAAAATCCGCCAGATCTTACCTCGATTATCGCTTGTGCTTTTCAGCGCGTGATTTTCGTCAGATCTAAGGCTCTCCAGATCGAACGCTTCTCGTGAATATCGCGTTTTTTCAAAGGCCGAAGTTTAACAACTGAGAGTTGTGTGATATGGGAATTTTTTGGGTAATGACATGCCCAAAAATTACTGGATCGCGTTTTTTTGAAGTGGTTTTCCTCTGGGTCAAAAGCGGCGCGATGAAGGTAGTTTTGGTTTCCAAGACCCACTGGTGGTAAATCAACCGAGCTTTGACTCAGGATTTGACTGTGGTTAAGCGCTTAACTCCTTGCATTGACTCGCTGCTGGGTCCCATTAATCCGCCGAAAATGAATAAAGCTCTTTATTTTAATAACATAGAAATAACCGTCGCGTTTAATATAACCAAGTTTTTTAACCTTACCCAAAGTTTTTCAATACTTCTTTATTCCACATGGCCTGAATATGGATTTTCTCCTCTACAACGCCTCTGTTTTGATATTTCTTCAAAACAGAATAAACACAGTCAATTCAAATGCTGAGAATATGTGCTCACAGACAGTCAGATCAAAAATTCCCCAGCGGAGTCGCCAGAGATGTTAGCACCTGATCTGGACCCAAGGCTAAAAGAGGGAAAAACAGGGTAACAACTAAACCACGCTCAGCCTTGTAGCTAGCCCTACAAGCTCAGGAGAGGAATCTCTCCATGAAATATATTCAATAAAATGCAATAATGATCTAATATTAGGCTAGGTAAAATGATGGGAAAGAATTTTAATAAATGAAATGAATTTTCAGGGATGTGTAGGACAAAATGGGACAGTTTGAAAATGGGAAATTAAATCAGGATACAAGGTATTTCATGGGGCAACGTAGGCAGGAAATTTTAGCAATTAAGGTTTAAATAAGGATGAAATGGAAAGACTGGTGAGGAGCTGAAAAGGGCATTAGAAATGGATCCTTTTCAAACAAAAGAAAAACATAGAGCATGAATGATTTCCCAAGGCAGGGCATAAAAATGGATCCTACCTTTCTATCTTGAAAGCATTCAAAAGGAAATGTTTATGGATGAAAGGTGAAACATAACAATTTACATATGAAACAAAGGAGAGAAACAAATGCTAAATTTCATACCACATGGATCCCACAAATCAGAGCTGCATCTCTTATTAATTCCCTGTCAAACTGTACAATGGAGTGTAGAGCATTCTTTTCCACACTATTCCCCTACTTTTGAGTTACATACTGATTTACAATTACATTAAATAGGCTGAAAGGTGGGAACATAGATCCACAGAAAAAGGGAGCTGTTCTGACAGCTCAAGAACTGAAAACTGAATATGGAAGAGAAAACCAACAATTTGCCCCTGAAGATAAGGGACAGCATTACATTTGACTACTTGGAGATTCGTTGTTATACATGGATGAAAGAAAATAGGCAATCCAAAAAATAGATTTCCTACTTTACTGTTGTTGTAGCCATTTCCATCTTATATTTAACTCTCGGTCCTTTAACTGTCTTTCACTATTTTTATCCTTTTAAAGAAAACTGAATTTTTAATAAAACGCCTTTGGAATGAAATGAAATGAATTTATGCCTTTTGTGAAGGGAAAATTTTTTTTTTTTTAATAAATAGGAGCGAAGGAAAGGAGGCAGGACCCGCATCACAGTCGGAATCGGAAGGGGTGGGAGGGGGGATACAGTCATATAATAAACATTGAAAATATACATTGCGATGGCGTCATCACAATCAGGATCGGGGATTGGTATACATGTGAGAAAATCCACAGAAAACTCCGATGCGATTAGCATAGGACCGATGGGGTAATCAATAAGAAAGCGGGGAATTCCTTTGTAAATAAATAAAAATGGTTTTTCATTTTTTACAAAGGGTGGAAGAACATTTTATTAGAAAAGGTGGAGGGCCTTTATGGTGGGACTGGGGTATGAATAATCGCAATCGGAATCGGGTAAATGGGGCGGGCGCATCACATAACACAATATAATACTTCCGATGCAATGAGATTAAACCATGGGAAATATTTTAATAAACATAATAAAATGCGATTTGGAACTTACAAAGGGAAAGGGCCTTTGGTAATATAAATGGGCGAAAGTGTTATGTGGTGGGACCGAGGTCCATCGGCATCGAGGATCGGAGGAAAGCGGGGCGGGGTGCAATATAAATAACGCCAATGCCAACGAGCGTGATGGCTTGTAAGCCGTTCGATCAGATGAATAGATCGACGGCGAGAGTGCAATCGCATCATGTCAATCGGGAGAGCTCAATCGGGGGAAGCATTTTATGGAATCGTCGATTGCGATGGGCTCGATCAAATATGGGCCGTCGGATTAGGGGGGGATGATCAACGGTCAGGATGCTCATCAGCGAGTTTCCATCGGAGATATAAAATTGGGATCCATTTGATGTAATCACATCGGAGGTTTCACGATGGGCCAAACGGGGCGCACTTATAAAATGTGTCGATGCGATGGGAAAGGGATTTTGGGTAGGCGGGGTTTTATATAATAAAACCTTAAAAATTTTATCATAAGGTTCAAAGGATGGAGGGGAAGTGGTTACAATGGCGGGGATTTATATGATATAGAACTTTTTTTTAAAATTTTACTATAAAGTTCTATGGAATGGAGGGGAAGTGGTTAGAACAACGGGGATTTATATGATATAGAACTTTTTTTTTTTAAATTTATTATAAATTTCTATGGTATGGAGGCGAAGTGGTTAATACATTGCATATGTGTTTTAAATGATTTTATAATGTGATTTTATAATCGGAGGGGGGGAAAAAGGGATTTATTAAATAAAATATAGACTTTAATAAAATAAAGTTTAGGGAAAGGTGGGAAAAGGGGAAGGTTAGGGAATAGGGGAATTTTTACTTCACTTAGGCATAAATTTCAATCCAAAAGTCAGTTTTGAGAGTGTAGTATACTGCTGGAAAGCTCTTTCCGGGATCTTTCTGCTAAATCTACTTGGAACATGATTTGATGCTAAACATGCTACGTAAAACTTCTTTGAAGGCAGGGTGATGACTTTGTGGAGATAACAGCTTTTGAATTGTGACTTATTACATATGCTGACATAAAATTACATAATGAAGGATAATAAAAGCAAAGTAGTGAAAATTACATCAAACTAAGTAAAACATCTCTTTGATCTTCTAGGTGCTGTGATTTTGAGTTTTTTGACTTCCTCATGACCTTGTTGATATTTATTGACACTTGACTCATTAATTCAACCATGATGAGATCCTAGAACCTAATGAGACCCATCCCTATGACCTAATGATATGACTTTAAGAGTAAAAGAGTGACTCATGACTAAATACCATAGAGAGGAGAATCAACAAGTTTCACATGAGGGAAAACTGATGAAAAATCACTACCATCAATGAATCCATGACCTAGAGGAATGGTGAAATTTATTGGTATGGGACTCCTAATATGCAAATGCAAAAGAGAAATTTTGATCACTAATGTCAGTATGACTAGACTGACACTAACATACACCTTGAATAGCCTCCAAGGCAAGCTTTTCTACGTATGAATACTTCACTTCCATATCATTGAGATTACGACTCAAATAATAGATCAGATGTTCTATACCATTTTCTACTTGGACCAATACCATAGAAATATTTATATCATCCATGACGATATATAAGAAATAATCACTCTGATAATTGGGGGGATACATTAATGACGCCTGGACAAGAGTATCCTTGACAGCATCAAAATAATCTTGCACAACTTGGTCCCAATGGAAGGGAGTCCCCTTTTTCAAGAGGCGAGTAAATACTTTAGCCATTTCAGCGTAGTTGGGTATGAACCTCCTTAGGAAGTTAGCCTTTCCCTGAAGTTTCTAGCCTGGACCTTCAGTGGGTCTTTTCGAATTCCTTCTTTTGAGATGAAAAATCCTAGCAAAAGACTAGAACCAATAAAAAACACACATTTATGTGGATTGAGGCATATTTTGTAGTGTCTTCAGCGTAAAAGGATAGCTCTCAAATGCATCGTATGATCAATATATTTTCGTGAATGCGGGGGTAAATCGTCTAGATAGGGTTGAACAATGTGCTTGATGTAATTGAAAGCATAATCCATTTCTCTCTGAAAATTTTCTCTGGTGTTCTTTAAACCAAACGAGAGTTTCCGATAAGCGAATATGCCCTAGGGACAGATTAATGTTATCGTATATTGGTCCACTAAGCGGATATTTATTTTATTATAGCCGTAAAATCCATCCATGAACGAAAATATTTCACATCCAGCACAATTGTCAATAATTTGGTCGATAAAGGGAGTAGGATAGTTATCTTTTTTACAAGCAAGATTAACATCCCGATAATTGACACACACTCTGATGGTTCCTTGTTTTTTCATAACAAGAACAATGTTGGAAACCCACTAAGTTAGTGGAATAGGGTAAATGAAACCAGCACGCAAATTTCAACTTCTACTTTAATGGCAACACCCTTCTTCGGATGAATAGGATGAAGGCATTGATGTACCGACTTGACATCAGGGTACATATTAATAGTGTGTTCAACGATACTAGTATCTATGCCTGGAATTTCCTCGTAAGACCAAGAAAATACATCATGAAATTCACAAAAAAGAGAGCGATATGTTTTGAGTTCTAATGGAGAACACGACACGCCGACATGAATGTTTTCTACAACGCCAGGTTTTGTTGAAATATCGATAGAAATGGTTTCTTCAATATTTGAAAAATTTGGCTCGGAATCGATTGCATTAATAGGAAAATAATTTGAAAATAATTTTTTGATCGATGGGTGATATAGTTCACTAAGATTATCTTCTTTGTAATCCTGAAGGTGGGAGAGATGATGATGATCTTCCTATGGTTCTCCTTCCGACATTATGGTTTCCATAATATTCTCATCTGTCAAGAAATTTGAGGAAAAAGGATCAAATGGAGTACCATAATGTAATGAACGATAAACGCAAATGATCAACGACGATGATTTCAGATTCGCTGTCCAAGCCATATATATTTATTGCTATGTCAGCTTAATTACGTTGGGTGGCAGAAACTCATCCATTGAAACAACTTCAGAATCACCTGTAATCTTCCTTAATCTAGATGGGGTGGAAGATATCATGTAGCAGGTCTCTATACTTGCAATTTCTGCTGACATCGGAGGTGGAAGTAATGCAAAGGTTCCCATGAGAGTGGAATACTTTAAGAGTCCTACACCAATATTCTGAAATGTGAGTTGGGGTGCGTGAACTAACGGAACACTTCCAGTTACTTGGGAACTAGAGGAAAAGAAGGAAAGTTGATTGATGACTGTGATGACTCCTTTATGTGGAAAGGCGCTCATTCTAAAATATGTAGAAATGATCGTAGTCATAGCATATACCCATGGCCTTCCGAATAAAATATTGTATTCAAGGGGTCCGTCAACGACCTCAAATTCAACATTCACTGTTTAACCCCTAGTTCAACATGCAAGTTAATTATAATACCGCAAGGCTTATATGTTCATCCGTCGAAAACTTTCAACGTCGTTGGCGATTGAGATAGGCACGGGGATCCAAGTGACTTCCAACAGTTTAGAGACATAATGTGCGTAGATTCTCCCTCATCAATAATAGTACTATGAACAAGGTGATTGAGAACATTTACTTGCATGGAGAATGCCAATTCTGCTGGTAATTGTAGCACATAGCCCGTATGATTAAAGACTACGATATTAGAATTTTTCGGATCCATTCTACCAATTTCTGAAAACAAAGCTTGCTTCTAGGAGGGAAAATTTTATAGCAATTCAAGCACTGACATATCTGAAGGGGATTGAACCAAATCTTCAACTATATTATAATTTTGAGCAGCTCTGGCTCAAGGATTAAAATTCGATTTATGAACAACTCCCTTCGGTGGCTTTATTGTCAATTCAGGAATAGCAAGTGGTGGTATCGATTCCGTAGACGGATTCATGGTCGAGGTAGTAATTTGATCAATATCCTGACTACCATAATATTTATTACACATTCACACCAAAACATCTGTCGATGGCTTCGTGAAAAAAATCGTAAGCACTTGGGAACTAGAAGTTGGATCCGTGGCAACCAAATTTGTGTCCGGATTCAGAAATGGATCTAGCAACACAGCTGACGCATGTGAGGTATTAACCATTTTTGAGACTTCAGCGTGGTAAGGATAGTACCAAATAAATTTTTCCTCATTATAGATTATGCAAGGGTAACAAGGTTTTTGATTTCCAGTCAATTGATCAGATGATATTTCCTCCGGGGTTGAAGTTTTATTTTTCTTTGATTTCCCATTTTTCTTACTTCCGAGTTGCTTGTCACTTTTTCCCTTGTCAGATGACATGGCATGGATTTCTAAAGAAGGTGCAGGATCAAATTCAATAGTGTGATGTGTTCTTGCAGTACCGATCATACCGTCTCTGGAATGAGATTCCTTAGATGAAGGAGGAATAGTAAAATTAGATAGAGGCACATTCATAAATTTCTCGTAGAGCATGCTAGATTGAGTATAAATCAATTCTAAATATTGGGCACAAGAAATGACCTTCTATTTAGTGACGATGCCACACTTAGCCACATCCACAGTTATAGATGGTAACAGGGACTTAATGAACCATTCAGCAAGGAGCTGATCAGGAACAAAATTCTTAACCATTCTATGACAACAACGCCACTCATGAATATGATCATAAATGTGAGTAGCATTAGTCTATTTAAAATTAGTCAAGAGTTCCGTTCCAGTTTCATATCGTATGGGTAATTGGAAGTGGATAAAAAATACAGTATCTAGAGAAGTGAAATTATGAAAAAAAGCTCTTGGGAACTCAATGTACCATTTTGCAGCCAGACCAGTGAGCATACACTGGAAAATACGTAGTAGAACAAATTCATAATTTAGGGAGGTAGATGAACGCCACAAATGATAAGTCATAACATGAGTTGACGGGTCTGCCCCAGGGTTTCCATTGAACTTAGGAATATTTGAGGGTAATTTATGAGGTATCACCGGCCACCAAGGAGCATAGTTGATTGGATCATTGGTGAGCCGATTTAAATCTGGTAACTCTAAAGTTGCAACAAATGGAAAATTTCGATTAAGTTCAGGTTGAGCACAGCCAGGGTATGATGGAATTTCTTGGGCAAAAGGCCTTTGAGCACCAGCGTAAGGAATATATTGTTGGTAACCTAGATAGGGATTTTTTTATAGGCAAACGCTTGAGGATTCTGTTGACCAAAACCTGGATATGTTACTTGTTGAAATGAAGGTTATGGCATTTTCTCTTTTGGATGCCAAGGGTTTTGTCCACCAATGTTATAACCCAAACAAGGATAGCTTGGATTCGGTTGAGGATAGGTATAACCTGGTTGTGGCTGCGACATCCCATAATATGGTAATCCAGCTTGTGAATAAATTATTCTGGATACAAATGGTTTTTGTAAACCAGCTGAAGGATTTAGAGTTTGAGGGCCCAATACTTTAGGGTATTGGGTTGAAGGATCCACCTGATATGGTTGAGGTACAACAGTTTGAGTCTGAAATAGGGGTAGAGATGTATTAACAAGTGGAGTTGATTTGGGTGCAATAGGTTGAACTGATTGATGTAAATATACAATCATTTATGGTTGGATAGGAAAAGTGGGCTACCATTTAAAAACATTCATTTCGACATTAGGATGACCAAATAATGATGGAGTACTGTCGAATTGGATGACCATAGGTTGCCCCCCAGCATTAGGAGTATAATTAGATGGAAAATATTGTTCTCCAAATGTAGGGAGTCTAGTGGAAATTGTATTGGATGGAATATACCCATATGGACCAGCTTGGTATTACTCTAATGATGTGTATAAAGGATCAAGTCGTTTAGTACTCACTATAGATTTACCAGTTAGAATACCAGAAGATGACATTAGTGAATTCCATGTGTTTGAGGATGCACCAGAGAAGGTTCTAGATAAATATTGGTAACCAGGTGGGATGGAAGGACCACCATATAAATGTGACTCTGGTGAAGTCATGAACATCAATGGGGTAGCGAGAGCAGGTGTTGTCGCAATTGGAATAGATAGTCTAGCCAAATATGTTGGCTCAGACATGGTTTTTCAACCAAATTTATACCCTATTGGATCTACGGGAACTCTAATAGACACATGATCAAAAAAATAAGAGGTAGGTGATTGAGGAAAAGAATCGTACAGGTAAAGCTCTGCCCCAAAATGAATTGGAGTTAAAGGTGTTTCGTCTTGTGGTATTTCTTCAATGGAAATTAAACTAGGTGGAAGGATTTCGCCCTCAGGCCCAAAGTATATTTCAGGAGGCTAAACATGCGATATGGGAGACTAATTGGATACAATAGATTGTGGGGTGACGGATACAGGAAAAAATTCCGGTCGTTCGGCTTCAAGATTCAGATGTTCTGGAAAAAAAGTGATAGGATCTGGATCAACTTCCAGTTGAAAAATGCTAGGTTCGGCAGGTATGGTCTTACTCATTGGATGTATCATGACCATGGGTAGCTTTGAGGACTCTATCTCGACAAAAGTAAATGAAACAATATTTGTAGAAACAACTTGTGCCGACTCTGGTATATGTGAGGATGATATTGCACCAGAGGTACTGATAGTACCAGAGCGATTTCGCCTTCGCCAAATGGCTTCTAGTGGTAAAGGTAGTTTCAATTATATTCTATGTGAATGACAGGGAAAGAGATGTTCTTCTTCCACGATGACTAATTAATTTTATGACCAAAAACAAATAAACAAAATAAAATGGTAATTCTAAGCAAAAGGTTTACCATGAAACTGTGAACTGCAGAATACCTCCTGGAGAACCAAGAAGTACGGGCAGGCAATCTCCTCGAATGTTGTGTTCAGTGTATCACAATTTACAAAGCAGCCGACTCAGTTCATTAAGGATGGATAGCAATAGAAATTTTTCCTCCCAAATATACCCGAATGTACGTGGAGGCCCAATTCTGTATTAGTGATGTCTAATGCGAAGCCGAACAGTGAGAGCACTCGCTTATACTTTTTGTACTAGAACACTGCCCAATATACCCGAAGGTATGTGGACGAGCTCTAATATACTTATGTATGTGGAGTGAGGTATCACACTCGAAATGTATCGTAGAAAATTAATGGCATCTTCTATGTTTAATGACGTCGAAACACGTCTCTAACCTAAACCTTCTAAAAGTTATCGTTATGGTTCCAATTCTTTCTTAGGTAAATTGATGTTAATTTTAAGTTTATCTTGTTTATCAATTTTCCTTTCAAGGTTCACCACGTGATGTGATAGAAATTCCTAAAAATGTAAACTAAAATGATAAGAAAACTTTTCAATTTTAGTTTTTTCAATGAAAATCCTAGCTACAAAGGGAAAGAGAAATCAGTTTTGAGAGCAAACAACAAAGAGCACAAACTAAAATGTAGCTTTCCTAACTTATTCCTATGCAACAAAAAATTCACTATATGCATATGCAGGTTTTTATTTTCAGTCCCCTTAATGTGAATTTAAAAATGAAACTATATGCATCAAATCAACAAAAATAAATGTTTTCTTCTTTGAGAAACGAGGAGTTTAACAAAAATTTCTCTTTTAAGAAAAACGAAGAATGGAACTACAATTTTTCCTGCATGAAACGATGAATTTAACGACATTTTCCTTTGCGAAATCAAATGGATCTAATGCAGAAGTAAAATAATTTAATATTTATTTGTCAATGACAAAGAAAAACACTTAAAGAGACATTGAACAGACTTACTTTTCAAAGGAGGAAGAATCAAGAAAATTCATTGGTCTCTAGGAGGTATCAGACAATTGAAAACACAGCAAAAAATGACTGAGAATGATGGCAATGACAAATTAAAATTGAATTTGGTTGGCTAAGGGGGAAACGCAGTCTCTAAATGGATATCGTGTGTTGCAATGCACCCCTGAGTGGGAGACAGTACACTTTGTCTAGACCAATAGTGCGTTGGGCGCAACAGAGATTGAAAATTCAAGCTACAGAACACACTTCTAATGCAATTCTTTGATTCAAATTTCTAATAACTGAAATTAGATACTACTGGGTGGATAAGCAGAGGAAAAAACACTAGGAATGATAGAAAACATCCCCAATGGAGTCTCCAATTTTTTATGCAGAATTATGATCTATAGATAAATCAAATTCCCTAAGTGTGGTGTTAGGCACTTAGAACAACAGATTAAAGACTTTTCTATCACTTTCTCTAAGAATAAACAGGCATATAGAAATATATAAGAACTTACTTGTGATCCAAGCACTTCCTATTCTCCTTTTGTCACTTTTGTTGTAGCTTCCAATCCAAATTAGATCGCCAGATTGATTCCTACAAGTATAAATAGAGAAAAGAAAAATATTTGAAATATAAATATGCCTAATTATCTTAATCAGTTAAATCGATTAAACATGAAACACATATATCATTCAAGAGTCCATTGCATGAGAAATAGAAACATAAACAGATACTTATATGGGAAAATGAACAGCAATATTTATTAAAGAGTAGAAGGGGGAGGTTACAACTAATGATAGATTTGATGTCACCAGCTCCAGCTTCATCCCAGACTCATCACAATCAACATCTCACCAGTAGAATATCACTTCTTTCACTCTCTCAATTGAGAATCCAACAACATTTCTTTACCAAAATTCTTCCTTCCCTAGCACTAGGATCTGTGCTCAATTTATAGGGCAACTAAAGGTAGTTTCTCAATAAATGACTTTCTAATAATAGGAAAGACATGTTCCAAAGCTCAGAGGTGTTATATGGACACTTGGATTCGATGTTTGACACATATGGACTCTTCTAGAAGACACTGGCCATGTGGAGATTCCGAAACAATGAGAATTTTTCTCCCATTTGACCAACGCACTCTTGAACATTGGGAAGTGCATTGTAGTGCACCCTTGAATGGAGGGAGTTTCATATGCAACGTAGTTAGTCCCTTGAGAGGCAGTGTTTGTGAGCTCATAAGTGATATAACATATACTTCAAACCTTGGAAATCTCACAATAGAATTCATGAATGATTTGTTCTTGTCTTAGGGCATGTAGCAACTGAAATGATAGGGGATGATAGACCCTATTTAATTGGTCCTGGGGATGATGTTCATTTTGACCAGGTCATGGGGGATGATGCCCAAATTGACCTATAACAATATATATTTCATATTTTAACTCTTGGGTTATTATAAGACACAAGACACTATGATTTTTTAACTTTTTTATAGGTGCGTTTGTTCCCATCTATGTGGGCATGTGGACACCATTTTCACACAAAAAATGTTGATGATGGAAACATGACACAATATTGTGGAGTGCAAGTTGAATTCGATCAATCTAGTCGATCTAGCCACCATGATCAAAACCTAGTACGAGGGACGTTAGGTTATGTCGGAAAGATACAAGAGATAAGTGAAGTGGATTTCTCTTATTTCCAATGTGTTATTTTTAGGTGCAAGTGGTGGGAAACCTTTGATCGGAATAATGTAAAGGAATATCGCGATAGTATGCTGATAATATATTGACTCTAGAAAGATGTGGGATGAAGCTAAGGAGCCCTGGGTTTTCCCCAAACACTGCAACCAAGTGGCTTTTTACCTAGATGTGTTGGATAGGGATTGGTGGTTCGTATTGAGAAATGACCCTAAATCAAAACATATTTTTTAAAACAATAGTGTTATCATGCCAAGCAAGCTGGAAGATAATGATGGTGATCATGAGAACCAAGAGTGATATGGTACATGTGTTATTTCATCATTTATACTTTTTAATATGGGTTTTATAAAGAATAGGACTTAATTACTTACAACTAAGACTCTTTTTTTCGAAACATATATGTATTTTGAATTAATTGGTAATTTGCATTGTGATAATGTTAAAATCATTTCAATTGATAATTTTCAATTATGTTGATCTTGAAAACAATTGCGTACTATATAAAGTTCTTTTTTTTGTATGTAAGATCATAATAAAATAATGATAATTTTAAAGTACATGAATTTATTTGCATTATTTTCTAAACTTTATTGTGTTACAAAAATTTATATTATTATATATTTATTATTTTACAATTATTTCTATTCATACAAATTTACAATTTTTTTTTTTTGTAAATCTGTCTACTTCTATATTAGTACAAAAATACGTTACAAAGAGGCAGAGGCCTCAAAAGACTAGCCCAGAGAAGAGGCATTCATATCATAAGACCATAGCTGTTGACTGTCTGAGAGAAACCTTGATGACCAGGACCTTGTCCTACTTCCTAAACAGCTGATTCTGAAAAACAAAATGATGATTGGAGTACAAGACTCACTACAGCATGTAAGACCGAGACAGACATTGTCCATAACAAAAAATACAAGCATGCAGGATGATGCTTTGAAGCATTGACTTATGGTAATTTAACAATATTTATAGTATACATTTTACTTACAGTAGTTATGATTCAAAATTGACAATTAATTTACAAATTTACAAATTTAAAAATTGAATGATGACAATACATACAATTAGAATAACAATTTCACAATACAATTACAATTACAATTTTAGAATTTTACATACAAATATTACAATTACAATCATTTCACATTAATGCAATTAAAATTTTACAAATATTTTATATACAATTACAATTACAATTATAATTACAATTTTACAATCACATACAATTACAATTATAATTTTAGAATTTTAGATACAATACAATTACAATTACAATTTTAGAATTTTACATACAAATATTACAATTACAATCATTTCACATTAATGCAATTAAAATTTTACAAATATTTTATATACAATTACAATTACAATTATAATTACAATTTTACAATCACATACAATTACAATTATAATTTTAGAATTTTAGATACAATTACAATTACAATTACAATTTTACAATTTTACATATATACAGTTACAATTAAAATTACAATTACAATCATTTCACATTAATGCAATAAAAGTTTTACATACAATTACAATTACAATTATCATTTTACAATTTCGCATACAATTAAAATTATATGAATTACAATTTTAGAATTTTACATACAATTACAATTACAGTTTTATAATTTTACATATATACAATTACGATTACAATCATTTCACATTAATATAATAAAATTTTACAAATATTTTACATACAATTACAATTAAAATTAGAATCAGAATTACAATTGATCTAAATGAAATGTGGCCTACAGCCATGGTATTCATCCACCCATGGTATTTATCCTCCCATGGTATTGTAAGTGACACTTATCCATGATATTCATTCACCCATGGTATTCATCCACACATGGAATTTACCCATGGTATTGTAGGTGGTATCTACGCATGGTATTGACCCATGGTATCCACCTATGGTATCTACCCATGGTATTGTAACTCAAAAAAATGTTATAAATAACAAGCCTCACTTTTTAAAAGGACAGATTGTCCACCATAATGTAGCTTCTACAGTTATTCTTCGTTTTAATAAAAAGTTTCTTTGTGCTTTTATTTACTGTGTGTTTTTCTCTCTTTTTTCTGGCATTGTAATTTTGCAGATCTTGTCAGATCCATTTCATTTTTTTAGATCTTGGGGGACTCCCCCTAAGATGTCCCCCAAGATCTGGATCAGTGGTATCAGATTCAGGTTATGCCTCCTGGGAATGAGGGTTTGAAGCATATTTCAGTTTCAATGTTTTGCGGCAATCTTCAGCAAACTCCATGAATTTTTTTGGGCGGTGAGTTTGCAAATCATATCTAAAAAATTTTGTGAACCTTTTACAAAAATAAAGACCAAATATGGATTCCTTGTGAAAAAATACCCAAATTCAAAAAAAATATCGACCGAATTGAAGTTTGGATGAGGGAGATATTGTTGATTCAAAATCAGCAATGTTGCATAAATTTTTCTGACGACAATTCGTGGACGGCGCTCTCCTGTCATTTTTTCAGATTTCAATGCAAAATTTCAGATAAATGGTTAAATATCTGAGTTCCCCTTGAAAAATCACATGATTTCAAAAAAAAATCGGTCGAATCGAAGTCCGGACGAGTGAATTATTGTTGATTTAAAATCAGGTATTTTTTTAGAAATTTTGTGACAGCGGAACAGTTCTAGCGCGAATCTGAGAGTTTAGAGTCTCGAGATAGCGATTTCAAACACATGGGAAGATGCAGAATGATCATTCTATTTTCAAAAATCGTTTATAATAAATATTCTAGGTTATATTGACCAAGTTATTCCCATTTTAAATCTAGAGCAACATTCAGAGCGGGTTTCCTTTGGAGACGTGCCCTCCCACCCCGCTTTAGTAGGAACCTGCTCCACATTCATTAGTTTCAACATATCAACATTCGGCGTGGGTTATTTGGAGACGTGCCCTCCCACCCCAAGCTATGTAGGTACCTGCTACTGCATCAGCAATTAACATCATGGTTATGGGTCAACCACACAAAATATTTCTCATCGAAGTCCATTTGCTAGGCCGCACATTGTTAGTATCACAGTTGGTCACAAGCATTATAGGGTATCTCTATCCTCGGATCTTTCTTTGTCATGGTTCTGGGTCATCCACAAATCAACACTTCATAGAAGTCCATTTGCTAGGGCGCACACTGTCAGTATCACAGTTGTTCACAAGCATTGCAGGGTATCTCTATCCTCGGATCTTCAGGCATCATGATTATGAGTTAACCACACAAAACCCTTCTCTTCAATGGATCTTCATATTCAACAATGCCTTCTCAAGAGGGAAATTCACACAATGGAGACAATTGCTTCTTAAGGATGGACATTCATCCACCCATGGTATTTATCCGCCCATGGTATTGTACGTGACATTTATCCATGATATTCATTCACCATGTTATTCATCCACACATGGAGCTTACCCATAGTATTGTAAGTGATATCTACCCATGGTATCCACCTCTGGTGTCTACCCATGGTATTGCAACTCAAAATAAGGCTATAAATAACAAGCCTCACTTTGTAAAAGGACAGATTGTCCAACACAATATAGCTTCTAAAATTATTCTTCGTTTTAATAGAAAGTTTCTTTGTGTTTTTATTTACTATGTGTTCTTCTCTCTTTTTTCTGGCATTGTAATTTTTCAGATCTTGTCAGATCCATTTCAATTTTTTAGATCTTGGGGGCCTCCCCCCAACATCCGGATCAACAATTGCAATTACAATTGCAATTTTTACCATTTCACATACAATTACAATTACTATTTTAGAATTTTACATACAATTAAATTACAACTACAATTTTACAATTAATATTACATTTACAATCATTTCACATTAATACAATTAAAATTTTACAAATCTTTTACATACAATTACAATTACAATTACAATGACAATTTTACAATTTTACATATATACAACTACAATTAAAATTACAATTACAATCTTTTCACAACAAACTAAATATTACAATTACAATTAAAATTTTAGAAATATTTTACATACAATTAGAAATACAATTACAATTTTACAATTTTACATACAATTAAAATTAAAATTTCAATTACAATCACGACACAATATTTAATAAATATCATGATTTAATATTAAAAATAAACATCATGATCATGATAACCATCATACAAACATCATATTCGACTAAAAAACACATTCAAATTCGCTAACATCATCTAATCATCGTGATCATGATCATCTAACGAAACACAAGCATTGTATAACATCATCATAACACAAACATGAAATATACGTCTCATGTCAAATAAATGTTATCACATACACATATATCTACAAGTTGCACATTAAATTAACATATCTAACATGACCTAACAATATACACATTATGATGAACACCGACATGTAAATTAAGTAAAATTGCAACGTGAACATAAAATACATGGACTATATATATATAATGTAAAAAATATACAATTGTAATATAACTGCATGTAAATTTCAAATATCAGCGAGTGGTACATCAATAGTAGTACGAGTCGAGGCTTACTCAATCGATGGTGCAGCTTCGACATGCTCAGATAGATGTCGATCATCCCATGCATGTTGATCTGGAGGTGCCTCATGCTTATCAGGATCAATTTTCTGGTCATGATGACTCAACATGGATGGTCCAACCTATTGATCTGTGGATGGTGTGGCAGCATGCCCAGTCGATGGGCCTACCTCCTCAGATGGACCTAAGCCCTCCTCAGGATCAGGTGCTTGCTCATGATCATGATTGTTGGATGTTGCAGGTTGCTCATATCCGGCGTGAGGTGGAGGAGGAGGTGGAGTACTAGATTAGTGATGATCACTCCCCTAATCGTGATCATTAGATGATACACAGCTCGACTGTCGACATACTGCATACTGACCACGCCTATGTCGACTAGCCCTCCTCAATCATGCCACTAATCTAGTAGCTCCAACAACATTCTGCATCAGGGTCAACATATCACGTGGCATGCCTCTCCATATCGTTGTAAAAATATCATCAACATGTATCTCTCTGATAGTGACCGAAGCCGACAGAGTTGGTCACCCAACTCCATCCTAAATCTAGTGTCAAGTCTACGCATCACACCCGTTGGTACCTATGCGTGATCATGAGGACTAGGTTTGTCACCGACCTGATCCTCTACATATGCCATCTCCTAATCATCAGCAGGATCTACACCTGGACCATTTGGTGGTGGTGGAATCTCATCACAAACAAATGACCCAATATCTACAAAATATATATAAGTAAACAATAATAATTAGACAATTTCATTAAAAAATTTAATAAAAACATGTTAAAGAACGTGTTAGAATAAATTTAAAGAAAACACTAATATTTCCTCTCTCATATAGCGGCTCATCAACTGTGAAGAGGATGTTGGCACACCCTCGCCAATCCAAACCAGCATACAGACATGGCACTAGAATGAAGGTGTGATCATCAACACTGGATAACAACTCCAGTGCATCATGAGATTTCCTCACGGAAAATTCAGACTCACCCCTCTTGGGCATCATCTTTTGCAATATCTCCATGTGTACGTGTTGCATCGGCCTACGAGGCTTCCTAACAAAATTAGGCATCATCTCTGGAAACCTCTCAAAAAACAAACAAAATAGCTCTGAAGAAAAATTGAAGATCACCCTCCCTTGTGTCTGAGAACGACATCTATCTAAAGCTATACAGAACTGCCGCAAAAAAATAACAGACCGCCTCACAAGTCGTGGCGTTTGTAATAAAGAATCAACATAAAATAAAAGTGGGAAACTAATGCATTGCCTTTCATTGGTACATTGTGCAATGGTCGACAGCAGTAGTGAGAGGCACCTCACCTCCTTTGCACCAAATGAAGCAATACGTAACTGATCATGGGAGACTTGAAAATCTGCAGGGGACAATATATCTATTATCGACACTAATGTATCTCTGGGATTACACCAAATCACTCCTTGTTGCATAGCTGACTGGGACCTCTCTAAACGAGGGAAAATCCTGCCCTCTCCTAGATAGGCCAGTAATAAAATACATTTCCTCCTCAGTGGGCACGTACCACTAGCTAGGACCAACCCGAAAAGCTTGTCAGTGGGCATTCCACTTGAAGATAATTTGTCGCAATAATGTATTATGGCCCTTCAGGAATGTAGCCTCCTCAGATAACTTGAGGAGGCCTACCTCCCTTAGGATCAATTGTATGGTTTTCATAATAGGGTGAGGGTACATAAGTCTCTCCCTCTCTCGTGCCTCCCACAAGCGAACCACGTTATACTGGCCTGCCATATGTTCCTGTTGTTCCCTCTCTTCTCTCCTTTGATGTTGTTGAATGATTCAAATATTAAATACATTTTTTTAATTAAATGATACATGTATTTACAAACATATATATATATATATATATATATATATATATATATATATATATATATATATATATATATATATATATATATATATATATCTGTGTGTGTGTATATTTTTGAAAAAAAAAAAAACAGTCAGTGAGCCAAAAAAACGAGTCACGCACTGGTACCGGTGCGTCTGTTTTTATGGCACACCATCCGCGGTGCGCCTGAAAATTTTCAGCGCACCACACAACATGAAATGTACTTACTCCTGCAGTGTGTTGATGAAACTATCCATCCCAGGGCATATTATTACGTCAACGCATCACCAAACATTACTTAATGGTCAATGGTGTGATCGGTATACCATTGACTATGTACAAGTTCGGGAGGGCAGTGCGCTGACCCAACTACTCACCCCGGGGCGGACAGTCTCTTCAGTGCACCGCCCTCCTGGAATCATATCACGGTCAATGGTGTGGTGGTTTAACCGACCACACCATTAATTATGTACCAATATCAGGAGGGTTTTGTGATGACCAAACTATGCGCCTCAGGGCGTATAGTTTAGTCAACGCACCACCCTCCTTACATCAGTACATGGTCATCAGTGCGGTCATTTAAATTACCGCACCTTTGACTATGTACTAGTGTCTAGAGGGTGGTGCGCTGGCTAAACTATCCACCCTGGGGCGCATATTTTGGTCAGTGCACTGCCCTCCTGAACTTGGACATAGTCAACGGTGCAGCTGGTTAACTGACCGCACTGGCATTTATGTATTTAAAAAAAAACATGGTGCGCCATTTGGTACCGCACCAGAACTGGTGCAGTTTCC
This sequence comes from Pinus albicaulis, assembly GCA_034641835.2. Lineage (NCBI taxonomy): Eukaryota > Viridiplantae > Streptophyta > Pinopsida > Pinales > Pinaceae > Pinus > Pinus albicaulis. The sequence continues at coordinate 574,746,850 of CM076582.1, read as the reverse complement.
TTTATCACCAGTCATGGTTTGTCTTGTTAATTTATAGGTTGCACCGTGAAACGGTGCAAGATGAATGGCTCGAGTGCACCCCGCGGGAAAAAAGAATTTAAAAAGGTAAATTTAAGTTTTTTTAGAAATCTAATCCGCTAAGAAGTTTAATTATGGATAAAAAAATAAAATACCTGTATATTTGGGTGTCGAGGAGGCATATTTGCTGAAGAATTTCCAAAACTAAATTTTCCCACCGTTTTCCAAAATTTGAAATCAAAATGGTGGGTAATGGACGGAAGCATTGCATGTAATGGGAGCACCGATGGCAAGGCGCCTCACACAAGGGAAATTTTCACCGGTACTTGAGAGCTTTGGAGCAATGAAGAAGTGAAAATGTAGATTTTTTGGCCATAATTTTTTTGTATTTAACCTTGTTCTGGTGCACGGATTTTTGAGGCGCACCAGGCAGTTTCTTCCAACCGCACCGGGGTTGTTTCAGTTTAGAGTGGGTTTTTATGATGCACCAGGCCTGAATCTGTGTAGCGCATCAGTGCGCTATAGTAATGAGACGCACTGGGAGGTTTTTTACGAAGAGCACGGTGTCTCGGTGTGCCAATTTGTAGCACGCATCGGCGCTTTTCTAGTTGAACGCTCCAGTGTGGTGTAGGATGAGAAATGCATCAAACAAAAAAACATCCGCAAAAACCTCCACCCCCCAACCTCCTCTAGAAACCTCCGCTACAAACAGTTATCTAGGCTATTTTTATAAGGGGTTCCTCAAAAACATCCGCTAGAAGGTCTTTTCCTTGTAGTTAATACCTCTTTCTTCCACAAGCAATAGAAAGTCAGAACTTCTAAAAACACCATCACAACCATAAAAAATGATGAGGGTAACACAATTAAAGAGAAAACTGAGATCAAAATGGTAGTGCAACAACACTACAAAAGCCTCTTAATAGAGAATATGGGGATATAGGATTATGAAGACCTTCTGCAGCACACCCCAACCATGATCACCGATGAAATAAATATTACCCTATCCAAGGAAATTGGTGAAGACAATATCATCAAAGAAATTTGTACTCTTCACCCAAATAAAGCTCCAAGTCCTGATGTATTTTCCATCAGTTCTATCAGACCTTCTGGCAGATAATAAAAAAAGACCTCATCAAAATGTTCCATTGGAGCCAAAGGAAAAAAATATGTATTGGTGGATTCATAAAATCGACCTATCTTTCCCTGATCACTAACGAAGCTCGCCCTTCCACCTTCTCCAGATTCCACCCAATATCCCTTTGCAAAACTTCCTACAAAATCATCACCAAAATCCTTGCCACCTGCATCAAAACATTTCTCCCCATTCTAATCACCGAAAATCAAGGAGGCTTCTTAGCCAACCGGAAAATCTCGGACTCCATTCTACTGGTTCAAGAAGCTATTCACTCGAGTATGAGTAAAGTGGAAAATGGTTTCATTCTTAAGATGGACCTTGTCAATGCCTTTGATAGGGTAAGGCACTCTTTTCTCTACTCTGTCCTAAGGAGAATTGGCTTCAATGAAGAATTCATCTCTCTTATTCAGGCTTGCATATCTCATCCCTAGATCTCCCCCTGGTCAATGGGAGGCTAGGTCTTTTTTTCAAATCTTCCAAAGGCCTCAGGCAAGGATGCCCCCTCTCCCATTTCCTTTTCATCCTCATGGTTGAATCCTTCAGCAGAGCCCTAGACTTCAATCGCAGAACGGGCTTAATCACAAGTATTAAATTTTGCAATGGGACTAAGAACATGAACCATTCCTAGTTTGTTGATGATACATTACTGATGGGAGGAGAAACTAGTATAGTTTCCAGAATATTCAAAACTTTGCTGGAAAAATTTATGCATTATTCAGGAGGCCAAATCAATTATCTTAAAAGTTTCATAAATGGATGGAATGCAACATAGATTACCATTCACAACATTTCTCAAATATGTGGGGTACCATACAAATGGAACTGGAATCACTTCAACTATCTTGGAATTCTTGTAAGATGTGGTCCTCTGAATAATGAGGTATGTAATATTACCCTCGATGAGATGAAGAGGAAAATTCTTCAATGGGGAGCCAACTATCTCTATATGGAAGGGCACTTGCTTCTAATAAAATTTGTTCTCTGTGCCCTGCCTCTATATCAATTCTCCCTTTTACAAGCCCCAATCAGCATTCAAAACAAAATGGAGACAAACCTCGAAGATTTTTTATGGCAAGGAGGCAAGCAAGAAAAAAGGAAGTTCAAATTGGTTAAATGGAGGAAAGTTTCTGACAAGTATGAGAATGGAAGTTTATCCATTTGCATTCCTCAGCTTTTGAATATAGCTTTCGGAGGAAAAATTGTTTGGAGACTCATTACAGGACAACAGTCATGGTGGAAGCAAGTTCTAGAGTGTAAATACCTCTCAGCCTCAAGACAGTGTGCTCAGGATCAACATATCCCCAATAGGCCATGCTCTCGCATTTGGTCTCTTTGCAAGAAATTTTCTCCCTTTCTTCGCGATCACACTTCCAAAGTTCATCTCATGGGCTAAAGCATTGATATATGGAACGAAAAGATCATGGGCAAGCCTCCTCTTGCAACTGATCCAAGACTCCTTCGCATTCAAATCTATCTCAGGGGACTTGGCATAAATTCATTAAATCAAATATCATGTTGGAAGACAATAGTAACCATTGTGATGGCTGGCTATTCCCAAACAACCATCATTATCTTCACAACGACAAAAAAACTCTTGCACACATGCTCAATGGTGTTTCCCATTTAGCAAGGGGAGAATAATACAACTTCAGATGGGATCCCAATGGATCCCCCTACTCCATCAAATTGGGATATGAGGTCCTCCTTGGTGAAACCTACCCCTCCCCTCTGTGGGCTGCCTGGAAGCAGGTATGGAAATATGAAGCTCTTCCCAAAATTAAAATCTTCTTTTGGATCCTAGCAAAGGGGAAGATCTTAATTGTTGATAATCTAAAAAAGAAATGCATTCAGGGAGCCTCTAGAAGCCCTCTATGCAATGTCTTTGAGGAGTCTATTCAGCACCTTTTCGTTGCTTGGTCTCTCGCCCAAAATTGTTGGATCCATATCTCATCCCCTCTTTCGATGGAGATCGACACAAATGCTTCAATTTTAAACTCTATAGCACAATGGAAAAAGAAATATCCCCGTGCAAAAAATGGGAAGAGCATTGTCAAAATAATTTGGGAAACATTGCCTTATGTCCTCTTCTGGAACATATGGCTCATGAGGAACAAAGTCATCTTCCGTGATCAAAATCCATGCGTGAGGAAGGTGAAAAATTAAAACATGGAGCCTATCTATCGAAACCATTCTTGCCAAGAACAATAGCTATTTCAACATAAATGACATGGAAGTTGAGGAAAGACAAATATTCAGATGCATGCATGATCACTTGTTGAGATATCACAAACCCATTATAAGGCATCCAATCCATAACGAGCAATGGAAAATAAGACTAAAAGAGAAGTAATTCTTAGAATGGATTGATGGATCATGTCGACCCAAGTTCTTCTTTTATGGAGCTTAAAAATCAAATCCTGGTGCAGCTGGAGTAGGTGGTCTCATCATGGACCAATATGGCAATCACATTGCCTCCTTTGAATGGTGATCCAGGGTAAATTCTTGATACCCTTAACCAAGACCTTTTACTTCAGCTGATGTGTTATAATTGCATTAATTAAATTGTTAATGAACATAAATGAACAACTGCATATTGTAAAGAAGAGTAACATAACATGTCAAGAGCAACAATCATAAGAACACGTCGTTTGATAACGGAGTTCGTCCAGGAGGGACTACAACTCTGGGCCTCGTGTCAATATGGTGTAGGTGATTGCATTAAGTGTTGTAAGGAGTGAATATGTACATGGATGTGTGTTCTCTGACATACAAGGAAAATTCCCTCACGCAGGAGTGGCTAGACCTCTCTACGAGATGTTCCATTACGGAACTCTCATGGATAAAAAGGACTCTTATCAGTACGAAAATAGCTCACACATAAAGACTATGAGTATCCCACCAACATGCCCAACAAAGGTATCTCAAACAAAATACATGAGTATCTTGCAAACATGGCATCAAAAGGGATCTCAGACATGATATAAATCCATGAAAAAAAGTACATCAATAACAAAACAAGATCCCACGACTCACACATCAACAGGGATCTGAACATCACTATGCATCTCAGGGACAAAGAAGTACATGAACTCAACACATCATATACCTCACATTGAAGATGACTGAAGAATGGGTTGTTGCGCTGCTAGATTTGAAATCACCATCACAATCGTGGCATCGAAAGGTGTGAAATCGACTACTCACTCGTTGAAAGCTGACACCTACAACTTCACTTCAAAAAGTGACTGAAAATATAAAGCTCAAATAGAAAATCTAAATATTCCATCAGATTTGTGACGTCAAATAGTGCAAAATCAACTGTCCATTTTATGAATTCTGAGAAAGTGAAGATATGGGGAAAAAAGGAATCTTTTAGATTCCCCCTAGACTCCTCCAAGGTGTTGCTCCATGGGTGGACTGGAAATCTGCAACTCAAAAGGCGAATCTGACCTTGCTATTGTGTTCCCTGTGAAAAACCGTGAAAAATGACTATAAACTTGACTATATTCCAACATGGATAAAAATTACCTCCCCGGGAAAATTTCAAGGCTCATGGTTCCGCTACCTATTTATGGCCCTATTCATGGTTCCACCTGCATCGAAATTTGTGCCTGTCTCAAATTTCATGCGCACTTTGCTCTAGTCTAGCCCTAGGCACACATCGAAAATAACTAGTTTATGTATGAGAAATTGGGCAGACTTAGCAAGGAGTTGGTTTGGCTAAATGGTTAAGATCTTGTATTGGAGGGAGGAGGTTGGGTGGTCAAACCCCAACCCCTCCGAATTAAGATGAAAACTTGTTTTTTAAACTGTGCATGTCATATTTTAAAAGCCCCGCATATTTTTAAAACCTGTTGTTTGTACAAGTGTCAGTGAAAAAGGGGTATGTTGGGGGTCAGGTCCGCATTGGGCGGCCCGCCCCCATATTCCCACCGACTATTATTAAGAGGTGGCATGAGTTACGGTGGGCGGTTCCATTTGAAACATACATATAATACATGCGTTATCACAATTGGTGGTTATGTTTTATGTTGGGAGCTCCGTGATTTATGTCAGCGCCAATGGACCGGTCGACGGGTCCGTCGGGTGGGTTTGATTCCCACCATCGGCCCATCTGATATATGGTATTATAACATATATATATTTTATATATAATATATGTCGTCAGGTGTCATGGGGTCTGGTCGTAAGGTGTGGGTGGGGTCTAGCAGGGTCACGACCGCCAACCCCTATTTTTTAATATAATATTGTTTCACTATTGGATGGGAGGGCGGGTGCCATGACCAAACTCATACTTTTTTTTTTTTATAACAAACTATGCAATTTTTTAAAATTCAGTTTTTGAACGTAGGAGTCATTTTAATGACCCCACAATTTCACCCTGAATCTGGTCGGATCTAGTTGGAATCTGGTGGTCTGGTTATGTCCAAATTGTGTCCTCCTTAACCTGCCAAGTCATCCAAGTCAACCCAAAAATTTGACTGCTCTTAACTTCTTCATACGGACTCGGATTTATGAACCATTCGCACCACCACAATCAGGACGATGAGATCTATGCTCCGGTCCTAGTTCGAAATCATTCCAAACATTTTGATTTTTGAGCTTCCATAAGCCCCCTTTGTCCTGTGTGTGCCTTTGGAGCCACCTGGATCAATCCTCCCCAATTAGGAGTTTTTAGTCCTCCAAAAGCATCAATAATAATTTGAAAATACTATGTACTATGTCTGCACCACGAGTGTCCTAAAAATTCACCCTTCCTTCTCCTTCACCTGCATCCTTCAGAGCCATAAGTGATGAACTAACACATGCACCTTCTGCAAACCTGTAGTACAATCTCCTGCAAATGCATGCTCAAATTGACCAAATATGATCCAAAACATCTCCCATACTTGCCACGAGTTTATAACATGTACTCGGTGTTCAAGCTTACATCGAGATGGAAATAACACCCCAGCTATCATTACAAGACAAGACATCATTGTCACATTCAAAGTGATGGAAAATACCTAGTCACTTTTACATTAAAGAAATGCATCAAAAGACTCATAAAACAAGGCCAACAACATCATCATCGCATTTTGAATTGATGGCAAACACATCATCACTTTTACATGAAATAAATGCAACACACGACTTATAAAATAGGCCAAAAAATATCATTGTTGCTTAAACAAGTGATGGAAAACATGTAATCACTATCACAATTAAAAATGCGACATATTATTTACAAACACAGCCATGACAAGCTAACATATCTAGAAAAAAAATTCTAGAAAAACCATTTCTCACTTATCAAAGTGAGTGGATCATTTCCCTGTGGTGAAATTGCTTGTCGATCAGCTCTTTCGACTAGTGTATGCACGGGCGCTTTGTCTTTAAGGCGTTTCTTTGGATGGAGTCTCCAACATCTGGCTCTTTGGTGGCCACTTTGGTCGCAATGGGTGAAAAATTTCTTTTTCCTCCATACCTACTTAACCAATTTCTTTCCCTGCTATGGAGAAGACTTTTCATGCCTCATCCTCCTTTCTGCTGCCATCCTTTTCCAACACTTAGAAAAAATATGGTTATGTAAACCATAAAAATGACACGTTTTGCGATGCCATGATTTACGACCGTGGTTATCAACATTCTTATACTCAAAATTTACTGTGGAATAATGAGACGTATTATACCTTCTCTGGTGGGATCTGGTGCGATCATGATGATGAGATCTCGCCTCAGTTATTTCACTGCAACATGCATTACCATGGAAAGATGACGAAGTTTCCCCATCATTCCTCTTCCCTGGAGAGTTCATCAATATTTGTTTTCCCTTGATGTCCCCCGAACATCCTTCTTCAGTGTACCCCAAACCTTCATAACGAGGTCTCTGCACAACCTCTAATGGTTCGGTTTTGCATTGGCCACGAACACCATGTCCTCCTCCTCTATACCCCATCTTGGTGAGGAGTCTCATGTTGGTTCCTGAAATGGGTATCTCCATACTTCCAACTGAAATGATATCATGTGAAGAAACTGAATAAAAATCACCATTGTTTACCTTAATTTTTTATTGCGAAACAAGTGAAGAAGGTTGTTGTAGGCCTTCATTGCACTTCACTTCCTCCAATGCCTCAGTCATGACTTGTAGCTGGAGCTGCAACTATTGCTTCTCCTCCTTCTCTTTCTATATGAATTCCTTCAATGTATCATGATCTTCTTGAATAATTTCGTTTTTTCACTTCAATCCTTCCCACACCTCTTTCGTGGCTTGCAATTGAAGCTGCAACTATTGTTTGTCCTCCTTTTCCTCATGTAGGAGCGTCTTCAATTCAGCGTTCTCTACGGCTTGTTTTTCATAAGCCTTATACAACATGTCTACTTTCTTAGAAACTCTGAGCATGATCTCGTACATGTCCTTGACATTCTCCATAGCTCAACTCAGCGAACGTTCAACAGTTCACACCTACAATCCAATCAGCAAGAAGACCTACTCTGATACCACTTGATCCAGGGTAAATTCTTGATACCCTTAAACAAGACTTTTTACTTCAATTGATGTGTTAGAATTTCATTAATTAAAGTGTTAATGAACATAAATTAACATCTGCATGTTGTAAATAAGAGGAACATAACATGTCAAGATCAATCATTTGATAACGGAGTTCGTCCAGGAGGGACTACATCTCTAAGCCTTAGTGTCAATATGGTGTAGGCCATTGCATTAAGTGTTGTAAGGAGTGAAGATGTACATGGATGTTTTTTCTCTAACATACAAGGAAAATTCCCTCACGCAGGAGTGGCTAGACCTCTCTACGAGATGTTCCACTGTGGAACTCTCATACATAAAAAGGACTCCTATCAGTGCGACAATAGCTCACACATAAAGACTATGAGTATCCTGCAACCATGGCCAACAAATGGATCTAAAAAAAATACATGAGTATCCTTCCAACATGGCATCAAAAGGGATCTCATATATGATAAAAATCCATGACAGAAAGTACATCAATAATAAAACAAGATCCCACGACTCACACATCAACAAGGATTTGAACAGCACTATGCATCCCAGGGACAAAGAAGTACATGAAATCAACACATCATATACCTCACGCTGAATATGACTAAAGAATGGGATGCTGCACTGCTGGATCTAAAATCACCATCACAATCATGGCATCGAAAGGTGTGAAATCGACTGCTCACTCGCTGAAAGCTAACACCTGCAACTTCACTACAAAAATTGATTGAGAAATATAAAGCTCAGATGGAAAATTTTGAATATGCCATCAGATTCTTGACGTCAAATAGTGCAAAATCGACTATCCCTTTTCTGAATGCTGAGAAAGTGAATATCTGGGGAAAAAAGGAATATTTAAGATTCCCCCTAGATTCCTCGAAGATGTTGCTCCATGGGTGGACTGGAAATCTGCAACTCAAAAGGCGAATCTGACCTCGCCATTGCGTTCACTGTGAACAAATGTGAAAAATGACTGTAAACTTGACTATATTCCGACATGGAGAAAAATTACCTCCCAAGGAAAATTTCAAGGCTCATGGTTCCGCTCCCTGTTTCTGGGCCTATTCATGGTTCCACCTACATAGAAATATGTGCCCGCCTCGAACTACGTGTGCGCTCTGCTCTGCTCTAGCCCTGGGCACACATCTAAAATGATTGGTTTATGTATGAGAAACTGGGCGGACTTACTAAGGATTTCGTTTGTCCGAATGGTTAAGATCCTGTATTGGAGGGAGGAGGTCGGGTGGTAAAACCTTGACCCTCCGAATTAAGATGAAAACTCATTTTTTAAACCGTGCATGAAATATTTTAAAAGCCCCGCATATTTTTAAAACCCATCGTTTGTACAAGTGTCAGGGAAAAAGGGGTATGTTGGGGGTCGGGTCCGCATTGGGCGGCCCACCCCCATATTCCTACTGGCTATTATTAAGAGGTGGCACGGGTTATGGTGGGTGGTTCTGTATGCAGCACACACACACACAGATATATATATATATATATATATATATATATATATATATATATATATATATATATATATATATATATATATATGTATGTATGTATGTATGTATGTATGTATGTATGTATGTATGTCTACATATATATATATATATATATATATATATATATATATATATATATATATATATATATATATATATATGTGTGTGTGTGTGTGTGTGTGTGTGTGTGTATGTATATATGTATATACATATATACATATATGTATATATATGTATATATATGTAGATATACATACACACACACACACACACACATATATATATATATATATATATATATATATATATATATACTTGTGTGTGTGTGTGTGTGTTATTGCAAGTGGTGGTTATGTTTTATGTTGGGAGCTCCGTCATTTATGTTGGCACCAGTGGACCAGCCGGCGGGTCCGTCGGGTGGGCTCGATTCCCACTACTGGCCCATTTGATATATGTCATTATAACATATATATATATATATTATATATAATACATGTCGTCGGGTGTCGTGGGGTTCGGCCATAAGGTGTGTGTGGGGTATGGCAAGGGCACGACCATCGACGCCTATTTTTAAATACAATATTGTTTGACCGTTGGATGGGAGGGTGGGTGCCATGACCAAACTCATACTTTTTTGTTTAAAACAAACTATGCAATTTTTGAAAATTCATTTTTTGACCATAGGAGTCATTTTAACGACCCCACAATTTCACCTGGAATCTGGTCGAAGCTAGCTGGAATCCGGTGGTCGGGTTTTGTCCAAATTGTGTCCTCCTTAACCTACCAAGTCATCCAAGTCAACCCAAAAGTTTGATTGCTCCTATTCATATGGACTCATTTTGACGAACCGTTCACACCACCACGATCAGGATGATGAGATCTATGCTTTGTTCCTAGTTCGAAAGCATTTCGAAAAATTTGATTTTTGAGCTTCCATAAGCCCCCTTTGTCCTATATGTGTCTCTAGAGCCACCTGGATCAATTGGGGATTGGGGCAGATGACGAAATATAAGGCAGAAGCATATACCCTGGTGCAAGGGCTCCAATCAATCAAGAATCTCAAAATAAAAAAATGTTAGGGTTTTCAGAGACTCCTCCATTTTCATCTGAATGATGTTGAATGCCTCAACGTCCCCCAACATTGCCCTCAACAGACTCATTATCGGAAACCGCACCTTGTCTCAAGACATCGGGGATTTATCCTTCTACCACATCCTCAGAGAAAATAATAAAAAAAGAATATTCTTTGGCCAGCTCAGCCTACTCCAAACCTATTGGTCAACTACTCTCCTAAGGACTCACACTCCTCAACCCTATCCCTTGATCTTCCCCATGCAACACCTAGTCATGATGATATTTTTTTGCATATGTGCCTCCTCGAATTTATCCCTGCTCCTCTTCCATGCCCATACCTCCTCCCTCTCTTATCCTGTGATCCTGTCCCCCTTCCCTCTCTATAATTTCCCCTCCCTTCCCACCTCTCCTTTATCTATTTATTCCCCTCCCCTCCCTTTTGATTCTCACACCCTCCATTCTCCCCTCAGTGCAGCACCTTTCTCATCATTTCGATCTTCCCCTCGGTGCACTTTCCCCTCCCTTCTCAGATCCCCGGCACCCTCTACCAGATCAGCTCATTTTTTGCTTTGCAGAGCTTGACCCTCCCGGTTTCTGTAGATTTCTTCCCTTCTGGCCTCCTCCCTACCTTCCCCCTACCCCTCTCCTCCCCTCGCTCCCTCTGCTGCAGCTTCTTCCTCTTACCTTCTGTTGGGTGGTTTAATTGTCAGATTAAACCTCTCAATATTAATTATCAATCCGGGAGTCGTAAATGCGAATTTTACTACGTCTTGGCTCAGCTTAATGGTCAGAGTATAAATATTCCTTTGTAATGATAGACAAGGTATTAGAATGAAAAACACATTTGTTAGCAAATAAAAAATCTTGCAAAGGAGATCTACTTAACCAATTTCATTCACTGTAAAATCCATACTGCAATTAAACTATAGGGAAATTCAAGGCAATCCTCAATCATTCTCGCTTTCGTATGATACCTTGAAAACCCTGATATATTTGTTCCTTTCATCAATTTGAAACTAAGCTTGAGATAACTAAAATAACACACATATTATCCTAATAATAACTTCAAACCTTAAAATAACTACTCTTGATAACAAATTCAAGATTCCAAATTAATTATTTCTAAAAGAAAACTACTTTGCTTCATATAAAATAACACTTAAAATATCCTATTAAAAATGGCGTTGCAAATAATCTATGATAACTTTCAATTCAAATATTTAAATCTAAATGAAATGAATTATTCAATAAACAAGCTCACTCTTCAAAATCAAATCATGTAACTAGATCATACTGCATTTGAATTGATCTCTATACCTGCACAATCAAATCCGCATTCAAAATTTCTCTTACAAAGAAATGATTACACTACGAAAACAATAATGATTCTAATTAAAAATAAATCTAATTATTAAGAGAAGTCCCGAGATGCATAAACAAATCAAATTAAATCCTGCAAACATTCAAAAGAAACTAAGTAATGAAAACCATACTTAAACTCAAAGCATTTAAAATATTTTCTAATTCTAATAACTCAGAAATCATTATATTCCTATAACTAAAACGGTTAAGAAATTCCAACTCTTATCAGATTTTAACCATAACAAAACTCTAGTCTTACCCTAACCATATCAACACTCACACATTCCACTCACGATCATCGTTGTCTTACCACCGTTGTCTTACCTTTTCCGGAGTATTAATAACAGAGCCTAAATAATTCGTTTCTCAATGAATAATCCCGCTTAATTCATTTAACAATTATAAAACTGGATTTGCAGCATTCTATTCGAGCTTACCGAAGTGAAATGAAAGGTTTAAGTGCAGAATGAAGTGATAACTCTGAGATCTAATCTCACAAACTTTCGAATGAAGAAACATTTATAAACTCAAATCTATGATGTTTATGATTCTATTCAAATATATGATTCTAAGATCTATGATATCATTCAGCTATAGGACTTGTCTCCAGTGGTGGTGGGCCCTTACCACTCCTGGAGCAAGCCTAGATTAACCCAATCTACTTTGAAAAATCGCAGCAACCATAATATGTACTTATAATAAAACGCTGGAGAAAATTATATATTAGAATTCAAAATTTGAATGGGAAATACAACATAAGCTATTGCTCCCATTACAATCTCTTCTCCTCTACAAATTTGATGCTCGTTCTACATCTCAAAATTCGACCTTTACATCTGAGGAATTCCTCCCAGTTCTACATCTGAGCAAATTGACCTTGAGAAATTCAAACTTACATCTGATAAGATACGCCCTCTACATCTACGAATTTCCACCTTCTATTCCTATCAATCCTAGCTTATCTAATTGATGGACTCATGCCTTTTCTTCGTTTGATCACGACAACTTATATATATACCGGATTTACAAATTGGGGCTTCAACCAGCCAATTAAAATATAGAAGATTATTGGTTTTAACAATTTTTCAGAATAAGAATTAGTTTCAAAACAGAATGTCGAATTAGGAAATTTCTCCTCTTTTCGTGGGATGTTGTTGTTGCTGGAAGGTGCAATCTTGGGTTCTGGAGGAAATTTGACCTTCGTTCCTTTTCAAAGAAAATCTTGAACTTCTCCGGTGTATGCATGAACATGGTATGTGTATTGTTGCATAACAGAAAATACCACCATCTCCAAACAGATCAGTGCATTTTGCAAAGCCTCTTGAATGGGTTCCACGTCAAGCCAGAAATGGTGGGAGCAGATAATACCAGCAGAGGCTAGTATGTCAAGTACAACTCCCTTCAAATCGTCAAGGAAAAAGTATTTATTTGCGTTCAAGAGAGCTTGGAGCTTAGCAGCGGTCATGTGTGAGGTCCATGACTCGGCATCCATAATACTTGTGGATAAAATTCAAGCAATAATGACTTTCTAAAATAAATCCCTTGTATTTTTTAACAGAGAGGCGTATTGAAAATTGCTTCTTCAGGAACCAGCTAGCACAATCACAAATGTCGCCTAGAGGGATATAGTCTAGCGCGATTTCCACTAGTGTCTATGACAGAAATGTCTACAAATAAAGATTGCCGGATTGATTTGCAAGTTGTGTTGGAGGTGGTTTGTCTCAACAATAAGGTTTAGATTGTTTGTATAAAATCCAAGACTCGTGGAACTCGCGTGCATGCTGCTACTAAGGCCAGTTGCGAATGGAAGACCAATTACAGGCCTAATTCCTTGCAGCCACTTCACATAACATCGAGTAAGAAAATGTAGCAGGAAACTCCAACTGCAATATCTTATGAGAATATCCCCAATTACAAGCATGAGCAACTTACTTTATGCTTCAACAAACCCGAGCCGTTGAATGGAACAATGCAGTTGCCATAAGAAATTAATGAAATACAACCTACCAGCTTCAGGTCCAGGTCCAAAATATGCAGCCAATCAAAAGATGTGGCCACTTCCAAACTGAGTGTAAATATGTAGTTGATAAAGCTTTTTTTACTATTGCGTAGAGGCTTCCTGGCGTATAAAGACCATCTTCTGCCTCTTTGACTTTTCACCAATAGATTTATCCTAAGACCGTTGCGTTAAGTAGCTACACTCTTAACGGAAACAATGCCCTTGGCTTGTGATTACAATGTCGACTGAAATAGCTAAACAAACCTCTATTTGATCAAAGTGAATTCCATCATCAATGAGCACTGTAGAAATATTAACAGCACCAAAGCACTTTAAGAAAATATACTCTAAGCCCAAGAAGTTGCGGCATGCCTCAATACCCTTTACAATAGGAGAAAGTGTCCCATCATAATCTATAAATACTACAATACACTTCCCTTTTTCTGATGCTAAAATCTTATCAAACATTCTTAAAGTTGAGGGACGATCCACTGTCCATGAACCATAAGCTCGGGTTTGTGAAGGATAGAGAATATGCCAGCACCATTCGTATCAAAAAGGTTTCATGAATTCATTATGAAACTATAATTTTTGTAATTGCTGCAGATTTTGCGATCATGATGTTAATAATTCATATATGGCTGAGATTTCAAAAGCATAGATCTTTATGATGCCATTTGTTGCATAACCCATGAGCGCATTATCTGGCCAATTGAAGGTTTTGACAATATTTGCAGTGTGCAGTGTTCCTGAATCCGTACTCAAATATGGTGTTTCTTTTGTGCATGAACCTGTACTCAAATGTATTTTAAGAAGCATTCCAGCACTGGTGGTGCTCGACTTATTCTCCTACCATCATGCAAACCTATTATTAATGATATTATTGTACAAAACACTTCTTCAATTTAATTAACAAGAAGAATTTATGAATTAATAACTATTGATTCTAAATGCCTCTAATTAAAAACATAATTTATAAATAATGATTAAAAACACAAGGTACAATCATGTATTTATTTGATAAAAATCGTAAAAACATGGACAAAAATGCAGCTCAACATCCCCCCACGCTGAACTTCTTGCACATCCTCGTGCAAGCCAAAAATATAAGACGATGAAATAAGGTAGGGAAAATGTCAGCAAATATTTTAGCAAGTAAGGATGGAGATTCCTGATATTTTAATGCATTCATTAACCCGCGACATTACCATTACTTTACCAGCTAAAACCATGTGAAATGACTAGGTACTGACAGTAAACATTATTGAGAAAATAGTGTTGCACAAACTTGTTACCTTGTCCCAAATGAATTCCCTGTTTTGTTTATGCCCAAAGTCTTATGATGAAAACCAAATTTTGTTGAAAAAGTGCAGCTTCAAAAGGAATAACACAAGATTCCTGCACCTATTATAACAATCTCGTACCTAGGTCATTCAGCACATATTTAGAGGCAACTACAATTAATACACATTGATAGCAACCAACACCTTGTGACTAATCGTCATTAAGTAATTCATCACTATGAATACCATGAAAATTAAAGTGAGTTATGATACCAATCAACAACCTCTTTATTACGTTGTCATCCATATTCAAAGCTAAATTTCCTCTTAATCTAGTACAATGAATAACCTTCCCTAAGGTTACCACATCATTAAAGATTCTTCAATTTTTGAAAGATATAACTCAAAGAATCATGTTCAAATTATCTTAAAACCATTGTCGAAGAAAAAGGATGAGTCTTAGGGAAATAGAAGGACAACCAAGCAAATAATAGTATGCAGTTAACTTTAATACCACATAAATGGCCCTGCTACCCACGGGTGTCCATAACCTCGGCAGGGATGTCTTTTGACCCATCGAAATGTTTGTGTCCCACTTACTAGGCATGGATTCAGAGTTAGCTTATTTTACTTTTTAGATGAAGACCATTGTTCTGGCTTGGTAACCAGCTGGTGGCAGTGCCACTCACAGGAAGTAACATGGATGAACAGGTCGGATCGTGATGAGACCTCCTATCTTCCAGCTTTTTGGTTGAAATCCAATACTCTGGCTTGGTGACCAGTAGTAGTAATGTCATGCATGTTAGGTCTCATGATCATGGTAGGTCGACTCATCACAAGACCTCCTATCCTTCCCTAAATATTTGTAAGCTTTGATTATGATTAACCTTAAAGGTTACTTAATAAGTGGGGAGACAGATCTACTCCTTAAGAGTACAGGATGGTGTGAAAAGTTTTTAATGACTAATTCCTCTACCCTAAGGACTTATTAAAGATATCCCAGACAATGACTGAAATATTCCTTGAGTTAAAAATGCTAGTGTTCTCATGAATAGCTAATTATGATCTTTACAAGAGTGGTCCACCATAGGGGTTTTCTAATAGTACTTTCTAAGGGAAACTGAAAATATATATCTGAGATGACAACTTATTAGAGTGATTAATCATGGTTACTTTTTCAAAATCATGAGGTATTAGAGTGAATTGTACTCAACAAGATTTGTCAAAAATGTGTGTGTTCACAACTAATGTGGATCAAAATTAGTTTTAACAAGCATTCTTTAAAATTCAAAACCCTAATATCATTATAACAGCTTTATTCATTTATTCTCATACCCTATTTTACCCTAAGAGGGGAAAGAGTCCCGTTTAAGTATAAGAGTACTTCCAATGAAGCCATGTGCATAACAAAATGTTGATTATACTCACACTTATTTTTAAAGAATAGACTTCAAGACATAAGAAAGCATGATAAACTAGTTGCTTCAATTGATATGGTACAAAAAGTTTCTGAATGCTAAGGAAATAAGATGGCATGATGACTGCTCGAAACCAGGATTCAATGGAATCCACATATTTATGATTCTCCAACTGATGCAAATCTTCTATAGTTTGATATTCACTCTCTTGGAGGTAAAAATAATTTGGTGGAAGACAAAATATAAATCCCTCATTTTCAGGCTCAAATATCTTCTTTTCAAATTGACAAGAATGGTTGAGAGAGATTCTAGGGTTTTGAGTTTCAATAACATTTTTAAAACAAGTTCCAATGAAAGATTTCTCCTCTAGTGGTCTCTGAATTACATCTTCTCGGGGTGAATGTTCTGCAGCAATGGGGGAAGTTTCCAGATTTATTCCCTTTTCCAACATGGAAGGTGTGACATTTTGTTTAATAGGGGAATCCACGGAAAGAATAGGTGGTTCAAACTATTGTACAACCTCATGGTTTAGATTAGGGTTTAAAACATGGTTTGGGGTATGGTTTTGGTTAAGGCTTGGCCTATGATTTGGATTTGTATTAGGTTTAGGCTTTGAACTAGGGTTAGGTCTCGGTTTTAAATTAGAATTAGGGTTAGGTCTAGGGTGTGGATTTGGATTAGGTCTAGGGTTAGGGTATGGATATGAAATAGGGTGAGGGTATGGATTAGGGTATGAAATAGGGTTAGGGTATGGATTAGGGTTTGGATTAGGACTAGGGTATGGATGAGGTTTAGGGTAAGGTTGCACATACGGCTGGGACCATGGAGGAGGATAACTTAATGGTGCATTGGAAAGAAATTGTGGTTGTTGTTGGTGCTCATATGATTGAATTTGCATGGGATATTTTCCTAGAGATAAGGATCCAAACGATTCTTGAGGCCATGGATATATCTGGCTCGAGGATGAGGGCCAAGGAGAGGGAAACTGTGGCCACAAAGTAGGATATTCGATTGGAGGAGGATTAAAAATTTTCCATGCAACTGCAGGATTATAAACATGCTGAGGAGCCTGCTCAGGAGAATAGTAGTTATTCCAAGTATAAAATGGTGTTGGGTTTTGAGTTATACCTGGCGGTTGATTCTATTCCTTAATTGATTCCCTGAGTACCTTTCGTAATCGTGGCAGTGATGGGCAATGTTCGGTTGCAAGACAACCTCACAAATTCTGCAAAGTTCCAGACCGCTAAGTGGACACTTTCCAAGGCAGTGTTTCTTTCGACAGTTGGCACAAAGGATAAGCAATGGTTCTTCATCCTTCTTTTTCTCCTGCAAATCATCCAATTTTGAAATCAAAGATTTAAATTTATGTTCAAGCAAAGTATTAAATTATTCACTTGTGAATTCTTCATTGGATGACTTGTCTGTCTCTGTAGCAGCATGAGAAATCATCATTGAATGATTCCTCAAAATACCATTTTCTTGTTTTCAACAATCCAACTGGTACATTTTTTCATCACATGGATTAGTACACAAGGGTTCTTACAATACCCCAAAAATTATATAACGTTGAAGATTAGACTCTGAAGATAAATGAATTTTAAAGTCTATTGACTAAAATAAAGCTAACCACGCTTGCATGAAAGGAAAATGTTGAATCAAAGTACTATTTGATCTATGAAAAGCAAAGAAATTTGGAAATTAAATGTCCAAATCCTGCTTCTACTTCTACACATAAGCAATATAAGGACATAAAAGTTCAAGAGATAAGCAAGATGGCCAGACTTTGGAGCAACCCCACAAAAGTGGATGCATGGCTCTTCACTCACATCTTACCATACACTCTCCACCCTCTGACATCCTGCAATACCCTTGAAACTCTGTAAGAAAATTTTTACCTGAGCCAAAATACATCTCCCCGGCAATGACGCCAAAATGTTGGGTGGTTTAATTGTCAAAATAAACCTCTCAATATTAATTATCAATTATGGAGTCGTAAACGCGAGTTGTACTACGTCTTGGCTCAGCTTAATGGTCAGAGTATAAATATTGCTTTGTAATGATAAACAAGGTACTAGAATGAAACATACATCTGTTGGAAAATAAACAATCTTGAAAAGGAGATCTACTTAACCGATTTCATTCACTGCAAAATCCATACTACAATCAAACTATAAGGAAATTCAATGCAATCCTCAATCATTCTTGCTTTCCTATGATATCTTGAAAACCCTGATATATTTGTTCCTTTCATCAATTTGAAACTAACACTTGAAACTAAGCTTGAGATAACTAAAAGAACACACATATTATCCTAATAATAACTTCAAACCTTAAACTAACTACTCTTGATAACAAATTCAAGATTCCAAATTAACTATTTCTAAAATAAAACTACTTTGCTTCATATAAAATAACACTGAAAATATTCTATTAAAAATGGCATTGCAAATAATCCATGATAACCTTCAATTCATATATTTAATTCTAAATGAAATGAATTATTCAATAAACAATCTCACTCTTCAAAATCAAATCATGTAACTGGATCACACTGCATTCGAATTGATCTCTCTACCTGCACAATCAAATCCGCATTCAAAATTTATCTTACAAAGAAATGATTACACTACGAAAACAAGAATGATTCTAATTAAAAATAAATCTAATTATTAAGCAAAGTCCCAAGATGCATAAACAAATCAAATTAAATCCTGCAAACATTCAAAAGAAACTAAGTAATGCAAACCATAATTAAACTCAAAGAATTTAAAATATGTTCTAATTATGATAACTCAGAAATCATTATATTCCTATAACTAAAACGATTAAGAAATTCCAACTCTTATCATATTTTAACCATAAAAAAACTCTAGTCTTACCCTAACCATATCAACACTCGCACATTCCACTCACGATCACCGTTGTCTTACTTTTTCTGGAGTATTAATCACAAAATTATAATGTTGCAAAATTTGGTAACGTATAATAATTAAAAAGTGCCTAAAGAATACATTTCTCAGTGAAGACTCTTGCTTAATTCATTTAACAATTATAAAACTGGATTTGCAGCATTCTATTCGAGCTTACCGAAGTGAGATGAAAGGTTTAAGTGCAGAATGAAGTGATAACTCTGAGATCTAATCTCACAACCTTTCGAATGAAGAATACATTTATAAATTCAAATCTATGATTTTTATGATTCTATTCAAATCTATGATTCTAATATCTATGATATCATTCAGCTACAGGACTTGTCTCCAGTGGTGGTGGGCCCTTACCACTCCTCGAGCAAGCCTAGATTATCCCAATCTACTTTGAAAAATTGCAACAAACCATAATATGTACTTATAATAAAACGCTGGAGAAAATTATATATTATAATTCAAAATTCGAATGGGAAATACAACATAAGTTGTTGCTCCCATTACAGTCTCTTCTCCTCTACAAATTTGATGCTCGTTCTACATCTCAAAATTCGACCTTTACATTTGAGGAATTCCTCCCAGTTCTACATCTAAGCAAATCAACCTTGAGAAATTCAACCTTACATCTGATAAATTAGGCCCTATACATATGAGAATTTCCACCTTCTATTCCTATCAATCCTAGCTTATCTAATTGACGGACTCACGCCTTTTCTTCGTTTGATCACAACAATTTATATATATACCGGATTTACAAATTGGGGCTTCAACTAGCCAATTAAAATATAGAATATTATTGGTTTTAACAATTTGTCGGAATAAGAATTAGTTCCAAAAAAATATGTCGAATTAGGAAATCGCTCCTCTTTTCATGGGATGTTGTTGTTGCTGGAAGGTGCAATCTTGGGTTCTAGAGGAAATTTGACATTTGTTCCTTTTCTAAGAAACTACTGAACGTCTCTGGTGTATGCGTGAACATGGTATGCATATTGTTGCATAACAGAAAATAACACCATCTCCAAACATATCCGCGCATTTTGCAAAGCCTCTTGAATGGGTTCCACGTCAAGCCAGAAATGGTGGGAGTGGATAATACCGACAGAGGCCAGTATGTCAAGTACAACTCCCTTCAAATCGTCAAGGCAAAAGTATTGATCTGCATTTAAGAGAGCTTGGATATTAATAGCGGTCATTGCGTGAGGTTCATGACTCAGCATCCATAATACTTACGGATAAAATTCAAGCAATAATAACTTCTGCTAAAATAAATCCCTTGTATTTCTTAACAAAGAGGCGTATTGAAAATTTCTTCTTCAGGAACCAACTAGCACAATCACAAATGTCGCCTAGAGGGATATAGTCCAATGTGATTTCTAGTACTAGTGTCTATGGCAGAAATGTCTGCAAATAAATATTTCTGGATTGATTTGCAGGTTGTGTTGGAGGTGGTTTGTCTCAACAATAGGGTTTAGATTGTTTGTATAAAATCCAGGACTCGTGGAACTCGCGTGCACGCTTCTACTATGGCTAGTTGCAAATGGAAGAGAAATTACAGGCCTAATTCCTTGTAGCCACTTCACATAACATCGAGTAAGAAACTATAGCAGGAAACTCTAGCTGCAATATCTTATGAGAATATCCCCAATTACAACCACGAGCAACTTACTCTATGCTTCGACAAACCCGAGCCGTTGCATGGAACAACGCAGTTTCCATAAGAAATTAATGAAATACAACCTACAAGCTTTAGGTCAAGGTCTAAAAGATGCAGCCAATCAAAAGATATGGCCACTTCCAAACTTAGTGTAAATATGTAGTCGATAAAGCTTTTGTTACTAATGGGTAGAGGCTTTCTGGCGTATAAATACCATCTTCTGCCTCTTTGAATTTTCACCAATAGATTTATCCTAAGACCATTACGTTAAGCAACTACACTCTTAAAGTCAACAACGCCCTTGGCTTCTAATTTCAATGTTGACTGAATTAGCTGAACAAGCTTCTATTTGATCAAAGTGAATTCCATCATCAATGAGCATTGTAGAAATATTGACAGCACCAAAGCACTTTAAGAAAATATACTCTAAGCCCAAGGAGTTGCGGCATGCCTCAATACCCTTTACAATAGGAGAAAGTGTCCCATCATAATCTAGAAAGACTACAATACACTTCCCTTTTGCTGATGCTAGAAATCTTATGAAACATTCTTAAAGTTGAAGGACGATCCATCGTCCATGAACCATAAGCTCGGTTTTGCAAAGGATAGAGAATATTCCAGCACCATTCGTATCAAAAAGGTTTCATGAATTCATTATGAAACTATAATTTGTAGAATTGTTACAGATCTAGTGATCATGATGTTGATAATTCATATATGGCTGAGATTTCAAAAGCATAGATATTTATGATGGCATTTGTTGCATAACCCATGACCGCATTATCTAGCCAATTGAAGGTTTTGACAAGCTTTTCAGTGTGCAGTGTTCCTGAATCCGTACTAAAATATAGTGTTTCTTCTGTGCATGAACCTGTACTCGAATGTATTTCAAGAAGCATTCCAGCACTGCTGGTGCTTGACTTATTCTCCTGCCATCGTGCAAACCTATTATTAATGATATTATTATAAAAAAAACTTCTTCAATTTAATTAACAAGAAGAATTTATGAATTAATAACTATTGATTCTAAATGCCTCTAATTAACAACCTAATGGATAAATAATGATTAAAAACACAAGGTACAAGCATGTATTTATTTGATAAAAATCATAAAAACATGGACAAAAATGCAGCTCAACACCTTCCATCCAACATGAGAAGCGAAGACTGCCTCCGCTGCTCTAATATGCAAGCAAAAATGGACCTGATCAAGGCACAGCTTAAGATCACTCAGGAGAATCACACTGTCGATGTCAACTTCCTTCACTACCAAGATCAATCCTTCTCAGAACAGCTAAGAGGAGTCAACACCTGTTGCGCACAGATAGAAGAAGCTCTGGAAATCCTTCGATATATGATGGGAAAAACAATAGCTCCAAGCTCAAGCTCCAGCAATTCAAACAATACTAATCCAGATAGCAGCCTCGGTACCTCGGATAATTCCAATGGGCAGAAAAACAACAGGAGCTAAATCCTCTACATCATAGAAATTTCATGGAATGCCAAATTTTTATGCTTTATGTCTTTTAAATTCACTGTTATGTTGTTTCAGTTTTTCACAATCTACAAAAAACTAGGTTTAAAGTGTAGTAGCAATAGATATTATCCAGGAGGTTGGGTTTTTGTCACAACGCCCCTCCTTGGCATCTCTCTATGTAACTCAGATGTAATGGAGCTCTTGTTGCCCCCTTTTTTTGGAATATAATCAACAACCGACTTTGTCAAAAAATAAATATGTGCATAATTAGTTTCCTAATTACTTAAAATCCTAGCTTTAGAATTTATTTTACTTTCAGAGATGGTTTACAAAGGGATTGGTATCTATTGACCAATTGTGTTATGATTTGAATTATCGAAAATCGTGTTACAAATATGTTTAGGTAATACTGATATGTAACAAGTGCTCAAATTAAATCAATTAAAATTATTTGTATTTCCTCGCTCTAATTGACCTTTGATATACATTATTTTAACTCTAAGATTGCATTATGATATATACATTATTTATTGAGAAAATTATAGTTTTATTATATGATTAATGTTATTTCATGTGATGGTTGATAGTGATCAACTTATTTCGAATTCAATTTGTACTATGTGGCCAATGAAAATTTCAATGATGTTCTATCAGGTTTATATATTTTGATCACTATTTTGTGATAATGTTACTGAAAGTTGTTTGATTGTAGCAGGAAAACACCTTGGCACACATGTGCATTATAGTGCCTCGCCCTGGTGGACTGGCCCTGATATTAAATTTTCCTAGATATAACCTCTAGGATCATACATTATTCCTAAAGGACCTCAGTTTGAGGAACCTTATATTTTACTTTTACGATTAGTGAAGGTGATAATAATTATGACATTCTAGTTTGATGTTATGTTGATAATGGTTGTGATGGATATGTTGATGCCTATTTCTAATCATGTGATGGATTCATTATGTTGTCTCGTTTACCTTAGCTTCTTTCTTACAATTAGTAATGATGATGATGATTATGACATGCTGATAATTTAGCGTATACAATTACATCGGTGACTAACATTATGAACAAATATTATTGATGAATATTGAGTGTGGTATGGGACCACCCGAATGTAATTGCATGTGATGAGTCGACTATATTTGGTTTGATTAAATGCATATTATTATCCCAAAATTTTAAAGTTCGAGTTAATTTTCAGCTATGATTTCTAATGGCATATTAGTGGTTGCAAGTAGAGGTTAGTTACTTGGTCGAATGACTCACACATGGAATATGGGGTTGTATAGATAGTTGGAGCTTCATGGGAGGGGTGGGACAACGTCCCTGATTTCACCCACTAACAATCCCATTGTGACTTGGGTTGGAAGGTATTGAGATACCTTCACCTTGAAGATCACGATGTCATTGGGGTGGACCCCAGATTGGGTTGCTCATGAGGATTTTATTGTATTGAGATACCTTCACCTTGAAGATCACGATGTCATTGGGGTGGACCCCAGATTGGGTTGCTCATGAGGATTTTATTGGGGGGCGTGCATCAAATGGTGAATTCCTTGATCCCAAACACCACTAGTTTCCCTATATAAGGTGACATAGGAGAGGATAACAATATATGTCATCACTACTAGAAACCAAGAAAATACTAAGAGGGAGGGTGAATCAATATTGTAGGAATTTTAACAATTTAAAATTTCTTTTAATTATGCAACGAAATTAGGACACCATATAAGCTTTCAAAAATTAATTAGCATGACATAAAATTATTTCAATAACACAAGGAACATACATATTCTTCAAACTTTCCTTCAATTTCTTCACAAGGCAAGATACAACTTGTTGTTACAAATTCTTAGTAGGAAGATACAACTAAATGGAGCTACAACCCAAAATATTTACCAAAACCCACTAGAAGGAGAACCAACCCCTGATATGCAAGCTACAACTTTCTTGACACTCACTAATTCATTTTTCATCCATTTTCATACTAGAACCATGAATGTCTCCTCTTCTTTAAAAACAAAAAAAAATCTTCCTTAATCACCAATACCTTCAGAAATCTCTGATTACTAAATACATCAACATCATCACCTCACACAAACTTCTCCATAAAAAATTTGTTCAAATCTACTTGACCAAGCCTACTTATAAAGATTTTTGTTCAGCTCATTTTGGCCTCTTTGATTTTCTTGTTTCCTTGCATGAATCTTTAATTTTTTTTTTCTCCTACTTATTTTGGTCTTCTAGATATATTCACCAAGTTATCAGACCTCCACCATCTTTTTCTGCAAGTTAAACTAAGTTTTTCTTATTATTTTAGCTATTTTGGTGTTTTAATAGGATTTCGTTGTAATTTAATATACATTTCTAACTTTAGTTTTTTGTTATATTTTGCATCATTTCCAAAATTTTTGACTCACCCAACCAGGGCCTTTTATTATGGCCCAAAGGATTTTTTTACATATAAGTTACCGACTCGTTCATACACAAACCCAAAGGATTTTTATTAGCCCTGCCAAATTATCTCATGGACCCATTGTATTAGCACTCTCCTATTTAATTTATTTAGTTTCCAACTCATCCATTTCCCAAAGCTTCATTGCATAGGCCCAGAGCCTTTTAATTAAATTATCGTTGGACTTTTATATTATGGCCTCGTGTAATATCCCAAAAGGGAGAATGCAATAATACTTAAACACAATATAAGAAATGCAACTAAGTAAACAATAAATTTCAAGACAACATCACAATTTACAGAGAAGCTGAGCCATTTTATTATATGGAGATGAATCAATTACACAATGTTCAGAAAAATGAGTAGATATAGCCCAAGATAAAGCCTAGAATCACCCTACAATGGTGCTGCAACTAGCACTACATAACTATTGAGCTTACAGAAGAAAAATTGCATTGTCCCTACTGCTACTAATATACATATAAATGATGCAAAGGAAAATGCAGATCTAGGGAGCTCAAGAGCTCCGATGATGCCAAGATTCAAGATCTGGCCAATGTGATGGGTTCCCAAGATAACCCAGAAAAGATTTTGCATATCTACAACTTTGGAAAATCACCCTCCTAGGGTTTGATCCTTTATCTATTGGGATTATATATCTGAAGCTAGATTTGACAAATATATGGCTGAAATATGTCACAATATTAGATCTAATCTTGAAGGGTTGATCCCTCCTTCAGATCTATAATATAGAAGCTCTAGATCTAGCTTATTTATCCTCCAATGATGATTACAGCTACTGTAACACAACTGCTAATAAAAAATAAGTTGTAAGGGAAAGAGAGGCTCTATTCCTACAAAAATATGTTACAATAGACTCCAGGCTGGTGGAAATACTGATGGTGAGGTGAGGGGATGATCCCTCATAGGATTATTAGCTGAAATTCTAGCAACTTCCTTCCTCCTTTGGATCTGCAAAATGGACAGCATAATTCCTGAAGGGATTATTGCTTCTAGGAGGTCAATAACTTTTTCCCTGATTCCAAACCTGAAATGAAGCTCTGGGAATGCTAATCTATAAGCCCAAGGCGATAGGAATAATCCTATACCGGTTCTCCAGCTGAAATACTGAAGATAACCTCCACCTTCCAAACTGATCTTCAGAAATCTGCAATTTTTGAATATGAATGTTCTGCAGAAAGTGGGAAAATATGTTTGGCACCAATTCCTTATGTAGAATGAAGTAAAATACTCTTTCAAGAGCTACTCAATGAAATAGGTGGGATTCTCGACCAAGAACACCCTGTACTAAACAACACTTGCAATCTTTTATAAACAACCCAAGAAAGCAATGGAATGTCACATGACAATTCCAGATCTAAACAGAACCTCAACATCAATAATCTCAAGCATGTCCCCATTCTTGCCTTCATCTTCTTTATATAGTGTTTGAGCCTTCCCATGCCTTGGCCCTCATCTAAACTGTGTTGTGCATGTGGACAAGATCCTCCAAGTTTGACTGCGTTGTCTATCCAAGTCATCCATCATGTCTAGGTGCAATGCACACCCTCTCCATCATGTGTGCATTACTTGCACAACTTCCTCCATCATCTCATCATGAATGCTCCATTATCTCCTTTTTGACCTCTTCAATATCTTAGTTGACTGTGTCAACCTCCATGATCTATCTCATTAATGAGACATGATCTCCAATTCCATTCACATTAGTAGTTTCTCAACTACCTCATTATGTATATCTAGGATTAATTAATCCACATTCACACAAAAAAAGTGGATATTTATTCATATTGAGGATTATGGGCCCCTCCACCCTTTTATTTAATTCATTAAGAAAACTAAGAACTCTAATATTACAAATATCAAGTGAAAATATGGGAATATTACAGTCCTCCGCGGAAAAATGTTGCTTGACCTCAAGAAACTGCAAAAGTGGATGCTACAGCAAACATCCTCCCTCCAAATGGCATCCTCATGTGGAATGCCTTCCCATCTATCACAATGTGTCATGCATGTCCAGCTCCAAAGCTGCCTCTCTAAAATGTCTAGAATGGCTTCCAACTAAAAAGTTAGATACCCATCCTCATCAATGAATCTCCAAGTGGAAACCATATGATGACCAAAGTTCTCCTCTATACATGAGATACATAAGATAAAGTGGTTCATCCCCAAAGTGGAAAGTCCCAACTCTTGTGCTATCTCTCCAACCCATGATACATAGAGTAGACTACACATATCAATGTCCTCATCATTAGCCTTATTGGCCATGTAGGAATCAAACATCACATCATCATAGTGAAAAACAAGAAGTAGAGACATATGGGAAAACATAAACAATGTCAAACCATATTCTCCTAATAACAACCAACACAACAAAGCCTCTTGTTGCCATGCTAGATCATCATGAAAACAAGTAAGAGAGCCATAC
Organism: Pinus albicaulis; assembly: GCA_034641835.2. Taxonomy (NCBI): domain Eukaryota; kingdom Viridiplantae; phylum Streptophyta; class Pinopsida; order Pinales; family Pinaceae; genus Pinus; species Pinus albicaulis. The sequence goes on along the minus strand of CM076582.1, from coordinate 574,719,591 downwards.
TCTCTCAAGAGAAGCCACCGCAACAATGCTTCTTGTTTCCATGCCAAATCAATATCAATTAGAATATGAGAGCCATGCTCTCTCAAAAGAAGCCAATGCAGCAATGCCTCTTGCTGCCATACCACATCATCATTGTACCAAATGTAGTGACCATATTCTCTCAAGAGAATCCACCTTAATAATGCAGTTTGCTTCCCTGTCACATCATCATCATACCATGTACAATGACCATAATCACCCAACAGAAGCCAAATTTGTAAGGCCTCCTGTGGCCATCCTCCAACAATGTCATGTAATGTATGGAAAGAATTCAGCCCATACTCTCCCAATAGTAACCATAGCAACAAGGATTCTTGTTGCCTCTTTGCATTATCATTATGCAAGTCATGGAGCAACAATAAAGTAATGGATATGTGAAATGTCTCATCAAAATAATACAAACAAGCTCCATTATGCCACATCATGTGAGAGTTATGCTTTCTCCCAACCCCAAGTACATACATGAACATGAGATACATCCCAAATATAAATACATGTAGATACATGAGACATATCCCAAACAAGAGTAAATACATGGACATAAGATATAACATGTGATGTCCAAACTCTCTCCTCAAAAACCATAGTAACCATGCATTTTTCTTATGCATTCTACGATTGAGACATAAGGCATGAGACAAGAAAATATGAACCTTTGGGTAGTAACCATACTCACCCAAGAGCAACCAGTGTAGCCATGCTTCTTGTTGGCATGTATTCTATATTTGCAAGTGGTTTGGAAACCCCTTGCTCCATACTATCAACCATTCATCCCAGTGTGGATGATGGATCTCATTCTGCAAATACTTGGTATCCTCCCATTGTAAGGCACCAACCTCCTCAAACTGATGAAGAGCTTTGCACTCCATGATATGTTTAAGTGCACCTCCAATGAGATCTCTTAATGATACCTTCTTCTCATCCATGGCCTTCCAAAACCAATGAGGTTCTGGATTTTTTGCAGGTAGAAGTCAGTCTTTGAGTATTGAGATGCTCATTGAGAAAGTGTCATCAAGAAAGGAGAAAATATTTATCACCTCAAGATGTCTACCATTCATCATCTGATCCTCCATTGCTTCATGAGTGAAGCTACCTTCAGAATGATCCAAGAATAATGGGGCCTCTTCATTATCACTGCTACTAAGTGACAGTGTTGTAGATCTGCAAGGTAATACATTTACTGTCTCAAATCAAGGTACAATACTGATCTCATAACCATTCATTGTACATAGGATTAGTCTCGTCCCTTTTTCTGCAACTCTACACTTCAACTCAAGAGGTTGAATGTAGCCCATCCATGATAAACTGGGATAGATTTTCATCTCCTCCTTGATTAGATCAAGGGTCTTCTGCAATGTGAAATGTTCTTGCTTCAAATCAGCATTTTGATCTAACCCTTGGTTATGCATTGGCCCTGATGGCATGTCCCCATAAGTTTCAATAATATCTACTGAAACAATAGGTTATGAATGTGTATGCATACCTTGTATCAACTGATATGTGGGAACCTCTTGATAGAACACAAGAGTTCCTCTAACTGGGACAATGATGTCACCGACTGTTGGTAAGAGAGATGGCTTCTCTTCTACTAATGTACCAGCACTGGAATATTCCTCCTCTTCTTCATGCATCTCCTGAATCATGCATGGGACTCTATGTGTCAAGATCTCAAGAATATCTTGCAAAGTTGCAAGTTTCTCTTCTCTAGATGTAAGTACTTCTGCAATTGGTGATGAATGAGGTGACTTCTTGTCCAGAGTGACAAGATTGACATCCTCCTTTGTCTCCTTAGGAAATGTCTCTTTATGGCATATTTTTTCTTTCTTCACATCAAACTTCTCTCTCAACTTGTGAAAGAAATCTGAATATTTAGTCACCTTTTCATGCTCCATGTGACTAAACCACCAATTATTGGCTTCACCATAAAGATGAAGTGTTGCAATCTGAACAGACTCTTTTTCATCCACAGGATGTAGCATGAAAAATGTATCTAATTCTTTCCTCCAAGCCTTAACATTGCTTGAGGAAGACCCATAAAATGTAGGAAAATAGAATATATTGTGCCTCTTCCTTCTATTACTACTATAGGATCTTCTTTCTTCCTTGAGTTCAAAGAATTCTTGGAGAGTTAGACTTTCTTTGAATGCTATAGACTGTGCTTTGTACTCTTTAAGATATAGAATGAGAGTCTCATGAGTCTCAAGTTCTTTTCTTTCTTCATTTATATACCTCTCATCTTCTTCAAAGAAAGTGGGCATAGCAGATCTATGAGGAGATCTATGATTCTCCGGTTTTCTTTCTACTGATAGGAAGTGCTTGGACCTTCCTCATCAAATCTTCTTCTTGGATCCTTCCTTTTTCTTTCTCCCTTCATTTGATAGAACTCATTGGAGATATCTTGCTTGGATCTAAAGAGAGGAAAGGAAAAAATATCCTCCTTCATGATAAATCTCATCTATATTCTTCTTCTTTTGATGCAAAATATGAACTGTCCATAAGCTGAGCCAAAGATCATGCTCTGATACCACTATAATATCCCAAAAGGGAGAATGCAGTAATACTTAAACACAATATAAGACCTACAACTAAGTAAACAATAAATCTCAAGACAACATCAGAATTTACAAAGAAGCTGAGCCATTTTATTATATGGAGATGAATCAATTACATAATGTTCAAAAAAATGAGTATATCTAGCCCAAGAGAAGGCTTAGAATCACTCTACAATGGTGCTGCAACTAGCACTACGTAACTGGTGAGCTTACAGAAGAAAAACTGAGTTGTCCCTATTGTTTCTGATATACATATAAATGATGCAAAGGAAAATGCAGATCTAGGGAGCTCAAGAGCTCTAATGATGCCAAGATTCAAGAACTGGCCAATGTGATGGGTTCCCAAGATAACCCAGAAAGGATTTTCCAGATCTACAACTTTGGAAAATCACCCTCCCAGGGTTTGATCCTTTATCTACTGGGATTACAGATCTAAAGCTAGATCTGACAAATATATGGCTGAAATATGTCACAAGATCAGATTTAAGCTTGAAGGGTTGATCCCTCCTTCAGATCTACAAGCTAAAAGCTCTAGATCTAGCTTCTCTATCGTCCAATGATGATTACAGCTGCTGCAACACAATTGATCATAAAAAATGTGTTGTAAGGTAAAGGGGGGCTCTATGCCTACTGAAATATTCTGCAATAGACTCCAGGCTGGTGGAAATATTGATGGCAAGGTGAGGGGATGATCCCTCACAGGATTATTAGCTGAAATGCTAGCAACTTCCTTCCTCCTTTGGATCTGCAAAATGGATAGTGTAATTCCTGAAGGGATTACTGCTGCTAGGAGGTCAATAAATTTTGGCCTAATTCCAGATCTAAAATGAAGCTCTGGGAAGGCTGATCTATAAGCACAAGGTGATAGGAATAATCATATACCATTTCTCGAGCTGAAATACTGAAGACCACCTCCACCTTCCAAACTAATCTTCAGAAATCTGCAATTTCTAAATACGAATGTTCTGCAAAAAGTAGGAAAATATGTTTGGCACCAATGTTTGATGTAGAATGAAGTACAATACTCTTTCAAGAGCTACTCAATGAAAGAGGTGGGATTCCTGACCAGGAACACCCTGTGCTAAACAACACTTGCAATCTTTGCTAAACAGCCCAAGAAAGCAATGGAATGTCACATGACAATTCCAGATCTAAAAATATCCTCAACATCAATAATCTCAAGCATGACCCCATTCTTTCCTTCATCTTCTTTATATAGTTTTTGAGCCTTCCCATGCCTTGGCCCTCATCTAAACTATGTCGTGCATGTGGACAAGATCCTCCATGTTTGACTGCATTGTCTATCCAAGTCATCCAACATGTCTAGGTGCAATGTACACCCTCTCCATCCTGTGTGCATTAATTGTACAACTCCCTCCATCAGCTCATCATGAATGCTCCATGATCTCCTGTTTGACCTCTTTAAGATCTTAGTTGACTGTGTCAACCTCCATGATTTATCTCATTAATGAGACATGATCTCCAATTCCATTCACATTAGTAGTTTCTCAACTACCTCATTATGTAGATCTAGGCTTAATTAATCCACATTCACACACAAAAAGTGGATATTTATTCATATTGAGGATTATAGGTCCCTCCACCCTTTTATTTACTTAATTCATTAAGAAAACTAAGAACTCTAATATTCCAAATATCAAGTGAAAATTTGGGAATATTACACCCCGAGGGATCAACACTTCACAGCAACAACTCTTCCCCTATGCCTTATCGCTTATGTTTTTAGACTTCACAGGAATTTTTCCGTTTTAAGGATCGAGGCCTTATTTACCTATTAAAAATTCCTCCGCGCCCTCGGTCTCTTTCCACATAGACCCCTATTTAGGTTCTAGCCACGAAACCTTTTTCCTAGCACTTTTGTTTGTACCTCTTTATCAACCTTTGGGCCTCATTGAGTGGGATGTATTATATTGGGGTCCACCTACTCTACTTCTCATTAGCCGCCACTACATGTTTCAGTCTAATGTGTCTCGGCACTTTCCTCCAACTAATTCTCTTTGCAAGTTTTAAATTATTTTTAGCTTTGACCTGTAGGTTGAGTTGTACCATGGGGTCCACCTATTGCAAAAAAGAGCCAATAGAAATGATCTTGGGCTGAGTTGTCTCTGGCATCATCTAGTTCATCATGATACATAGTAATCCTGACTATTTCCTTTTTGTTGTGCCTATTTCTTTTAATAAATTAACAATGGGATTGCGTCATGATGACATCATCTATGCCATATGTCACTCTTCGAGTGGTGACACGTGTCACTCAAAAATGGGCCATTCATGTACCCAAAAACACCAAATTTTCTTGCCACATGTCCACCTATGATTGGGCCACATCATGTTGATGTCACCAACCTATGTCATCTTCTGTGGGCAAATATAATGCTGCCATGTGTCCCACAATTAGAGAGGAGAGAGAAGGGTTTGAGGCCTTGGTTTTAATATTAAAAAATTTCTAAGTGTCCATCCCTTTTAACACTACCCGACCCTCTCCTTGTACCACGTATCCTGGCTCTTATCCTTTGTACTCCCCTTTGCAAACTTTTAGGCTAGCCTTTCTGGGCTCCCTTCATCAAGCATGTGTCATATTTTTTCATCATAACGTTCACTCCTTTGAGTGCTGCTTAATATTTCACCAGGATATTACCATTGGATAACCTCTGTCGGGTTGGCTTCACCATGAACCAATAGGGATCCTATCTACAGTTCTATGCTCCATTTTTTCCTGCTCAACTCATCCATGCTCCTTAAATATTTTTTTGGGGTTATATTATCGAGCAACCTTTGTCGAGCTAGCGCGGGTTGTGGAATCTACCAGCATACCAATGGTCACACTCCCTGTTGCCTCGTTGTTCATCCATCTGTGCCTGGTGGTATTCTTTGGCAGCTCCTCCATCCTTTTCATTGTGTTTGGATGCACCACCAAACTTAACGTAATGCCAAAAATGGTCTTCAAACTCATTAGCTCTGTTATTTTGACTTGAGGGTCCTACAACTTTGACTAGCTCTAACTCTTAAACCAAGAGGCCATTTTCAAACTTCTGCATACCACTGTGTTAGGTCCCTATAATACTAGTGTATTCCCTTATTTTTATTATTATTATAGCCCCCTTATTGTTATTTTTGTACCCAATTAGTCCCCATATTGTTAGTATTGTGCCCCATAGAAGCACATTATTGTTATTGTTGTTTCCTTACATTGTTATTGTTATGTCGGCTACGATTATATTTGACCCATTGGACTCCTATATATAGAAAGGTGGCTTTTTCATTTGTATCATCCAAGAATTTTTCACTTATGTAATGTAAAGGAGGTTTCCCCATCGAAGTGGCTTATTTCTAAGGCGTTTATCTCTCTTTTATTCTATTTTGGAAGCTAGTTTCATAACATTTGGTATCAGAGCTTTTGGATTATAGGGTTTCGCTGCTTCAAACAAGTCATCGTTGAATTTTTGCTATAAAATTTTATCTACGAAGGTTCAGACATTAAAATGAAAACTTATTTGCAAAGAGATCTTGAGGAACTTCTTTAAAAAATTTAGATCTTGGTTCGCAATATTTTCAGAGATATGATCTATGGAAGTTAGGGTTTTTTCAAGCTCCCAAATTTCATCTCAAATAGGTAACCTTGGGAAAATCATCATAACTCTCTCTCTGAGCATCGGATTGGAATTCTCTAAAAAGTGTCCAAAATTACATGGAATTTAGTTTCCTGTTTATCAATACTAGAGGCGAAGGAGGAAACAGTGACACGTGGCACTCCGTACAAGTCACTCTATTGAACCAGTCCATAATTAGGTCATTGTGGGAGATTGGGCATAGCTTTGCCTTGAAGAATCCAAATTACGTCTGACCTGTGGCATTGGAAAGAAGATTCATAGGGCTACTATGGGACCAAATTTTAGATATTGATGATCATAAATCACATAGATAATTCAGATTTAATATCGACCTCCTAAAAAGCAAGAAAAAGGTGTGTATTTGTTTTTTAAAATTACATAGCGTTTGTTTGAAAAAGCAGTTTGAAGTGATTCCAAGGGAATATTGAAGCATTTTTATCGGTATTTGGTTGTATAATTCCTCCCAAAAATAATTATACACCCATTAATATCTTTGAAAACTCTACTATGACGCATGAAGAGAAATAATTATAGTATGATAAATCAAAATTACAGTACCAAGTGCAACAAATTTTGATCTCACAAAGAGAAACAAAATATGAAATAGATGGTTTAAAATAAAACATGGAGGCTAAGGTGGATGGTTTAAAGGATAAAATGAAATCTAATATGGATGACAAGCAGTGTAAGACCACATCGAGCATCAGTAACAATTTCTCCAACTCTTAAAGGATAACCTAACTTTGGTGCAGAATCAAATGAAACAACAGGCAGATCAACATCGCAGTGAAAGAATTTTTGATGTAGGCGACTGGGTATTTTTATGGATATAACCATACAAACCAATGTCCCTCAAGAAAACTAAGAAGTATAATAAATTATTGCTAAAGTATTATGTTCCTTACAAGGTTCTGAAAAATATTGGCACTATGGAATTCAATTTGGAGTTGCCTGCATCTTCCTGAGTGCACCCATATTTCCATGTTTCATGCTTAAAGAAGGTTATAGGTGAAAAACTCCCAGTTCAAACAATATTTTCAGAAATTGATGAGGAAATAAAAATCATATTGGAACCTAAAGCAGTCATGGAAAGAAGAACTTGACAACTATGAAATCGATCAATTTCAGAGTATCTCAACAAGTGGAAGAACTTACCTATTGAAGATTCCACATGGGACGATGAGAATTTTGTACAGAAGAATCCATAAATAATCAAGCGTTGAGGACAACACTTGTTTGAAGGAGAGGGGCATGATAGGTACCTATAATACTAGTGTATCCCCTTATTGTTATTATTAGTATAGCCCCCTTATTGTTATTGTTGTACCCATGTAGTCCCCATATTGTTAGTATTGTGCCCAATAGAAGCCCACTATTGTTATTGTTGTGCCCTTACATTGTTATTTTTATGTCAGCTAGGATTGTCTTGTGAACCATTGGACTACTATATATAGAAATGACGTTTTTTCATTTGTATCATCCAAGAGTTGTTCACTTATGTAATGTAAAGGAGGTTTCCCCCTCGAAGTGGCTTATTTCTAAGGCGTTGATCTCTCTTTTCTGCTATTTTGGGAGTTGGTTTCATAACACACTGGAAATATATTTTAGATATATTCCCATCTAGGTGGGTTTCATATACATATGAGATGATCTGCTACTCTAGAAATGGCTCCAAAATCTATGCACCAATGATGAACTTCAACCTTCTTCTTCTTACTGGAACCTAATATTTTGTGGCATATCTTGACACTTTTTCCATTTGTTTCCATTAATGACAACATATTTCCTACATTATCCCCCTTTGGCATTGATGGAAACACCAATATTAAATACAACATATAAAGTAAGCTTGTGTTCATTGAATGTTTCTCCCCCGAGATATCTTTAGTCGCTTTTGTTGTGTTAGTGTTTTTTTTTTCTTACCATTTCTCTTATTGTTGTTTGATCACTAACACCTTTCCTTTATTTTTTTTATCACGACACCTCTCATTTCTTTTGTATTGATAACCAATAACCTCTACCCCTTTCACATCAATGGAAAACACACAAACATTCTCCCCCTGTCACCATACTCTCCATGTCAACAATATTATTTTGTCTTGTTGATATTGTGGACCGAGAAGCTTCATCTTGATATGTTGAATATATAATGGTTTCCTTTCTTCCTCTTGAAGGAAGAGACAATGAAGGGAGGAAAGAGGAACAACTCCCAATATTTCCTCAAATACTCAAACTATTCTCTTGGGAGTGGTTTGGTGAAGATATCAATAACTTGTTCTTTGGTAGGTACATACTCTAACTTCACAATCTGATTAGCAACTTTCTCTCACAAGAAAGTGATACTTTATTGGAATATTCTTTGTCTTGGAGAGAAAAATAGGATTCTATGGCATGCTTATGGAAATTGTGTCACAAATGATGATCATAGAACACTTGTAAATCCTGCAAGGTTTGCTTCATCCAAAATAGTTGACTGCAATAAGAAGTTGTTGCAATATATTCTGCTCAAGTTACAAATAATGAGATAAAAGCTTGCTTCTTTTTCAACCATGAAACTAAGAATTCTCCAAGAAAGAAAACACCACCACTTGTTCTCTTTCGATCATCTACATAACCTCCCCAATCAACATCATTATAAATAGTTAATGAAAAATGTTTACCTCTAGGGTACCATAGTCCATAGTCCATAGTGGCTCTAAGAAATCTAAGTATCCTCTTTGTTGCAAGTAGATGGCCCTATCTCAGACTTTCTTGGAATATTCCAATAATTCCAATGGCCCACATGTTGTTTGGCCTTGAAGTGGTCAAATATAATAGGCTTCCAATGATGAATCTATATAAAGTCTGGTCCACTTCTGTAGATTCGTTAGTCTCGCTAAAGAGCATTATTCCATGCCAAATTTCTTCAACACTTATTTGAGATATTTTCTTTGAAAAATTAATATCCCTTTGGGGTTCTATATAATCTACAATCCAAGGAAGTAAGAAATCTCTCCAAGCATTTACATCTCAAACTTGACCTTTGTATCAGTCGTGAATTGACTAGTTAGCAAATATGAATCACTAGAAAAATTAATGTCATCAACATATACAACCACTACTTTTTTCATCCTTTGATTTAACATATAAATTCAATATCAGTCACACCCCTTTTGAATCCACACTTGAGTGGGTATTTGTCTAGCTTGGAATACCAAGCTTTAGGGGCTTGTTTGAGATCATACAAGGCCTTATTAAGCTTGCAAACATAATCGGGTTTCTCTATATTTTCCTTAAGCACATACACATTTTTATCTATTCTCATAGCTTTAGCAATTATCTCACTTGTTCCAGAGAACTTGATTTGACAATTTTTATCTTTGAAAATCACATTGTAGCCTTGGTCACACATTTGAGACATAATAAGAAATTTATGCTTCGTTCCATCAACATATAGAACATTCATGGCTTTACCTTTTCCATTTGACATACTGACCATTCCTTTTGCAATAATTATGACTAGAGGATTATTTCCAAAAGTTATGTAACCTTTGTCAACTGGTTTCCATGTCAAAAACTTGTTGTAATATTCCCAAATGGGGAAAGCAACAATATAGCACACCATAATGGCAATACATTAAATATGAGCTAAAGATAGATCCATTATTTTAAGTGTATAAGCAAAAAATTCACACAAGATCTTGGAGAATCAACCCCTCGAGCTAGGCAACAGAAGCCTCCAATGTCAAAAAAGCACCATAACATAAGATGCAGCTACTACACAAAATTTTCCAAGCTCATTCAACGCAGTTTTAGTGAATAAAACTTCAGCTCAAAATATAAATAGATGGATATGATATTACATGCTCAAACAAGGCTAAAAAATGGAGATCTATGCTCCCATACACATTTCCTAGACAACCCAAGAAGGGTTTCCAGAAATACACAAAATATCAGAATGCTAGAATGCAGCCCTAGGACTGAATAAAATCTACAACTAGGCACTTGAAAGGAGGTGGTTGAATCTAATGTAGATCTAAAATGAACTCCTCCAATGGACTCTTCAAGTGTAGGGTTGATCCCTCCACTGAAAATAAAACACTCCAAATGGAGCACTGAACTTACCCCTGCAACAGCTCACTAAAATAATGAAGTCATGGATTGGAACTACGTTTTATGGGATGATGATGAATTGGCCTTATGAAAAAATATGATATGAAGCACAGGGATCTTCCTTTCTGATATCCCAATGGAAATAAATCTTCCTCCACTGAAGACAAGCTCATAAATGATCCAAATAAATCCTCCACTGCTACACCCTGCAACTCAGCACATATCTAAATAGAATCTGCACTGTAGAAGAAGTTGTAGCTTGGCCAAATTTTGGAATGTGGAAATAATTCTCAATGCACTTCTCCTAAGTAGGCACTCGAAATCCCCCGAGGAAGAAGGTGGGATTCCCACTCGGGAACACCCTTGTGCTAAACAACACTTCAATCTTAGCTAAACACCTAAAGAGAGCCACAAGTCTTAACAGAACACCAACAAAATAATAATCCAATCATGCTCTCAATGGCTACCATCCCATTCCTTATATTATTGGTGAGCTTCCTCACCCTTGGCCCTACTCATTAAAGGCACTACTTCCATGCAAAGGATCTCCCTCCAAAACTGCGTTGTCCCTCATTTAATGTCCACTCCTTCCATACCAGTGATGTTGATTTGATCAAAGTTGACCCAGTCCACATGCTCTATCCCTTGTTCACACACAGGAAAGCTTTATCCATCTATTTTGATGCCCTCCATTCACATTTGGAGGGGTTTTATTCCTACTAAGGATATTTATGGGTCTCCTTACCCGCATATTCTTCTAACTAAGAAGAAAAATAAAAAAATTAATATTCCAATTAGTTGCATGCTAATTTAGGAATACTACAACCCTCCCCTCCCAAATGTTGCTTGTCCCCAAGAAATTGCAAGGATAGAACTGAAAAGTGTAGGGAACCTTCATTCCCATGTGGATCTCCAATCTCTAAGCTATCATCCATATAAAATGAATCACCTTCTAGAATGGTAATTCATAGAAAAACTCCTCCCACATGCTCATGAGAGGCATCTCCCAAATGCTCAAGTTACCCAGATGGCTCATCCCATAAGGAAACAAGAGGTCCAATGTAGCAATCATGGATTGTCCAATGTTCTCCCTGAAGTATGAAACATAAGAAATGTGGAGAATCATATCTCTAATAGGAACATTCAATCGATGTGCCATCTCTCCAATCATGCCCCCAATAATGATAAGGACATCATCAACATATGGGATCATAATCAGAGTCATACTAGGTACCATGTGTAATACGGAGAAGGACAATGGTCCCTCAAGTGCAACCAATACGGTTTAACTCCTAACTAGATCAGAATATGGCATGATGAGTGGTTTCCCAACCACATGCTTACTGCCCCAATCTTCTCACATGCTTGGAGAAGGTGTATATTGTGTGGTGCAAAATGAGCACACCCTGAATAATATATCATCTCCCCAACATCTCCTAGGGAGTGGCCATCATCAATACTGCTTATGGCCCCAAGTAGCTCATGAATTCTATAAGAAAGAGTGCCCCCTCTTGGAGAAATTCCCTACACATGAATGGTAAGGAAATACAAACACATAGTAAGTGAATCATGATGTACAGAAATACAAACTTTACCATGTACTTGGTTCAAAATAGTAAGGTGGCTCATAGATGGGCCTCCTCTCATTCCTAATGAGAAAGGAAGTGGCTTTGTTAACTCTACCAAAGATATTTCTCTCCTAATCCTCCAAAAAATCCATGCATCTCCTCATATGATGGTGCATCTCTTCTTTGAAGCCTTCCCAAATGAAGCCCTCTAGGATAGTACGGTATGCTTTTATAAAACCAGTGGGGTTGGAGATCAAACCCTCATATGCTACATGTATTAGTTTCTCCTTAAGCTTAGAAGATCTATTCAAGAAGATCCTACTCTAAAAATATATGACCCCATCTCTCACTACATATCTCCTATCTGATAACTGGCCATCAAGAATCCTGCATGAAAATAGATCCTTGGAGTATTCCACCAACAACTGGGATCTCCAATAAGGGTTAATACTCAATAATGACAGCATTGTTGATCTTTCATGTGAAGCACATGTCATTGTGTTGCATCGTTCTTTGACATCTCCCATGCCAAATTCATCTACCGGGATGCTGCAATATTGCCTCTGTTGCTCCTCCTATAGTTGCTCATGCTCTAGTGAAGATGGAAGTTTTTGGAGGCTAGCCTTACATGGGAAGCTATCACCTATCAAAATATTTATGAGTTTTGCCAATGTATGCATGAGTGGCCACCAAGCTCTACCAAATATGGAATATTCCTCCCTATGTGGAAGTATCTTCTGATTCTCCAAATCCTTGGAGTGGTCTCCTTGCACCATGATGGTGCCATCCATCCCTGAAACATCTTCTCTTAGTGCAATATGTTTGGTGAGAGTGAGTAATACTGATATTGGGAGAGTGCCTCCCTCACCCTTGAGTCCACCCCAAAATCTGTGTTGTGTCAAGTCCTCCCAAGGTTCTCACACCTCCGAGATCTATGAGTGGTGCCACCTGATGTGAGGTATCTCTCATCGACTACTGATTTGGTGGTCTCCCAGGTGGAATGCCTCCATGTAATGAGACATCAATGTCAATAGCAGACTGCATATATGAGTGGTCTACTTTTTCCCTGCTCTCACTACACAAATATGTCTACTTATTTTTTGTATCAACCTCCTGAAATAGATAGAGGTGTGTGCTCCTGATCACTTGATGTTAGTCTGTAATATTCCCAAATCGAGACAGCTCAGCAAGCCTGCTGAAATAATGCACTTCTGATAATTTTGTGCATAGAAATGATTTTTCAGCTCCTGGATCCCGTATATCATCTCATCTAAGATCTAAATCCAAAAGGATAGCAAAAACAAATCAAACTAGGTGGTTTAAACAGATCTCCCACAAACTAGTCTAGCTGAAAATCACCCAAAGAGAAGGGTTGCAGCTATATGCAAAGGACTGCTTCAGAAATAATGCAGATCCACTGAAGCAAAATAGGAGGCTGATGTGAAGGTTCAGAAATCAGAGATATAACAACAAATTAGATTTTCTTTACAGCCCATACAGTATACAAGAGAAAGAATGATATTATACAGCAAAAATCCTCAGAAATGAGGTGCTACAACCACAAGAGAAGACTGCATAACCATGACATCATTATTTTTAGGGCTGAGGCAGCAGTTTATTAATTATTCAGATCTAGAGCAGATCTATACATAAAAATTTATATCTAATACAGATATGTGTACAAGAAATTCTGATCTATACATTGCCCTTGGAGTTTTGTGCAAAACATGAAGCACAGAGAGTAGATCTGAGATCTAAGCTTGCAGATCTGAAGAATGATTCAGAAATTTTTTAATAATAAAATGGTACAAAATATCAGATCTAAAACTAACATGGATTGGATGGCCATTCCATGGATCACCACAGTGAGAGGAATAATCCCAACACCGGAGATCTCTCCTCCAAAATATAGACAAAACACCCTGCAGCTGTAGATCTGCAAATAACGTTGTCCAGGGAGATAAACATTGTTGTAGCCTCTGGGAATGATTTTTCATGATGCCAAGATGTAGATCTGAAGCAAAATCAGCTAATGAACTCTTCCAGGAGGTTAAAAGACACACTCACTAAGAAGAGCCACTAGTATACGCTAGATCTTAGCAGATCTACTGTGTTCCACAGCTACAACTCACAAGGACAGCTCAACCCTCAACAGGAGAAGCATTGTAGGTGTAAGGTGAGCTTGGCCTAAAATCCTGATGTGGAAAATATAGCACAAGTATCCTCCAAGAGCTGCTCAAGGAAGGAGGTGGGATTCCTAAACAGGAAGACCCAACAAGGGATGGTTGAGCAAACAATACCTTCAGAAATGATATGTTGGGAAAAATACTGAGAGGGGGGGGTGAATCAGTATTCAAAATTTTACTTTTTCATTGTCTAACAACCATACGCTACTTTTTTGAAACCAACTAGCGTATACACGTGGATATCCTTCATAAAAATCGCGTATATACAGAGATCTTATTATGCCATTGATTCTTTATTTATATCTATGCAACATTCATTCTTCTGATGATTAGATAACAGTAAGCATGTGTAGTAATAACAGAATAAACCATCACACATAAGCATCACACAAGAACACCAGGATTTAAGGTGTAAACCCAAGTCGGGAGAAAACTACCGCTGTCGTCGTCTCAGTCTTCAATATTTATTATATAAAGAAAACATGTTACAACCATGTACTGGCGCAGACTCATACCAGCACGCAGGCACCCACCTGCAGAAGGCTACAACCTTCTCTAGTTTACCAGCCTCTCCTGGAAGGGAGCTACAACCCCCTGCTCTCATTTACCAGCCTCTCCTAGAAGGGAGCTACGACCCCCTGCTCTCATTTACCAGCCTCACCTGGAAGGGAGCTACAACCCCCTAACTGAAGGCTAAAACCCTCATCACCACCATGGACCACGTTTCATCAATTTTCACACTGGATCCAATATCTTCAATAGAACACAACTTGCAGGCCACTTTTCATCATATTTTCAGACTGGACCCACTCCACACATTTAAGCTCAATCATACATCAAACTGAAACTTACAACTCTATTAATTCATTCATTGAATCATCAACCAAACAACCAACAACTTGATCTTCAATCAATCATAATCAGCAGCATATTCAACATTCAAACAACCCAGATCTGTATGAATACATCATTGACAGATAGCAGTAGAACAGCAGAACAGATCAGACATTTCATTCCACATACTTAAGCAAACCCTAGATTTAATACGCGCTTTCACTTCACAGAACCTGCGTATATACGCGCTTTAACAAAAACAAACCTGCATATACATCTTCACACATTTCAGAGCTATCTCACATTCCAAACGTGCTTTTGCTGAAGCCGACCCGTGTATATATGCGCTTTCTCTGTTACAAACATGCGTATATATCTTCAGACATTTTAGGGAAATGCAGCTCTCCAGAACAAATAAACATCTCATATCTTCATTCTTTACTTCAACACAGATTCGCCAGATCACAGATCTAATCATTCCATAAACAGATCTAGAAAATACAAATACATTTCAGATCTAGAGATCCCTCTTCATCATTTTCTTCATAGGTGCATCATAGATTCAGATCTATCATCAAACTGTTACCCTTTCCATTCAGACATACTTCAAAGTGAAGTATATATTCAAACCCAGACTCATGCACACTCTTTTCACAATG
Organism: Pinus albicaulis; assembly: GCA_034641835.2. Classification (NCBI taxonomy): domain Eukaryota; kingdom Viridiplantae; phylum Streptophyta; class Pinopsida; order Pinales; family Pinaceae; genus Pinus; species Pinus albicaulis. Next base: position 574,704,029 of record CM076582.1, on the reverse strand, counting down.
ATTTTCTTTTCCTTATATAGATTTAGCCTTTGTCAATACCATGAGCAAAAACCACATCACTTCCGATGGTATTCCTTGACGGGATCAAATAGTCAATCCAGCGCTCAATACAATGGGTCAATACCATGGTAGTAACCCCTGGTTTTACACATTTAGAGCGCAATTAGGCATACGCGACTTAGCACGTAATTTTCCGCGTACATACGCTACTTCACCTAAACAAACCCACGTATGCTTTGTGATACACACTTTACATCATTGTTCTGTCCCTTACTGATATTTCTTTCTCTGGTACTTCTGAGCTACTTGTAGAACATCAGATTTACATCATTAATAAACTCATCAAGCATCAAGAACAACTTCATTAAGTAGGTTGCCATCATCTTCATCAGGTGGGTTGCCATCAAGGAAAACACTTTGCATCATATTGCCAACATGATAATCTTCAACAACCCTCTCTTATTGATCTCCTCCTCCTTTTATAAGATTGGATTCTTGGAAAAACCCTAAACCAATTCATTTATTTAGCCCTTTTCACATTTAGAATCTCCTTCTAGAACTGTGATGTCCCTCAAGGAGGTTTAATGCATCTAGACTGCGTTGTTGACTTGGTCAAAGGTGACCCATTCTTGTGATTTAGACCCATTCACACCTGCAAGATGTAATTTACATAGCCCATATATGTCCCTATTCACATAGGCATTGATTTATTCTTGGTTTTTAGGAGTTTTACATGTCCTCCTTTACAATTTATTCATTAATCATGAAATGCAAAATAAACAAGGAAAAATTAATATTCCTATTAGTTGCAGCTAATTTAGGAATCTTACAGTCTCCCCCTCCCAAATGTTGCTTGTCCTCAAGCAACTGCAAGGGTGCTACAAAATCTCCCCTTCTTCTCTTGTGGCCTCCTCATCAAATAGTATCCTCCATTGCTCTGAATTTTCTGCAATAGTTTTGTCTCCCAATGGTCCTTCCTCAATGTGCAAGTTGGCCCTTGGTGAGTAAACCCAATGGATGTCATCATGAAAGAATGGAAGGTTGTTTTGGAAACCCTCTTGCTGATCCATGGCCTCCTCAAGATAGAAGTGATGACAATCATAGGGATTTTCATGATTCATGAAAGACTCCCATCTCCATGCTATCATCCAAATGAAGTGGATCACCTCCCATCTTGGAAATCCATAGAAAAACTCCTCCCCAATACATATGAGAGGCATGTTACCAACAAAAATATGGCTCACTCTACAAAGGGACAAGTGATCTATCATAGTGGCCATGCAAAATCTCATGCTCCCCTTGAAGCATGCAATGCAAAAATAATGGGAAACTCCTTTCCCCAAGGGCACATCCAACAAGTGTGCCTCTCCTCCAACTATGCCCCCAAAAAAGATAAGGGCATCTTCAGCTTGTAGGATCATGATTAGAATCATGCTAGCTGCCATGTTTGATAAATGAGAAGGAAGATGTTCCCTCATGTGCAACCAACACAGTTTTATCCTTAACTGCCATAGAATAGGATATGACAAGTTCCTTCCCCAACACTTGTTTGTTGCATCATATCTTCTGAATGCTTGGATGAAATGCATCATAATTTTTGTAAAAGAATCACACCCTGAAGAATAGAATAGCTTGCCAAGATCCTCCAAGGAATGACCTGCATCAACATGGTTCATGGCCTTGGGTAGCCCATGAAACCTCTCATACATAATGCCCCCTTTTGGAGAAATGTTCTGCAAATGAGTGTTAGAAAAATATAAGCATATAGGAGATACATTATAATGCTCAAAAAGACAAACCTCTCTATACACTTGTTTTACATTAGTGGGGTAACTCATGGAGGAGACCCCTCTCACACTCAATGGGTAAGGAGATGTGAATGATGGCTCTTCCCAAGAGCTATGCTCCTCCTCCTCTACCAAGTAGTCCATGCACATCTTCATATGAGAGTGCACCTCTTCTTTGAAACCTTCCCATATGAATCCACCCAAGAGAGTATGATATGCTCTAATGAAACCAGTGGGTTTGGAAAGCAGGATCTCATAGGTGGCATCTAGTAATCTCTCCTTGATCTTGGAGTCACTAACCAACAGAATGAGATTATAGAAATATATGACTCCATCAACCACCTTGAACCTTTCATCCTTTACTTCCCCATCAATAACCCCCCCATGTGAAGAGGTCCTTGGAGTATTCCATCATGAGTTGGGAATCCCAATAAGGATCCAAGCTCTCCAAGAATGACAGTGATGTAGAGGTCTGAAATGCTTCCCCTGTCATATCATGGCTCCCTTATTTGAAATCCTTGATATCAAAGTCACATGTTGGAGCATCATAATCTCCCTTTTTCTGCCCCATTTGCAGCTGATCTTGCTCAAGAAAAGATTGAAGCATATGGAAAACAACTTCCCCTCAGAAAGTCCTTGTCTTCCAAAACTTCCTCATTTTGGCCCATATATACAAGAGGGTTAGGATCCCCTTGCCATCTTCAGAAATCTTCTTTGTGAATGAAAAGATCATGGGTTGACCCAAGGATATGGAGTTTCCATGTGTCCTCATGCTCATGCCATCATAGATCTCTGATTTCTCCTCTCTCAGCACAGATATCTGAGTGGGAGTTAGCAATGCCCCTTTCAGGAAATTGCTCATCTCTCTCCTGAATTCATGAGAGATTCTCTGCGTTGTGCTAGATTCTCCCAAGGCTCCCTCCTTAGCCAAATATGCATATGCTGCCCATAGTTGAGAGAAAACTTAATATTTCCTCCTATCAAGAGGTGCTCCTGGTAAAGTACCTCCTTGCAAAGAGGTGTTAAGGCATGCAGTAGAATGTGGATGTAGGTAGACAGATTTGCCCCTACCTTTAATGAATAGGTCCTCTTGCCTTCCTTGTGCTTTCAATCTTTGAAATAGAGAAGGATCCATGCTCTTCTCCTTGTGATACCCTTCCTCCTATTTTCCTTCTTCTATGATCAATATCTCATCATTTGAAAATGATGGTACATGCTGCTCATGGGTTATACCAAGAGCATTATGTGTGAGACCTTGTGGGACTCCTTGCAAGAGTGCAAGAGTTTCTTTCCTTGGAGAAGGTGCTCCATTATTCTCTTCATGAGGTGCCATTTTTATGACTGTGTTATCATCTCCTTCCTTCTCCTCCTCTTCTTCAATAACTGAAATTGCCTCATCATCAACAAGAGACCTTAGATCTGGGTCATCTTTTGAATGCTTTCCCTTTGAGAAGAGATTCATTCATCCAAAGGAGATATTTCCCTTGGAAATGAATCAAATAAACTTACACCTTCTCCCATGGCTTTTAGAAATGGAGTTGGATTCATAGACCCTTCCAAATCATGCGAAAGATTTATCTGATGTGGTTTGATAGTGTCAACAGAAGATGTTACACATGGAGCTTCATCAAACCTTTCTATCAACCTTGTAATAAACCTTGCATAAGTAGGTGTATTGGCATTATTCAAGGAAAAAGACTCAAACAACCACAAATCATATGCTTTACCTTCAAAATGCAGCGCTGCTACTTCGATGGCTTCAATCTCTGAAACTTGATGTTGTTGCATAAAGTTATCTAGCTCTTCCACCCAAACCCTAACTGGACATTTAGGTGATCCATCAAAGATAGATAGATAGAATATTCCCTTACCATGCTGCTCCTCCTTTATGCCTTGGCTCTCCTTGATCTCACAGAACCCTTGGAAGTTCAAGTTGTCTTTCAACTCCTTGGATTGATCTTCATACTCCTGCAAATACTCTCTAAGAGTCTCCTTTCTTCCTCTTCATGAAGAAATCACAAACAGAATGCTGAAGCTTGGGTGATATGGCTAAGTGCACATATCCATGAGTTTAGGATTTAGAATTTTCCTCATGTATAGATCTTGTAGATCTGATCAGAAGATATTTCTGCTCTTGAAACTTCCTAGGAGTTTCCCTGCTTCTTCTCTCTTCTTATTGTACAACCTCCTTGGAGAGGTTCTTACTGGATCTAAAAAGTGATGAGATTAAACTCATACTCTTCATCATTCTGACCTTACTCCTTGATTTTAAACACTTTGGCTTGAAGCCATAGACTGAGCCAAATATCTTTCTCTGATACCACTGTAATATTCCCAAATCAGGACAGCTCAATAAGCCTGCTGAAATAACGCACTTCTAAGAATTTTGTGCATAGAAATGAGTTTGAAGCTCCTGTATCTCTTATATCAGCTCATCTAAGATATAAATAAAAAATTATATCAAAAACAAAGCATACAAGGTGGTTTAAATAGATCTCCCACAAATTAGTCTAGCTGAAAATCACCCAAAGAGAGGGGCTGCAACTATATGCAAAGGATTGCTTCTGAAATAACGCAGATCCACTGAAGCACAATAGGAGGCTGATGTGAAGGTTTATAAATCAGATATATAACCGCAAATCAGATGTTCTTTACAGCCCATATAGTATACAAGAGAAAGAATGAGATTATACAACAAAAATCCTCAAAAATGAGGTGCTACAACCACAAGAGAAGACTTCATAACCATGAAAGTGTTATTTTTAGGGCTGAAGCAGAATTTTATTAATTCTTCAGATCTAGAGCATATTTTTACATAAAAATTTAGATCTAATACCGATCTGTGTACAAGAAATGTTGATATATACATTCCCCTTAGGGTTTTATGCAAAACATGAAGCATAGAGAGTAGATCTGAGATCTAAGCTTGCAGATCTGCAGAATGATTCAGAAATTTCTGAATAATAAAATGGTATAGAATATCAAATCTGAAACTAACATGGATTGGATGGCCAATCCATGGATCACCACTGTGAGAGGAAGAATCCCAACACCGAAGATCTCTCCTCCAAAATGTAGACAAAACACCCTGCAGCTGTAGATCTGCAAATAACACTATCCAGGGAGAGAAAAAACACTGTAGCCTCTAGGAATTATTTGGCCTGATGCCAAGACGTAGATTTGAAGCAAAATCAGCTAATGAACTCTTCTAGGAGGTTAAAAGACACACTCACTGAGAAGAGCCACTAGTATAAGCTAGATCTGAGCAGATCTAGTGTCTTCCACTACTGCAACTCACAAGGACAGCTCAACCCTCAACAAGAGTAGCGCTATAGGTGTAAGGTGAGCTTGGCCTAAAATCCTGATGTGGAAATATAGGGCAAGTCTCCTCCAAGAGCTGCTCAAAGAAGGAGGTGGGATTCCTGAACAGGAAGACCCAACAAGGGATGGCTGAGCAGACAATACCTTCAGAAATGAAAATCTTCAACAATCATCTCTTGTTGATCTCCTCCTCCTTTTATAAGATTGGAGTCTTGGCAAAACCCTAAACCACTTCATTGGTTTAGCCCTTTTCACATTTAGAATCTCCTTCTAGAAATGCGTTGTCCCTCAAGGAGGTTCAATGCATCTAGACTGCATTGTTGACTTGGTCAAAGGTGACCCATTCTTGTGATTTAGACCCATTCACACTTGCAAGATGTAATTTACATAGCCCAGATATGTCTCTGTTCACATAAGAATTGATTTATTCTTGGTTTTCAAAAGTTTTACATGTCCTCCTTTACAATTTATTCATTGATCATGAAATGAAAAATAAACAAGGCAAAATTAATATTCCTATTAGCTGCAACTAATTTAGGAATATTACATGGTCATCCTCCCTATATTTTCCTTCCATCTACAAGGTCTCACAATCTATCAATGATGGCACATGTTGCTCATGAATTATTCCCTGATATCCACATGTGAGATTCTTTGGAAATCCTTCCAAAGATACAAGGGCTCCTCTATTTGGAGCAATTTCTCCATCTCCCTCTCCATGAGGTACTAGATCTGCTCCTAATGTGACACCGTTGTTACCTCTTTCCTGCTCTTCCCCTTCATAATTAATGGAGGTTACCTCATCATCATTAAGGGGCTATTTGTTTTGATCCTCTTTTGAAAAGGAGATCTCCATGTCTTCCTTTTGAGAAGAGAGCTCTTCCTGTAGTGGGGATCTTTCCTTTAGCAAGGTATTCTACAAGTTTCTAACCCCCTCAATAGCATTCTAGAATGGAATTTGGTTTTTGGATCCTTCCAACTCATGCAAAGTTTTTTTTGTTTAGGCTTGGCTAGCTCAACCAAGGATGTTTCAGAATGTTTTACATCAAATATTTTCACTAACCTCCTAGTGAAATTTTCATAAGTAGATAAATTTGCATGATTTAATGAAAAAGTTTCATAAAACCACCAAGCATAAGCCTTACCTTCAAGATGTAGCACTACTACTCTAATAGCTTCCTCTTCTGAAACTTGGTGCTACTGCAAATGGGTTTCTAGCTCCTTCACCCAAGCCCTAATTGTGCATTTAGATGACCCATCAAAAGTATGCAGAAAGAATCTACCCAAAGCATGTTTCTTGCACCTTTTACTTCTATTGTGATTGCTAGGCCTTCTATTCTCCTTGATATTTAAGACCTTTGAACCTCTGAGGTTGATATTCATACTCTTGAAGATATTCACCAAGATTCTCGTCCTTTGGTGCATCTCCTTCCTCCATCTCTCTTGCTATGAATATAGGCATGGTAGAGCATTTTATATCTGATTGTGTGGCTAAATTCTCACACCCATAATATGAAGAACTAGAGCTTTCTTCATGTGAAAATATTTGAGAGGGATCTGCATGTCTTTCCCTCCTCATTCCCTTGATTTCTCTATTGTTCTCATGCATAGTTTGGAGAAGAAGTTTTGAAAACTTACTTCCCTCCATTTCTCCAAATAATGGATTCTTTCCCTTGTCTCTTTTGTAAGCCTTCTCTTTTCTGTGAGAAGCTTCTTCTTCTTCTGATAACATAGATGCAATTTCTGCACAGGCTGAGCCAAGATTATGCTCTGATACCACTGTGATATTCCCAAATGGGGAAAGCAGTAGTATAGCACACCGTAAAGGAAAATAGCAGCAAATGACAATACATTACATATGAGCCAAAGATAGATCCATTATATGAAGTGTATCAGTAACAAATGTATATAAGATCTTGGAGAATCAACCCCTCAAGCTAGGCAAGAGAATCCTCCAACATCAAAAAGCACCATAACATAAGATGCAGCTGCTACACAAAATGTTCCAAGCTCATACAGCGCAGTTTTAGTGAATAAAATTGCAGCTGAAAATATAAATATATGTATATTATATTACATGCTCAAACAAGGCTCAAAAATGGAGATCTATGCTCCCACACACATTTCCTAGACAACCCAGGAAGGGTTTCTGGAAATACAAAAAATATCAGAATGTCGGAATGCATCCCTAGGGCTAAATAAAATTTGCAACTGGGAACCTGAAAGGAGGTGGCTAAACCTGATGTAGATTTGAAAGGAACTTTTCCAATGGAATCTTCAAGTGTAGGGTTGATCCCTCCACTGAAAATCAAACACTTCAAATGGAGCATTGAACTTACCCATGCAACAGCTCACTAAAATAACGTAGTCATGGACTGGAACTGTGTTGTAGGGGATGATGATGACTTGGCCTAATGCCAAAATATGATATGAAGCACAGGGATCTTCCTTTTTGATATACCAATGGAAAGAAAGCTTCCTCCACTGAAGACAAGGTCATAAATGATCCAAATAAATCCTCCACTGCTACACCCTACAACTCAGCACATATCTAAATAGAATCTGCACTATAGAAGAAGTTGTAGCTTGGCCAAATGCCAGAATTTGTAAATAATTCTCAATGAACTTATCCTGAGTAGGCGCTCAAAGTCCCCCGAGGTAGAAGGTGGGATTCCTGCTTGAGAACACCCTTGTGCTAAACATCACTGCAATCTTAGCTAAACAACTAAGAGAGCCACAAGTCTTAACATACCATAAACAGAATAATAATCCAATCATGATCTCAATGGCTGCCATCCCCTTCCTTATATTACTGGTGGTATTCCTCACCCCTGGCCCTACTCATTAGAGGCATTACTTCCATTAAAAGGATCTCTCTCCAAAACTCTGTTGTCCCTCATTGAATTTCCACTCCTTCCATACCAGCGCTGTTGATTTGGTCAAAGTTCACCCAGTCCACATGATTCATCCCTTTTTCATACATAGGGGATCTTTATCCAGCTCTTTTGATGCCCTCCATTCACATTTGGAGGGGTTTTATTCCTACTAAGGAGATTTATGGGTCTCCCTACCCTCTTATTCTTCTAACAAAGAAGAAAAATCAAAAAATAATTTTCCAATTAGCTGCATGCTAATTTAGGAATATTACACTTGCTTCTATCACCTGACATGTTCCTGGAGAAGCCATTATCCACATAATAATGACTCCCTTCATTCTGAGCATATAAAGCAATATGTGACATTGCGTTGATTTATCCTTTTCTTTCTAGACTTTCGGTTTTTGTTCAATTGTAAAAATAAATGGTTCGATATTCTTTTGCATAAGTCTGAAATTTACTACTATATCCCTAGAATTTTGGCATTTAAAACATAGAACCAGATAGTTCAAAGGAGAAAAATAATTACTATACATGGGTCTGCTTTTTCTCTATTGAAATATTCTTCTGGATCTGAACTACCTGTAGGAAATATTTACTCTGCAATTTTCTTCTTTGTGTCCATAGTTTGTGCATTTGAAACAGTACCTTGGAAATATATCATTATACCTGGAAGATTGTCTTCTACATTGGGCTAAGTTCTGAGCACTTCGATTTTATTGTCCAACATTTTGGTTTTGTTGTTGTTTATATTTCTTTGAATGATTTTTAGGTTGCATGTCTTCTTTTTTATGCTACGCAAACCCTTCTTTAGATACTGGAAAAAAAGTGATTTGTTTATTCCCTTTCAATTATGTTGTTGAGATGGACTCAGCCTCAAATCCTAGAGCATTTCAATATTTGGAGACTCAATGTGCTTCCAATAGCTCATTCAAATTATGAGTTCATTTACAAAATTTTTGATTGAATATCACATGTGCTTTAGCCTTCTCCAACTCCTTTAGAAAAATTATTTCACTTTCCTGCCTTTCACAAGCTTGAATATTTTCATTCAGTTGTTCGTTCAAATACTCTTGAGTCTTCTTACCTTCTTCTATTTTCAAAATCAATGGCTCAACAACTTCAACCTTTTCTTTGATCATGGATTCCTTATGGATTTTATTTTTCTTCCTCAACCTTTCTATTTCTTAAACTGAACTTAAAAATTCTCCTTCTAGGTAAAATTCACCCTCTTCATCATCAGAATTGATAGCTTCAACTTACAAAGTTTTTATGTCCATCAGCATGAATTATTTTTGGTTCTTTGCATCTCTATCCTCATCTGAGGATTGGCTAGTGTTATGTGGAATTATGGATTACGGATAAAACACATTCCCTAAATTTGGTGCTATGAATTTAGTGTTAGTGTCTCATAATTTGGCAGATTGGTAAACCAAATGACAGAGTAACATCATACCAAGCTTTGGACTCCTATGACCTAGCCTTCTTGGACTTAGAGAGGGCTCTCTCTATTATGCAAAGGATGTGAACTTGTTCGCTTTGTATTTGTGATTTTAGGCTAGCTGTTAAGTATATTTTGGTTTGTTTTTGGGTTTTTGAGGTAAACTGATCAAAAAGGACAAATAGAAAGAGATTTCATCAAATCAACAGGGCTATGGGGTCAGATAAAGTCAAGACTGTCTAAATGATGGACAAGGTATTACTGCAGGGCCAATTTAGTCAAGGTAAATGGATTCTTTGGGTGAAAATGAAGTGAAATGAACATTAATTTTGTGAAATACAAAGAGATCTTAAACATATATATTTTTAAAGTAGGTATTCATGAGGTAGGGCAAACCATAAATCTCTATGAATAAAACTCAAAGTGATACATATGAAAGATAAACAATCCGGCGATACATAGAAGCATAAGAACCTCTAACTCTTGAAAATCACCTTCAGTTGTTGGGGAAAAAAATAAGATAAACAAAAAAATCAATCTATGAAGAGGGAAATCCTAAACAACATATCTTGAGCTATCAGGAACTCTGAAATAATTTTGCAAGCATGGACAAAGGGCAAGATCGAATGAGACCTCTTTGACTTAACTAAAACAACCAATTTTTCATAGAAAGATTTCAGAAATGGAGTTTTGAGAAACTATAAGTAAGCATGGAATACCTTAAATCATACAAGATAGCAAAACATACTGACCATAAATGAAACAAATAACAATTTCTTGATGGACCTAAAGGGCAGTTAAGAATCCTTTAGCAATGATCAAGAAGAGGAAAACATCAAAGTTGTAACATGCAGGATGTTTGAGGTCCTTCCATGAGCATGTCTCAACATATACTTTTCTGATCTATAGCAAATGAGAAGTATGGAAAATTAATGAAAACAAGGAAACATAAACAAATCAGAGAAACATCACCATTCACCAAGCCATGGAATCCTGCACACAATGCTCCTCCACCATCAAGACAAGCAAGACATCATCCACTTCATAAAACAAGTATTTCTTCCAAGCTCATAATGCTATGTCTTTCTCTCAATATATCAAGTTCTTCCTCCTTGTTACAATGAATCCTCTTGGTTTATATAAGCCAAAGAGGAGGAAACCCACCTAGAGCAACTAGAAGGCCATTGGCCAAAAACAAATATCTAAAACTGTCCTTGAGGCCTAACAAGGTCCAAGGCACAAAATATCCTTCAAAAATATCTTTTCGGACAAAAATAGCAAAAAATAAACACTTTGAAGGTCTGACACATAAGAAAAACCTTCTTAACGCACATTTGGCCTAGTCATCACTCAGAAAACTGCTTTTTAGCAAAATCTACAGGAGCGTAACACCATAAAAAAATTTGTTTTGCAGTGTAGTTTTGGCGGACTTCCCGGTGTCAAAATGAGTCCCGTGATAGCTCGTTGGAAAGCTACAGATGTCTATTTTCCAAAAATACTTGATTTTTTCAATATTATGCCTATAAGTTAGTCAAAAGGTAGAAATAGTGAAAAAAAACCCTGGAGTGTATCACCTACCGATATTAGGGGTAGAAATGTAAAAAATGGTTGTTTTTGGCCTTTTTGAGGGACCAAAAAAGCTTCATTTGATCTGAAAATTTCTGAGCATATTCCTTTGATGTCAAGGAATCCAAAAATATATTTTTATTCAGCTGAGGATGCTCCGAGAAAAATTTAAGACACCCATGATTTTATGCTTTTAGGCCTAAAATTCACAAAAAACAAGAATGTGTCCAAAAATGCCCAAATTTGGTGAGTAAAACCCTTAAGGGATTTTAGAAACATGTAATGAAGCTTAATCAAGAATTCCAAGCCAAGATAGGCCTTTTCCATTTTTTTTCGTCGGGCGCCTCCTTTGGGCAGCTTTGAGTTTCCTTCGGGCAAACTGATTCAATTTCTTGTAGTGCTCAGTCATTCTCCTTTGTAGGCCCAAATCCTTGTTAGCTTTCTCCAATTTGGTTTCCAAATGTTGATTTTCCCTCTCAAGCCAAGACTCTTTATCATTCTCAATTTCTAAGGCAAGGAGCTCCGTAAGAGGGTACTGTTGTGCATGAGCTGATTCTTCTTCTTTCTGCATTTGCAATGCTCTTTTAAGACCCATGGTCTTAGGTCTATTTCTTGTTGGCCCTTCTTCACCATCATCTTCTGCATACTCACCCATGTATTCTTCTAGCCTTACTTGCGACCTTTGAGCTTCTCTTTTGTATTTGAGTGCCCGAGCCTCATAGATTGCCATCTATCCACTCATTTGATTATTCTGCATTTGCAAAAAGTGGATAATGTTTTTTGATATTTCTAGGTCATTTTCCAGGTCTTTAATCTGAGCCTCCCGGTTTTGCAAAAGAGATCTAATAATACTGGCCTCATCATCTTCAGCAACACTGGCTATTTGTATTATGTCAAATTCCCTCTCATGCTCATGGCTGCTCTCTTGCTGTTCAATCTTCTCTTTACCCTTGCCTTTAATGATTTTATTTCCTCTGGTTTTCTTGGGAAATTCTACGTTGCTCTTCTTTGGAAATTTTCTTCTACTCCTTAGTGCCCTAGTGATATTGCTAGTCACTGTCTGAGTGGTTTTCTTCTTTTTTGTTTTAGTGTTTTTAGCATTTTCCACTTTTGATGAAGGAAGCATGGCCCCTTACCTTGGAGAGGTAGTAAACACATGCTCTTGACTTTGCTAACGATGAGTGAGAGGAGGAGTTAATATTTGGGCTTGTTTAGTTTGGTCTCCTACAGACTCAGGGATATCCTCTTCTCCAAAAACATTCTTTGTTTTCACTTCTTGGTTACTTTGTTGTGCGGAAATTCCTTGTTCAGTAAATTTTATATTTGTAATGAACTCATCATCAGGAGTAATCTCAGAAATATCATGCTCTTTTTCTGTTTGGTGGGAGATGTCTAGGTCTGCTGTTTTTTCCTTTCCAAAACTATCTCTGCCTTCGTCCATCTTCTTGTTTTTATGACTATTTTTATTACTTCCCTCTTTGTTGTGACTGCTTCCATCATTTTCATTGTTTTCAATTTTTTTCTGATGTGGGCTACCTTCATCATGATCACTGTTTTCACTCTCTTTTTATGGGCTGTCACTTTCACCATCTGTGCTTTTGTCATCCCTTTGTGAGCTATCTTTATCATCATTAGTGTTTTCACTTTCCTCTTGAGGGTTGTTTTCATGATCACTGTATTGTTGATCAGTGCCTCCTTCACTGTCCTTACTATTATCACTGCTTTCATTTTCTCCTTGTGGACTCCCTGCCTCATCATGCTTTCCTTTCCTTCTACTGTTTCTCTTATCACTTTCTTGTCCTTTGTCACCATCACTTCCTTGTTTGCTTTTATTGCATTCTTCTTTATCAATGTCATCTGTGGAGGATGGTTTTTATTAGGGAGTAGACTCATGAGAAGAAGAGGAAACATAGGGTGTGGAGGGAAAGGAATGAGCATGAGGAGGGTCTCGAGATGAAAATGGCCTGATTTGTAGTGGCATAGAAGATGCAGAAGTGAAATCAGGGTGAGAGATGAAAGTTTCCCAAGGGATGCCCTTTTGTTTCAGCTGGTGAAGGATAATGATCTTAATGAGAGAGTGATGGAATAAACTTGCTTTCTGCTGAGTTGGAGGCTTCTTTTTAACAATGGAAGACATCTTGTATATACTTTTGCACAGGAAAAAGGGTAGATTCAGCAACTTAGCTTTATTGAAATGCATAAGGAGTCTGATGTGATAGGAATATACTCGGGAGAATCTACCTTCACAAGTGAAAAACTTCATGATTATTTTCATGAGGGTTGCATAGTCATCCAACAAGTGTGAAAAAGGAAAGATGGAACTGCATGCATCTTGATGATTTGGTTTTAGAAAAGGCTGATAGTGGCTAAGGTCGAGGTCTGAATGTTTGAACCACTCCTCTCCTATGTAAGGGATTTTCGTTGCTTTGGAAACAGCTCTAGGAGTGAGTTCAAAATCTAGACCTGCAATGTGAACTTTCTCAGGGCAACATTAGGGGAATTTTGAGGTCTAAAATGGGCTTCATCAGAAAAATGTACAACAAAAATAAACTTTATAACAACCAATAGGATTCAAGATGATGATGTCAACCATGGGGGATGATTCACCATTTTTTAAATAAAAGGGTAAAAATATTAAAAAATAATAAAATAATAAAACTACTTTTTCAACTCGTATTTTCAACACGTTTTACTCAAATGCTGGAGAGCTTGTTGGACGTAAAATTTATTCTCATCCAAGGAGTAATTATACTACATTGATGAACTTACTATTATTTAAAAATGAGAAATACATAAAAAACGTGATTGTAATCACGTTTTTTTATGTATTTCTCATTTTTCGTAGTAGGACCCATCGAAAGTATACAACATGGGTACCCTTGGATGGGGAATTAAATTTTAAAATTCAACGAGTACTCCCGCTCGAAATTTGAGTAAAAAATTTTGGAGATAAGTTGAAAATATGAGTTGAAAAAGTAGTTTTTCCATTTTTCCCTCTAAAATTTGATGATGTCATCAAATCTTATTTGATTTTTTCCACTATTATTTTATAATTTCCTTAGGAGGCCCATTTTAGACCTCAAAATTCCCCTAATGACAGCTCAGTCAAATAAGGGTGGCTAGTGACCTCTAGTATTCTACTGCAAAAATCAAAGCAGCCAACCTCTTGAAAGCAAGACAAGACTGAGGGAGAGGCAGTTATTTCTTGAACAGTGGTGGGCTCAAATTTGTTGTGTTGGCCTCCCTTTGTTACATTTTTCTTTGGAGGCATTTTGATTTTATTGTCTCTCCCCAATTTTAAATAAACAACCTTTCAAATGTAATAGACACTTTTTCTTCAAACTTCCGTCTCTTTAAATTTATCCTTCAAACATTTTTCTTTAAGAAACAGGAATGTTGAGGGGTGAAGAATATGGGAAATACCTTTAAAGAACTTCTCCGATGTGATAGAAACTGATCCTTGAGCAAGACTGGAAATTTTTGGCCCTTTGTAATGAAATGAGCAGGTCCTACGCTTTTCCGCTCAGGAGCGTAGCGTCTGCACGCCTGGGCAGTGATGGGCGCCCTCTGCCCGAAATGCTGCACGAGGCTTCTTGGGCTTGGGTGGTGATGGGCAGCCTTCACACTCGGTTATGAACAGGAGGCACTCAATAAAAACTTCAAATTTGCACGAAATAATAGGTGGGGGGAACCTTTCTTGGACGCAGGGAAAACACTTCTACATGAAGGGTCGAGCGTTAGGTCGTTTGTGGGCACCGGGTAGAACTCTGCATGCTAGGCTGGTTGCTAAACGCGTCGCGCCTGTGTTCAGGCACGTAGCACCCAATGCTATTTTGCACTATGGGCTGCTACCAGCGCGTAACGGTTACGCACAGGAGCGTCGCATCCATGCTTTTCTGCACAGGATATTTTCCTGGGATAAAACCCGCCTTCTGTTTCTCTGCCAAACACTGAAATGAATGTAGATATGCTAGTTGAGGGCTTTTATGTCTCTTTTGCAATGCTTTCTAGAAGGCACCCTTTTCCCTTTAATTGAAAACAAATACATTTCATACTTTGGGTTTTTTGTCAAAATTTCTTGTATGCAGCTTTTAGCCCTTTAAACATAATTTGATTATGATGCCTTTTGACTTTGCCATGTATTTTTTTTAATGAGAAAATTCCTCCCTGCTTAAAATCAAAACAAATGTTGACTTTTCTCTGCACAGCAGTTTTTTAAACAATCAAATTTTTATCCTCTTTTTGTTTTGCAGTGGGATGTTTTTTCCTGTATTCCTTGAAAACCATACTATGTGACCTTTATTCATCCTTTGTAGACAAACCAGTTACAAAACTTTGTGCCCTCTGCTTATACATGAAGGAGGTGCCACTCTAACACTGTGTCTTTGCCCTATCTCTATTTGTCATTTAAGTTTCAGCCCTTTAACAAAGTTTAGGCCCGGTCTCTGTTTATCAAATGAAGCTTTAGCCTTCTAAACAAACTGCTTGTGTTATGCCCTCTGCTTATCACTTTGAAGGAAGCTTGTTAAACACAAAATTTTTAGGCCCTCTGCTCATGATTGAAGAAGGTGCCTCATAAAAACAAGTGATTGCCATTGTCTTATCATTGAAGGAGGAAATTCATAAAAACAAGTGATTGCCATCTGCTTATCATTGAAGGAGACAATTCAAATGGTTTATCCTTCAATTTGTATGAGACATGTTTCTTGTAGAAATATACTGTGGAGATAATGAACAGGTAAGATATTTCAAACTCGAACATATCTGCTTTGTGTCTCTTAGGTTAACTCTCTTTTGTAGTAGCTTTAGCTTCCTTTGTGATGATAGTGTCTTTGATGGTTTAGAATCTATGCTATAGGGGTATAAAAAAGGCAATTGTTCCCTTTTTATGCTTTTCACTTTGATGCCTAAACTGCTGGAAGTCTTTTGCCAAAAAACTAACATACCTAGCCTCATAAGACTGTTTTTCAGAGCTGTGCCCATATGTTTGGGAAGAAAGTGAAAATTCCATTGTGAGTTGACATGAAGTGCTAGATGCAGTAAATTCCCAACCTTTGTACTCATTTTTCCATGATGGATGATTCTTTGACTTTCTTGGTGCTTTGAGTTTGCAGGGATGAATCCTGTAGGTTTCCTTTCTCTTTGAAATCTGCATTTTCTTTATTTCCCAACAGTCAACTATTCTAGCTTTGAAAACTTTCCTTGAAGTGTCCCTTTGTTCAGAACTGCTTAATGTCGTCTATCCTAGCACCCCTACAGAGATGCATTGATTTAATGTCTTTGACCATTGGAGACCCTTTCTGTGGTATCACGATGATAATGTTTGAAAATTCACTTGATCACTTTTCTTCGAACATAGGACCTTCTTACTCTGTTTCTTTCTGAATTCGAACCTTATAAGCTTTGCTAAAACAAAACACAGTGGCCATTTTGATGGTGTATGACCTAGGGGTAAACAAGGGTTTTGTTTTGCCAGATAAGAAGAGAGGATGGCTTACTGATATTAAAATCAAGGTTTTTGACAAGAGATATTCTTCTCAAGATACTTACCCTAAACACCATCACCTAAACCTAGACAGTTTGTCATAATTTCTGAAGGACTTCTTGGGCATAGTTAGGTCATCATATGGGAATTTAAACAGTGAGAAGGGAAAAAGACAACTTGTCTTATGCTTGACAGTGAGCTATGTGAAAACAGGGGATTTTGAATATTCAGAGATACAAGGCTTATGACAGTTATGGACAGGGGAGTTTTATCAAGACTGAAACTTGATGACCACTTCCAACACAGTTTGCAAGAGAGGAAAAAAGATAAAAATTTCTCTGAGGGGTTTTCTAGAGGAAAATTTGACTATTTGAAATTGGTTTCTAGAAAACCTAGGCAAGGCATATAGTCATCACAATAGGCAAAAATACTGATGACTAACAGAGGCTCCATTTGAAGAGGGTAGCTCATTTTCGGGAGGTGTCCAGAATTGCAAATATCTGGCTTATGAAGACTAGTGCCTCATCGATTGGCGCAGATTTCTCTTTTCCTTGATGCTTTTCCTGAAAATGATGCTTTCTGAAAAACTAACAGCATGATTAGCATTAACCTCGTCTCTACTTACCCAGCTATTTTGCCTAACATTTTTTCTTCTTTGGGTGCACTTGGTCTGGCAAACCCTTGACATGATATTTTTGAAAGAGAAAACACTATCTACTTCTACACTTATATCTTCCGGGAGTTTGGATTAAACTGATGATCTCCTTTGATTCTCTACCTATACTAGATCAACTGTCAAGATTAAGCTGTTTGACAGGATTTCATTCGCTAGACTAAAATGTGGAATTGAAAAATGATCAAATCAGGATTAGACAGTCTGATTTGTCATGTGTTTGTGGCATAAAGACAAGCTGCACACAAATGTTATTTTCGTACAAAATGAGATTTAGAAAAATTAGGTCTAGGATACATAGTTTGCTTTTCATCCCTATTTTTCTCTTTAGTTCTGTTTTGAGCGTGTGGAACTAGCATCTTTGTTTCCTAATCTACTTTCTTTGATAAGTCAAGCTTGCATATTTTGATTATCATTCTTTTTCACTAACTTATCAGCAATCAATTTAAAACATGCTCAGTTATGATTAGGCTAGATAACTGAACAAGGCATCTTTTGAGCACTAGTAGTGGCATTTAGACTTGCACACTTTCAACATGACTATTTTTTGAACATGGGGCTTTACTGTTGCTTTAAGACTGCCCTCTTTTTCTATTTTTCTGTTGTTTTTGGATTTTTTGTTTTCTTCAACAAAAATATGTACAATGAGTAACAAATTTAAAACTGGAACTCTTGACAGAAGTAATTTTTTAGTGTCCTGCCATTTACAGGACCTCCAAATGTTTCAGTCCCATCAGGTTCTTGCAGGAAGAAACCATTGTTTCCTCTAACTGAACTGATATTGAAAGGCCCTTTCCATAAGTTTTCAAACTTACCATGCTTTCCTTTATCTTCTCTTCTAGAATCCCATTTTAATACTTTATCCCCAACTTGAAAATCATTTTCTTTGGTCATTCTATCAAAAATATTTTTCATATTATCTTCCACTAATTGTGTCCTTTGGTAAACTTCTTCTATTTTTTGTTGTAAATGGATAGTCTTATTTATCCTCCTTTGCATGTCATTTTCTTCCATTTTAACTTCTTGTAATAACTTCATCACTGGAACCCCTAAAGATTTCGGGAAAATGGCATCCATGCCATATACTAGTTGATAGGGAGACATACCAATTGATTTTTTGGTGGTTAGTCTATCAGCCCATAGTGCATGTACTAGTTTTCCATGCCATGCTTTTTTATTTTGTTCCAGAAGTTTCTTAATGATATTGACTAGGATTTTGTTAGAAGACTCAGCTAAACCATTACCTTGGGGGTAATAAGTTGTGGAATGTCCTAATGTAACATGATATTTTTAATAGAAGTCAACCATTCTTTTGGATGAAAAGGCAGCAACGTTATCAGTGATAATATTCCTGCGACAACCGAATCTAAACAAAATGTTGGTTTCTATGAATTTGATAATGACTGAATCGGTGGCATTCCTAGAGGGTATGGCCTCTATTCATTTGGTAAAGTAATCGGTGGCTGTGAGGATCCATTTATGTTGAGCAGATGAAGAAGGGTGTATTTCCCTAATAAATTCTAAACCCCATTGCTGAAAAGGAGCTTCAACTATGATTGGGTGTAAGGGCAAAGGTAAAAGTTTTCTCTTGCCATCAAAAATTTTGCATTTATGGCATGTCAAAACCAACTTGTGAGTGTCGGGGAACAAGGTCGGCCAATAATAACTAGCTCTAAGGATTTTTTTGGCTGTGGCTTTCCAGTAGAGATGTCCTCCACATTTTCCTTCGTGCATTTCATGCATAATATTTCCTACATCATCTTCAAGCAAAAATTTAAGCAACATACCAGTGGGATTTTTCCAATACAAAACTCCATCTAGAATACAAAACTTTAAAGATTTTTGTTTGAGGAATCTTTCTTTTGTATTTGATAAGGTTGGAGGAGCATTGAGATCAAATAACACATAAAGAATATCAGCATACCAAGGTGAATTTAAAAACACTTCTTCAACATGAGTTGTGCATTCTTCCTGTTCTTCTAAGGTGTCAACAAAATTTATATCTAATGCTTGGAGGTTTGTTTCAGCCATTAGTCTTGCGAGTCCTTGTCCCTTAACAAGTTTGGTGGGTCTGATTTCTAAGTCATATTCTAAGATGATAGCAATCCACTTTCCTCTTTTACCATTGGGATCTTGATTTAATATATGTTTGACGACGGTATGGGGAACGAAAGCAATGATATGAGAATGTAATATATAAACTCGGAAGTCTTTCAGTGTTATCACCAATGCGAATGCTTGTTTTTACATGATATTATATTTTAAGGGAGCATCCCTTAGGGCTTTGCTAAAAAAGGCTATGGGTTTTTCTTGTCCTACTGCGTTCTTTTGTAACAACACTGCAGTTACCGTATGTTCAGATGCAAATGAGAAGATGTAAAAATCTTTGGTGAAATCAGGACTTATAAGAACTGGTGTTTCGGTGAGTGCCTTTTTAACCAATTTGAAAGATTGTTTGGCTTCTAAAGTCCATTTAACTCCAACCTCCTTTTTTAACATGTTTGTGATATTTCTCAAGAGTTCGGCAAGATTGGGGATTAATCTTCTTAAGAAAATAATTTTTCCGATAAAATATTGTAATTCCTTAATGTTTCTAGGGTGACTGATTTGTAGTATGCCTTCGATCCTTTTGGGGTCTATTTTTATTCCATCTTCAAAAATGATGTGACCTAGGAGCTTTCCTTCTTCGAGACCAAAAAGTGTTTTCTTGGGGTTCAGAGATAGGCCATATTTTCTACATTTTTCAAAAACCTTTCTTAGGTGGACCAGATGTTCCTCATCTGATTTGGAATATACTGTGATGTCATCAAGGTATATGACTATGAAATAACCTATGCCTTCTAAGAAATCTATGTCCATGGCTCTTTGAAATGTTGCACCGGCATTCATTAATCCAAAAGGCATTTTAACATACATGAAAGTGACCCCAAGGCGTGGTGAAAGTGTTTTTGTGTTGATTACTAGGAAAAACCAACACTTGGTTGTATCCGGGAAAACCGTCAAGTAATGAGATTATTTTAGAGCCAACAAATTTTTGAAGTATGTGGTCCATTTTGGGTAAAGGATAGTTATCTTTTAAAGAGGACCTATTTAGATTTCTGAAGTCAATGCAAATTCTAATCTCTCTAGTCTTTTTCCTAACTGAAACCAGGTTTGAAACCCACTCAGAGTATCTAATGAAAACTATTATCCCGGCGTCATACATATTTTTGATTTCCTTTTCCACTAAAGGTAGTAAGACAGGATTTATTCTCTTCAACTTTTGTTTGAAAGGCTTCTGGTTTTCTTTGAGGGGGATCTTATGTTGAATAATGCTTGTGTCGTATGATTTCAAATCTTGGTATCCCCATGTGAACACATCTTTGAACTCTTTAAACAACTCAATGTATTTCCGTTTTACATGAGGAGGGAGGGTTTTGGAAAGTGTGATCATATTTAGTTCTTCTATGCTTCCTATGTTATACTCGTCTATATTAGCCTCAATGGATTCCATTTTTGGTTTTTTGGCCACATCATTAAAATCAAACAATTCTTCTAAAGGTGCAAGGCCTCTGGGTATTGTGTCATTTTCACAATGTAAGACTTCAAGCTCTCTTTGGTCTAGGTCCTCACATGTTTTAGCTTCATAGGGATTATTAATCAAGTTTATATCTGTTAGGGAAGGTAAATTGGGCTCCTGGTCTTTATTTTTATCAAGATTTCTTTCTTCATGTTCTAAGTTTGGTTTAGCCATTTCAAACTCATTCCTGGATTGCAAAAAGTCATCAATTTTCTCGTCATCCTCAAATATCTGCTAGTGGTTAATGTTGTCAGGCACTGTAGGACGATGCTTGACTTTGATACTATATTGTTCGTTTGCAGATAGTATTTGGAAATTGCTTGCAGCAAAGGCGAGCTCATTGGCAAGGCTATTTTGAGCTCTAGGAATATAAGTGAGTTCATATCTCTCGAAGGTTTTAATAATTTCTAATGTTTTGTTTTTGTATTCTCTCAGTCTTGAGTTTTTTGCTGAATATTCACCTCTAATTTATCTAATTACAAGTTCTGAATCTCCCTAGGCTGATATTTACTTAGCGCCTAAGTCTCTAAGTAAGTGCAAACCAAGGAGGAGGGCCTCATATTCCACAATGTTATTGGTACATTGGAATTCCAATCTGAAAGAATGACCTTCATTAGTATTGTGTATCCAGACTCCAACCCCTAAACCAGTTTTTCCACAGGAGCCATCAAAGCTTATGCTCCGAAGAGTTTCCTTTTCATGTGTGTTATTAAGCTGTTTTTCAGGTTTCTTAGAGTTCTGATCATCAATTTCTTTATTTGTGGATGAGTGAGATTGTTCTGACGAACTGAGTTCTTATTTATTTCCTTTTTTCTGCCCATTAATATCACTTTCGTTGTATAAGATAAAAGAATCTAAATTTGAACGAATGGAATAAACCAGAGTATTGTTTGGCCTATCTAGGTTGCTTACCATATATTTCATGTGGGTTTCTCGGTACAACCTCCTATTTTGGTTAAAGACTGGGATGGTATCAAATGACATGTCCATTTGGAGGCTACCTCGTATTTTTGCGGCCCATGACCTTGATAATAGCATCCCATATTTAGGAGGAATATCAACCACTACTACATCCATGACTAGGCTTTTAGCAGGTATTTGTGTTAGAGTGATACACGGGTTCTTTATCAGGCCTAAGCATTTAACCCTACTTGAATTGAATGAGTACAAGTCTTTGTAAGTTTTAGTTATTTCCAGGCCCAAACTTTCTATGACTACTGTAGGCATGAGGTTATGGGAAGCACTGGAATATAACATGGCGTTATATAATATCTTGTCGTGGATGTTCAAACTTACATAGAATGGAGAGACAGTTCCTTCTTGGTATTCTCCTTCTACTTTGGGACCAAATAAAAGCTCAGGTTTATCGTGTGTCAGATTTAAAGTATCTGCATAGTTTCCTATGTTTAGGACTTACAAAATTTGAGATTTGTACCTATCTATAGTCACTAGTTTGGTGAGGGGTATGGTTATCTTGATCTTGGAAATTTATCCTTTGAAACTAAAAGGTACTTGGGTTTTAGGCATATTCGTCTCAGTTCTATCAGCCATAAATTATTCTATATTCTTAATTTGTTGATTTTGATTCGGGGTTTTGTTCAATACAGTTGTTTCGGGGATCTTATTAGAGGTACTAGGACAGTTAGGATCAAGGTTTGTCTGGCTAGTTTTGTCTTTGTTTTGATCAGTTTTCTTAGCCATGATTTTGTTACTGTCTATTGTTCTTTTAAGAATGGTTTCGGGGGCTTTTGTAACAGCAGTGTCTGAGCTACTTTTCCTATAGTTGTCTTGGTTTTTCTTACTCCTAAGATCATATTGCCTATGAAATTCCATTATGGCGTTTTGTAATCCTATTTCGGGATCTTCGGGGTCCTCATAATTTGTTTCATCTTGATTTGAGGAGAAGCAACCTTGTTCCTCTTCTGTGAGAAAAACCTCACCCTCGCTATCATAACCTATCAAGTTTAAGTGATTTTCATCGGGTGGTTGAATATCTCTTTCTACCTCATCAACATAGTTTTCTTGGAAAGGTGGCCTGATCTGTTGATCATTTTCCCTTGGTTTGATTTGAGGTGGGTCCCTTCTAAAGTTCTGATTCCAGTTTCTGTTTTGAGGATTTGGCTGGTTGTCCCTTGGAGCTGCCCTTTCACTTAGATTTATTCTTTCCATCATTCTCTCCATAGTTCTAACCAGGTTGTATATTTTGGAATATGAAGAGGAATTGAAAGGTATCATCTCATCTTGGTAAGTGACTTTATTTTCCAATCTCATCCTAGCTCTCTTCTCGGCTAGGTTGGCTTCGGCACTAATAGCTACCTTTTTCATTTCTTCTAAAGTTGCGGGGTCTCTTTCTCTTAATTGGTATGTCATATCTAGATTGAAACCTTAGGGAAATTTTGCTAATGCTAGGCCAAGTGGAGGTTTCATGTGAGGCGGAAGGGCATTATAGACACTGTTGAACCTAGTGCAATAGTCTTGAACACTTTCCCCCATATTCCTTTTAAGATTATTGTATTCGAAAAGGATTTGGATGGGGTTTTTCCTGACTTCCCATCTGTTTATAAAACTTTGGTAGAGTGATGGGAGATCATGTATACTATGAGGAGCCAAGTTTTTAAACCATTTCTTGGTTTCTCCGCCTAGGCTTTGGGAAAACATTCTCATCTTTATGGTTTCATCTTCTAATTCCATGTAGTCAAAAGCATCACTGATTCTATCTACATGCTGTTGGGTAGTAGTAGACTCGACCCCGGTGAAGTGTGGGATTCTAGATTGGTAATCATTTTGCAAAGGTACCAAAGGTTGTGGTAGCACTAAAGGAGCATACCAGGCTACCATGATGGGAGATGATGGTAGATTTACAGTATGAGGATTTGTAGTATGGGATGAGGTGATTTGCACAGTGGTGTTTTGAATGGGTGTGACGGAAGTACTTGGACTTGTAGACTGATTTTGAGCATATTTGGGGTGAAAAGAGCCGAAGTGGTGGAGAAGTTGAAAATCAGGTGGTGTAGTGGGTGAGGCTTCTGTGCTAGGACTCTTCTGCAAATCTAAGGGCTCAAGATCGGCAAGGTTGATTCTATTTTGCGACTTGTTTCTAAAAAGGCTCTTTGCTAAACACAAGTCAAACTAGGAATCTTGCAAGGATGTAAGATGTTCAGGTACAGAGCCTGCTTTGTGAATGGTCCTATCGGTAGCTAAGTTACCAGTTTTAGAATTTTGCCACAAAATATTTTCTGGGTCATCAACTATGATAGGAGGATTTGGGTCTAGATGAGATCGGGTATTAATTCTTCGTGAAGCCAGATTTCCAGTTCAAAATTTAGAGAGGATGACAGTTGTGATTGTTTTTGGATGGTGTCCTCTCTAAGAGTCTTACGGATGCTAGTAAAGTTTTAAAACTAAATGAAGGCTAGTGGAGTCACCAGGTGGATGCTTTGAAGTTTATGGTCCACCACCAATACTGACAAAGGTGTTTTTTAGGGAAATTCTTTTTTAGAAATTTTTTATGCAAAAACTTGTAAGAATGTTCTAAAACTTAGATCAACAGTTTGCTAGGATGTTGAGAAAGCTATAGCTCTGTTCTTAGGCTATTCTGTTGATTTTTTATGTTTTGATGAAATTTTCTGAATTCCTAAGTAGTACTTAGTTTTTCACTAATTTTAGAGGCTGCATCATGATCTTTGTTATTGGAAAGGTAAGTCAACAGGATAGCATGCTTATAGAAAAAAAAAAAAAAATGGTTTTTTAAGTGGAGTATTAGGCCTACTGGAGGCTAGTGGAGTCGCCAGGTGAATACTATTGTCTTGTAAAGACAAAGTTTTATGGTCCACCGCCAATGACTGATAGAAACCAATCTTGGGATGTTTTTGTGAGGTTTTTTAAAG
Source organism: Pinus albicaulis (assembly GCA_034641835.2). NCBI lineage: Eukaryota > Viridiplantae > Streptophyta > Pinopsida > Pinales > Pinaceae > Pinus > Pinus albicaulis. The sequence continues at coordinate 574,679,434 of CM076582.1, read as the reverse complement.
AGTTTTATAAGCAGCCTAGTTTGTAAAAGTCTCCTATATTTGATTCATCACTTAGCTAAAGTGATGAAATAAAGAGAGTCTACTCTAAATAAATTTATAGGTTGTTTTGTCTGATTTTAATATAGAAGGACTAATGAGTCTACCAAGGTTTGTTAGGATTTTTATGTAATTAGTGTTTCCACTAAAATCGCCATTATGTCAGTGTGGCAATGAGGAGGCACATTCACTAATATTTCTAAGTATAACTAGGCTTGTATGATGTATTCAGACAACTATGTACTCAAACGTCCCACCGTGATTGCCATTATGTTAGTGTCTCGTAATTTGGCAGATTGGTAAACCAAATGACAGGGTAACATTAGACCAAGCTTTGGAGTCCTAGGACCTAGCCTTCCTGGACTCAGAGAGGGCTCTCTCTATTATGCGAAGGATGTGAAGTTGTTCGCTTTGTATGTGTGATTTTAGGCTAGTTTTTAAGTATATTTTGGTTTGTTTTTGGGTTTTTGAGGTAAACTGATCAAAAAAAAAAAATAGAAAGATATTTCATCAAATCAACAAGGCTATGGGGTCAGATAAAGTCAAAAATGTCTAAATGATGGACAAGGTATTACTACAGGGCCGATTTAGTCAAGGTAAATGGATTCTTTGGGTGAAAATAAAGTGAAATGAACATTAAGTTTGTGAAAGACAAAGAGATCTTAAACATATATAGTTTTAAAGCAGGTATTCATGAGGTAGGGCAAACCATAAATCTCTATGAATAAAACTCAAACTGATACATATGAAATATAAACAATCTGGCAATACATAGAAGCATAAGAACCTCTAACTCTAGAAAATCACCTTTAGTTGTTGGGAAAAAAAATAAGATAAACAAACAACTCAATCTATGAAGACGAAACTCCTAAACAACATATCTTGAGCTATCGAGAACTCTAAAATAATTTTGCAAGCATTGACAAAGGGCAAGATCGAATGAGACCTCTTTGACTTAAGTGAAACAACCAATATTTCATCGAAAGATTTCATAAATGGATTTTTGAGAAACTATAAGTAAGCAAGGAATACCTTAAATCATACAAGATAGCAAAACATACTGACCATAAATGAAACAAATAACAATATCTTGATGGACCTAAAGGTTAGTTAAGAATCCTTTAGAAATGATCAAGAAGAGGAAAACCTCAAAGTTGTAACATGCAGGATGTTTGAGGTGCTTCCATAAGCATGTCTCAACATATACTTTTCTGATCTACAAAAAATGAGAAGTATGGAACATTAATGAAAACAAGGAAACATAAACAAATCATAGAAACATCACCATTCACCAAGCCATGGAATCCTGCACACAATGCTCCTCCACCATCAAGCCAAGCAAGACATCATCCACTTCATAAAACAAGTATTTCTTCCAAGCTCATAATGCTATGTATTGCTCTCAATATATCAAGTTCTACCTCCTTGTTACAATGAATCCTCTTGGTTTATATAAGCCAAAGAGGAGGAAACCCACCTAGAGCAACTAGAAGGCCATTGGCCAAAAACAAATATCTAAAACTGTCCTTAAGGCCTAACAAGGTCCAAGGCACAAAATATCCTTCAAAAATATCTTTTCGAACCAAAATAGCAAAAAATAAACACTTTTAAGGCCTAACACATAAGAAAAAATTTCTTAACGCACATTTGGCCCAGTCATCACTCAGAAAACTGCTTTTCAGCAAAATCTACAAGAGCGTAGCACCAGAAAATTTATGTTTTGCAGTGTATTTTTGGCGGACTTCCCGGTGTCAAAATGAGTCTCGTGATGGCTCGTTGGAAAGCTACGAATGTCTATTTTCCAAAACTACTTTATTTTTTTCAATATGATGCATGGAAGTCAGTCAAAAAGTAGAAACAGTGAAAAAAACCCAGGAGTGTAGCACCTACTGATATTAGGGGCAGAAAGGTAAAAAATGGTTGTTTTTTGGCCTTTTTGAGGGACCAAACAACTTCATTTGATCTGAAAATTTCTGAGCATGTTCCTTTGATGTCAAGGAATCCCAAAATATATTTTTCTTCAACTGAGGATGCTCCGAGAAAAATTTAAGACACCCATGATTTTATGCTTTTAGGCCTAAAATTCACAAAAAACAAGAATGTGTCCAAAAATGCCCAAATTTGGTGAGTAAACCCCTTAAGGGTTTTTAGAAACATGTAATGAAGTTTCAGCAAGAATTCCAAGCTGGGATAGGCCTTTTCCATGTTTTTTTTCCAGGTGCCTCCTTTGGGCAGCTTTGAGTTTCCTTCGGGAAAATTGATTCAATTTCTTGTAGTGCTCGGTCATTCTCCTTTTTAGGCCCAAATCCTTGTTAGCTTTCTCCAATTTGGTTTCCAAATGCTGATTTTCCCTCTCAAGCCAAGACTCTTTATCATTCTCAATTTATAAGGGAAGGATCTCCGTAAGAGGGTACTGTTGTGCATGAGATGATTCTTCTTCTTTCTGCTTTTGCAATGCTCTTCTAAGACCCATGGTCTTAGGTCTCTTTCTTGCTGGCCCTTCTTCACCATCATCTTCTGCATACTCACCCATGTATTCTTCTAGACTTACTTGCAACCTTTGAGCTTCTCTTCTGTATTTGAGTGCCCGGGCCTCATATATTTCCATCTGTCCACTCATTTGATTATTATGCATTTGCAAAAAGTGGATAATGTTTTTTGATCTTTCTAGGTCATTTTCCAAGTCTTTAATCTGAGCCTCCCGATTTTGCAAAAGAGATCTAATAATACTAGCCTCATCATCTTCAACATCACTGTCTATTTGTATTATATCAAATTCCCTCTCATGCTCATGGCTGTTCTCTTGTTGTTCAATCTTCTCTTTACCCTTGCCTTTAATGATTTTCATTCCTCTGGTTTTCTTAGGAAATTCTACATTGCTCTTCTTTGGAAATTTTCCTCTGCTCCTTAGTGCCCTAGTGATATTGCTAATCATTGTCTAAGTGGTTTTCTTCTTTGTTGTTTTAGTGTTTTTAGCCTTTGCCACTTTTGATGAAGGAAGCATGGCACCTTGCCATGGAGAAGCAGTAAACACGTGCTCTTGACTTTGCTGATGATGAGTGAGAGGAGGAGTTAATATCTAGGCTTCTTTAGTTTGGTCTCCTACAGACTCAGGGCTATCCTCTTCTCCAAAAGCATTCTTTGTTTACACTTCTTGGTTAATTTGTTGTGGGGAAATTCCTTGTTCATTAAATTTGATATTTTTAATGAACTCATCATCAGGAGTAATCTCAGAAATATCATGCTCTTTTTCTGTTTGGTGGGAGATGTCTAGGTCTGTTGTTTTTTACTTTCCAAAACTATCTCTGCCTTTGTCCATCTTCTTGTTGTCATGATTTTTTTTATTACTTCCCTCTTTGTTGTGACTGCTTCCATCATTTTCATTGTTTTCAATGTTTTCCTGATGTGGGATGCCTTCATCATGATCATTGTTTTCACTCTCTCTTTATGGGCTGTCACTTTCACCATCTGTGCTTTTGTCATCCCTTTGTGAGTTGTCTTTATCATCATTAGTGTTTTCACTTTCCTCTTGAGGGTTGCTTTCATGATCACTGTATTGTTGATCGGCGCCTCCTTCATGTTGGAAATACTGAGAGGGGGGGTGAATCGGTATTCCTTTCAATTAGAGAATTAGTTAATCTTAGATTATTATCAGTGTTTGTACAATGATAGCAGCAAACAAGAGGAACACAAATGCACACATTTTTTAAGGTGGAAACCCACTCCGGGACAAAAACCACCTAAATCTTTTCTAATAATTCTTTAATATTCAAATCCAATTGAAAATGAAGCTCCAACTTCCTAGAATCTAGAAAAACATTCTTCTCCATCTCCCACTGGATGGACACTCCAACGCCCGAGATTCTTCAATAGTCGACTAAACGGATGCCCCAACACCCGATGAGCTACAACTCACCCTGGCAACACCCTACCACCCTATAGAAGAATAAAATAAGAATGGACTCTCATACCAGGGAAAATGGTCCACTTTACAATGATATAGAATGATGTAGAAGAAGAATATATGTGTTACACCATTTTTTGGTCATCTAACCTATTATCATTAGATGGACCCAAGTACACCATGTAAGACCAATTTTACCCTAAGTAAAATTGCTTTCACTATGTAAAATAACTTAATAAAACACATTTATTAGGTTGTTTATGGTCTAAACAAGAAACCCCAAAGGGAAATATTAAACAAATCTATATTTGTTTGATTTTCCTCATGGAATAATTAATTAAACAATAATTTAATTATTATTCCTCGTCGTATTTAACCCAAAACAAGGAAATTAATTAGATAAATCCTTATTTATCTTATTATTGTCTAGGAATAATTATTTAAATCTTATTTAAATAATATTCCTTGTTAAATATGACTAAAGCATTTATAAATAATTAAATAAATCATTATTTATTTAATTATCATTCAACCACTTCCTTAAAATAATAAATAAATCATTTATATATTTATTATTTACAAATAAAGGGATTTGACCCAAGTCAAATACCTTTTCCCTCCAACAAATATAATAAAATATTCCATAAAAGGTTGATCTAGATTTGGTTAATATTATTTTAATCATGCACCAAGATCTAGAATGACCCAATATTTTGTTATAAACAGAAGGTTTTTCCCATTCATTTGTCACCTTTTTTTGCCTATTAGATCTGGATCTATGCTCTTGGTCTGACTTTGAGCCATTATCATTGTCAAATTTTCTATTTATCGCTTTGTAAGCTCCCTTTGAGTTCTATGTTTGTCTGGGTTTTCTACACCAATAAGAGAGAGAAATGCTAGATCTGAAGCACTAAGGACTTTCAAGAACCCATCCCATTGAGGAGAATTGGAAACACCTTTCTTGTTTTCCTCCCAGGTGCCCTTAATATAAAATTATTTAAAACATATTATTCTTGTCTTGTCTATTGGATGCATGGAGCAAAACATTATTTTTTACTGCTTAATGTCTTTTTATGCATAGATCTGGATTTGCGCAGCATTTGTCTTGATCAACTAACTGCAGATCTGAAGATATTGGCAGCCATATTTGATGTTAAGGCTATAAGTTATGCGTAGAAAAAGTGGTCTTTTTTCGTACACTTCGACAAAAGATTCATACTAAAAATATACTAGACCATAATCCCAAATTTGACACAACCACCTAATGATGATCCTAGACCTCCCAACACTGCCTCTTCAACCCTTGGCAGATAGACACTAGTACAATTTTTACAATAATGTATTTACAATGACTTAGTACAATGATACCTTTACAATGATTGTATGCAGTGCTGCCCACTTGATGACTTCATATGATGAACATCTTGCTACTGTTATGCACCTTGGTTGATGCTCTTGTCATGCTACCCTCTATTGCACCTTGCTTTGCTTTGCTTCCATAGAAAGTCTGGTCCTTTGCAACCCTTGACAACACATGATCTAGCTTTTTCTTTCTTTCTAGGAGCTCTATATTGAATCTGGTATATCTATGTTATTTCGGATCCTCAATATCTGATTTTTGGTCTTGTAGTAGTCCGTTGAGTCATCTTTCCAATGCCATAGGTCTGACCCAATTTGAATTCTTCAAGGGAGAGTTATACCCAATCTCTCACAATGCCCTAATTATGGACTGTTTCAGTAGAGCGTACATGTACGACATGCCACGTGTCACTATTTCTTCATTTAGCTATGAAATTGATAGAGCGAAAATTACAGACTGTGCACTGTCTGACACATTCTACGAAATTCCAATCCAATACTGAGAGAGAGAGTTATGACTAATTTACCAAGGTCACTTCTTTGAGATGAATTTCAGGAGCCTGCAAAAACCCTAACTTCCATAGATCATATCTCCAAAAATATTGCGCACCTTGATCTGAAATTTTTACAGCAGCTTCTTTAGGATTTCAGCTTCCCCTCATAAAAATTTCAGCTTCTGAACCTTCGTAGAAAAAGGTTAGAGCACAAATTCCACAATGATCTATTTCAGATGGCGAAATCCCTTGCCTAAGGTGGAAATGAAGATCACAATTTATATAAAAGCTTAGGTTGAGAGGGGCTTCAACAAGTGAATGTGGGAGGGATTTTAGGAGATTAAAAAAGATTAATTATGACTTTTCAATGACCCATGCCCCAACCCCATGGGGTTTTAACCCACTAACTGGTGGTACAAACTTCAAACATGAATATCTCTCAAACCGTGAAGAATTACATGGCGTGCCATATATCAACGGAAACATCTCGACAAGTAGAATCCATCAAAATAATTATTGACCCAGAATATATTAATTTGGTAGGTCAAAATTCCCATGCAATATTGGTTTATCCCCTGGTGCTGCTTGGGTTGACATCAATGATAACCGCTAATCAACAATCTCCCCCTTTGGCATTGATGGAAACACTAGTACTCCCCCTGTGATCATGACACCTCTTCCTACATCATTATCTCCCCCTTTGACATCAATGGCAAAGGGTAACTCCCCTTAAACACAACCATCCTGTGGACATGTACACACTTCCACTCCCCCTGACACACAACCGTCCTGTAGACCTGTAATCTACTTCCACTATATTCTGAAAAAAGGAAAATCTAATGAGAACTTGGGAGAATCCCAAGCTTCTGGTGAAGATATTCCAATGCTGGCGAATATTTAATATGTGATTCTTTTGGTGCTACTTGGAATCTTGCTACTTGTCCAACTGCTTGCATAACATCTGGTCGGGAGGCTATTACATATAGAGGACTACTAATCATAGATTTGTACAAAATTTGATCCACATCCTTAGATGAGTCGTCTATGCTCAATTTGCAACCTGTTACCATTGGAGTAAGGATGGGTTTGCAATATTCCATTTTAAATTTCTTGATCATTTCCTTGATGTACTTGGCTTGAAATATAAATATTAATTTCTCTTGCTGAGATATTTGAAGCCCTAAGAAGTATGTCAACTCACCAAGTAAAGACATCTCGAAATCACTTTGCATCTTTGTAGCAAACTTCTTACTTAGTCGAGCATCATTGCTACCAATTATTGTATCATCCTCTTTAGCTATTAGACATGCTTTAGTTGCTTCATCCAAAACATATATGTCATTTGGAGCTCGACTTGCTGTAGCCACAATTTCACCATACACGCCTTTCCTGATTTCACATTTTGTGGAGTTGAATAGTATTGTGTGTCCTTGATCACACATTTGTCCAAAATTGAGCAGATTGTGATTCATGTTTTCAACCAATAGAAAATTCTTGGCTAGAGCATCTTTGCTTCCAAGAGTGACAGTACCTGATCCTATAACATTTTAAGATCCATCATTTCCAAAGGACACGGTTCCATCCTTCTTCTCTTTCAGAGATACAAATTTATTTCTATCTCCAGTCATATGCGTTGAGCAACAGCTATCAACATAGCACACATCTTTGTTCTTTTGAGCCTTGAAAGCGAGAGCACAATTATCATTCTTCTTCTTCTTCCATGTTCGTTCGTTCTGTGGCTTCGAAGTTTCTTCTAGAGGATTTTCAAGTCTACAGTCTTTGGCTATGTGTCCAAAGTTTCGACATTTGTAACATTCAATATTATTTCTTAAATGTTCAAATATATTGATGTTTCGTTGAGCCCTGGGAGGTTCATATTTGACAGATCTCCTGGAATTATATTCATTCCTAGGGTATGTGCGACATTCTACAGCTTTATGGCCAAATTTTCCACATGAATAATAGTAACCATAAAATATATGTTGGTACCTGGATGGAAATTTTCATCGAGGAATTATCTTCCAAGGTTGTTCTTTTGAATCTTGTCCAACGAAGTCTACATGCATGTCAGATCTCATAGGTTCATTGTATTTTGTTGTAGAAGGTCCTGCTTCTTCTTCTTTGTAACCGATGCCAGTTTTTTCGTTGTAAGATCGTTAATCGTTGATGAGTTCTTCCAATGCCCTTGAGCTGTTGTCATAGTTTTGGATAGTTTTTCCTTTCTTCACTTCCTCATGCAGCGAGACTACTTCGGCTTCTAATTCTTCCCTTTCTTGGTTGCTTTCTTCCAACTTCTTTTGAAGTGACTCTTCAATGCATTTGTGTTCTTCAACTTCAATCTTGAGACCTTGAACTTGTTCTTCAAGAGTATTGGAACGGATATTCTCCGCCTTGAGATATTTTATAAGCTTGATTGCTTCCTCATAAAATTCTTCTATGGTCCATCCTTCTTCTTCGTTGTTTGATACCACTTGTTTATTGTGCTTGGGTTTATTGTGCTTGGCCATAAAAAATACTGTCTCATTGGCTTCTTCTTCATTGTCATTGTCTTCATTGGATGATGAGCTATCTTCTTTAGAGATAAAGTTCCTTTTGGATCCTTGCTTATTGAATTTCTTAAAGCCTTTCTTTCCTTTTGAGTTTCCATTACTTCTGTTTGGACATTTTGCTGCAAAATTCCCAACCTCGTTACAGCTGAAACATATCAATGGAAGTTTACCTTTGAATTTTCCCTTACCATTTTTTAGTTTTCTTGTGAAGTAAGCATATTCTTCATCTGAAAGACCTTCTTCATCATCTCCCTTTTCTTCACACTTGCAGGTGCATGTCTTTTTAATTGAAGGTTGTTTATCCTTATTGGTTTTCTTAAATGCAACGAACACAGTTTCTAGATGCGAAGTACCCTCTTCTTCATCAAGTCTCATTTCATATGCTATGAGAACTCCATGTAATTCCTCTTTGCTGAGTTTGTCCAGATTTGCACTGTATTCTAAGACCGATACCTTTGGGTTGAATCTCCTTGGTAACGTTCTAAGAATCTTCCGTATAATAGTCTTCTCATCAACTGGCTCTCCCAATCCTTCCAGAGTATTGGTTATTTCATCAACTTATTGGAAGTATGCAGCAATGTTGCAATCTTCTTTCATTCTGAGTTTCTCAAATTTTACTCTATAGATTTGAAGCTTTACTTCTTTGACATTTGAGTCACCTGCATATATATTCTCAAGCTTGTCCCATACATTTTGGGCAGTTTTACAACCCAACACCTTATGATAAGCAGATTCAATAAGTCCACTGACAATAATATTCTTTGCTTTTGCATCATTTACCAAATTATTCTTACCTTTTTCATCCGTAGTTGATGTAAATCCATTTTGAATAGTGTCCCATGCTTCGTAACCTTGCGCCAATAAATAGACCTCCATTCTTCCTTTCCAGAGTGCATAATTATTTTCATTGAATAGAGGTACACCATTCTTGGTATGCTCCATGACCTCCTTCCAGCTGTTAAACTGTTATTGAAGGAACTAAGCTCAGAAACCAATTGTTGGAAATACTGAGCGGGGGGGGGGGTGAATCAGTGTTCCTTTCAATTAGAGAATTAATTAATCTTCAATTATTATCAGTGTTTGTACAATGATAGTAGCAAACAAGAGGAACACAAATGCACATATTTTTTAAGGTGGAAACCCACTTCGGGACAAAAACTACCTAATTCTTTTCTAATAATTCTTTAATATTCAACTCCAATTGAAAATGAAGCTCCAACTTCCTAGAATCTAGAAAATAATTCTTCTCTAGCTCCCACTGGATGGACGCTCCAATGCCTGAGATTCTTCAGTAGTCAACTAAACGGATGCCCCAACACCCAATGAGCTACAACTCACCCTAGCACCACCCTACCACCCTATAGAAGAATAAAATAAGAATGGACTCTCATACCAGGGAAAATGGTCCACTTTACAATGATATAGAATGATGTAGAAGAAGAATATATACTACACCATAACCCCAAATTTGACACAACTACCTAATGATGATCCTAGACCTCCCAACACTGCCTCTTCAACCCTTGACAGATAGACACTAGTACAATTTTTACAATAATGTATTTACAATGACTTAGTACAATGATACCTTTACAATGATTGTATGCAGTGCTGCCCACTTGAAGACTTCATATGATGAACATCTTGCTGCTGTTATGCACCTTGGTTGCTTCTCTTGTAATCCTACCCTCTGCTGCACCTTGCTTTGCTTTGCTGCCATAGAAAGTCTGGTCCTTTGCAACCCTTGACAACACATGATCTAGCTTTTTCTTGCCTTCTAGGAGCTCTATATTGAATCTGGTATATCTATGTTATTTCAGATCCTCAATATCATATTTTCGGTCTTGTAGTATTCCGCTGATTTTTATTTCCAATGCCACAGGTCTAACACAATTTGGATTCTTCAAGAGAGAGTTATACCCAATCTCTCACAATGCCCTAATTATGGACTGTTTCAGCAGATCGCACTTGTACGACGTGCCACATGTCACTGTTTCTTCATTTAGCTCTAAAATTGATAGAGAGAAAATTACAGACTGTGCAATATTTGCCACATTTTATGGAATTCTAATCCGATACTCAAAGAGAGAGTTATGAAGAATTTACCAAGGTCACTTCTTTGAGATGAATTTCAGGAGCCTGCAAAAACCCTAACTTCCACAGATCATATCTCCAAAAATATTGTGCAACTTGATCTGAAATTTTTGCAATAGCTTCCTCAGAATTTCAGCTTCGCCTCATAAAAATTCTAGCTTCTGAACCTTCGTAGAAAAAAATTTAGAGTGAAAATTCCACGATGACATGTTTCAGATGTCGAATTCCCTTGCCTAAGGAGGAAATGAAGATCACAATTTATATAAAAGCTTAGGTTGGTAGGGGCTTCAACAAGTGAACATGGGAGGGATTTTAGGAGCTTAAAAATATTAATTATGAATTTTCAATGACCCATGCCCCAACCCCATGGGGTTTTAGCCCACTAACTAGGGGTACAAACTTCAAACATGAATATCTCTCAAACCGTGAAGAATTCATGGCGTGCCATATATCAATGAAAACATCTCGACAAGTAGAAACCATCAAAAGAAATAATGACCCAGAATATATTAATTTGGTAGGTCAAACTTCCCATGGAATATTGGGTTACCCCTGGTGCTGCTTGGGTTGACATCAATGACAACCACTGATCAACACTTCACTGTCCTTACTATTATCACTGCTTTCATTTTCTCCTTGTGGACTGCCTACCTCATCATGCTTTCCTTTCCCTCTACTATTTCTCTTATCACTTTCTTGTTCTTTTTCACCATCACTTCCTTGTTTGCTTTTACTGCATTCTTCTTTCTCACTGTCATCTATGGAGTATGGTTTTTGTTGGGGAGTAGACTCATGAGAAGAAGAGGAAACATAGGATGTGGAGGGCAAGGAATTAGCATGAGGAGGGTCTAAATATTAAAATGGCCTGATTTTTAGTGGCATAGAAGATGCAGAAGTAAAATCAGGGTGAGAGATGAAAGTTTCCCAAGGGATACCCTTTTGTTTCAGCTGGTGAAGGATAATGATCTTAATGAGAGAGTGATGGAATAAACTTGCTTTCTGCTGAGCTAGAGGCTTCTTTTTAACAATGGAAGACATCTTGTCTATAATTTCTCACAGGAAAAAGGGTAGGTTTAGCAACTTAGCTTTTTTGAAATGCATAAGGAGTCTGATGTGATAGGAATATACTCGGGAGAATCTACCTTCACAAGTGAAAAACTTCATGATTATTTTCATGAGGACTGCATAGTCATCCAGCAAGTGTGAAAAAGGAAAGATGGAACTACATGCATCTTGATGATTTGGTTTTAGAAAAGGCTGATAGTGGTTGAGGTCAAGGTATGACTGTTTGAACCACTCCTCTACTATGTAAGGGATTTTGGTTGCTTTGGAAACAACTCTAGGATTGAGTTCAAAATATAGACCTGCTATGTGAACTTGCTTTCCATCCAATCTCAGGGAAAACATCTCAGTCAAATAAGGGTGGCTAGTGACCTCTGGTATTCTACTACAAAAATCAAAGCAGCTAGCCTCTTGAAAGCAAGACAAGACTGAGGGAGAGGAAGTTATTTCTTGAACAGTGGTGGGCTCAAATCTGTTGTGTTGGCCTCCCTTTTTTACCTTTTTCTTTGGAGGCATTTTTATTTTGTTGTCTCTCCCCAATTTCAAATAAACAACCTTTCAAATGTAATAGACACTTTTTCTTCATACTACCCTCTCTTTAAATTTATCCTTCAAACATTTTTATTTAAGAAACAGGAATGTTGAGGGGTGAAGAATATGGGAAATACATTTAAAGAACTTCTCCGATGTGATAGAAACTGATCCTTGAGCAAGACTCGTAATTTTTGGCCCTTTGTAATGAAATGAGCAAGTGCTACGCTTTTCCGCTAAGGAGCGTACTGTTTACACGCCTGGGCAGTGATGGGCACCATCTTCCCGGAATGCTACATGAGGCTTCTTGGGCTTGGGTGGTGATGGGCAGCCTTCACACTCGGTTATGCACGGGAGGCACTCAATAAACACATCAAATTCGCACGAAAGAATAGGTGGGGGCAGCCTTTCTTGCACGCAAGGCAAATAGTTCTACACAAAGGGCCGGGCGCTAGGCCGTTTGTGGGCACCGGGCAGAACTCTGCACGCTGGGTTGGTTTCTAAACGAGTCGCGCCCGTGTTCAGGCACGTAGCGCCCAGTGCTATTTTTCACTATGGGCCGCTACAGGCATGTAGCGCTTATGCATAGGAGCGTCACGTCCTTGATTTTCTGCACGGGATCTTTTCTTGGGATAAAAACCGCCTTCTGTTTCTCTGCCAAACACTGAAATGAATGTAGATATGCTTGTTGAGGGATTTTATGTCTCTTTTGCAATGCTTTCTAGAAGGCACCCTTTTCCCTTTAATTGAAAAAAAATACATTTCATACTTTGGTTTTTTGGTCAAAATTTCTTGTATGCAGCTTTTAGCCCTTTAAACATAATTTGATTATGATGCCTTTTGACTTTTCCATGTAGTTTTTTATGATAAAATTCCTCCCTACTTAAAATCAAAACAAATGTTGATTTTTCTCTGCACAGCAGTGTTTTAAACAATCAAATTTTTATCCTCTTTCTGTTTTACAGTGGGATGTTTTTTCTGTATTCCCTGAAAACCATACTATGTGACCTATATTCATCCTTTGCAGACAAACCAGTTACAAAACTTTGTGCCCTCTGCTTATACATGAAGGAGGTGCGACTCTAACACTATGTCTTTGCCCTATCTCTGTTTGTCATTTAAGTTTCATCCCTTTAACAAAGCTTAGGCCTGGTCTCTGTTTATCAAATGAAGCTTTAGCCTTCTAAACAAACTGCTTGTGTTATGCCCTCTGCTTATCACTTTGAAGGAGGCTTGTTAAACACTATTTAGGCCCTCTGATCATGATGGAAGGAGGTGCCACATAAAAACAAGTGATTTCCATCTGCTTATCATTGAAGGAGGAAATTCAAATGGTTTATCCTTTATCAATTTGTATGAGACATGTTTCTTGTAGAAATTTACTGGGAGATAATGAACAGGTAAGATATTCAAAACTCCAACATATTTTCTTTGTGTCTCTTAGGTTAACTCTATTTTGCAGTAGCTTTAGCTTCCTTTGTGATGACAATGTCTTTGATGGTTTAGAGTCTAGGCTATAGGGGTATAAAAAAGGCAGTTGTTCCCTTTTTATGCTTTTCACTTTGATGCCTAAACTACTGGAATTCTTTTGCCAGAAAACTAACATACCTAGCCTCATAAGACTGTTTTTCAGAGTTGTTCCCATATGTTTGGGAAGAATGTGAAAATTCCATTGTGAGTTGACATGAAGTGCCAGATGCAATAAATTCCCAACCTTTGTACTCATTTTTCCATGATGGATGATTCTTTGACTTTCTTGATGCTTTGAGTTTGTAGGGATGAATCCTGTAGGTTTCCTTTCTCTTTGAAATCTGCATTTTCTTTATTTCCAAACAGTCAATTGTTCTAGCTTTGAAAACTTTCCTTGAAGTGTCCCTTTGTTCAGAACTTCTTAATTTTATCTATCTTAGCACCCTTGCAGAGATGCATTGATAAAATGTCTTTGACCATTGGAGACCCTTTCTGTGGTATCACGATGATAATGTTTTAAAATTCACTTGATCACTTTTCTTTGGACATAGGACCTTATTACTCTGTTTCTTCCTGAATTCGAACCTTATAAGCTTTGCTGAAACAAAACACGGCGACCATTTTGATGGTGTATGACCTAGGGGTAAACAAGGGTTTTGTTTTTCCAGATAAGAACAGAGTATGGCTGACTGATATTAAAAACAAGGTTTTTGACTAGAGATATTCTTCTCAAGATACTTACCCTAAACACCATCACCTAAACCTAGACAGTTTTTCATAATTTCTGAAGGACTTCTTGGGCATAGTCAAGTCATCATATGGGAATTTAAACAGTGAGAGGGGAAAAAGACAACATGTCTTATGCTTGATAGTGAGCTGTGTGAAAACAAGGGATTTTGAATATTCAGAGATACAAGGCTTATGATAGTTATTGACAGGGGATTTTTATCAAGACTGAAACTTGATGACCACTTCTATCACAGTCTACAAGAGAGGAAAAAAGATAAAAATTTCTCTAAGGGGTTTTCTAGAGGACAAATTGACTGTTTGAAATTGGTTTCTAGAAAACCTAGGCAAGGCATATAGTCATCACAACAGGAAAAAATACTGATGACTAACATTTAGAAAAACAGATCAAATACTTTGCAGATACTTTTCCTAAGATTAAATAGACACACAGAAATATGGAGAAACCTACTTGGGGTCCAAGCGCTTCCTATTCTCCTTTTGTCACTCTTGTTGTAACTTCCAATCCAACTTTTATCGCCAGACTAGTTCCTGCAAGTATAAACACTAAACAGCAAAGAGATTGAAATATACCTATGGCTATTTAACTTAATCAGTTAAATTGATGAAACATGAAACATATACATCAGCTAAGAATCCATAATATGAAATATAGAAGCTTATACAGATACATATGTGGGAAAGTAAGCAACAATATTTATTAATGTATACAAGGGGAGGTTACAACTAGCGATTGATTTGATTTCACAACCTCCAGCATCATCCTAGCCTCATCACAATGAACATATCTCCCGCAGCATATCACTCAAATCAGAACACTCGCTTGAGAATCAAACAACATTTCTCTACTGAATTTCTTCCTTTACAAGCACTAGGATCTGTGCTCAATTTATAGATGAGCTGAAGGTAGTTTCAAAATAAATGACTTTCTAATAATATGCAAGACATGTTCCCAAGCTCAGAGGTTTTGAATGGACACATGAATTCAAAGTTTGACACATATTCACCCTTCTAGAAGGCACTGGCCATGTGGAGATTCTGGAACAATAATAATTTCGCTCCAATGCACCCTTGAGTGTCAAGAAGTGCTTTGCAGAACACCCTTGAATGGAGGTAACTGCATATGCAAAGAAGTTAGTCCCTTTAGAGATTGTGTTGGTGAGCTCATAGGTGATATAACATGTACTTCAAATCTTGGAAACCTTGCAATGGAAGTCATGGATGATTTTTTCTTGTTCTTTGTCTTAGGGCATATAGCAACTGAAATGATGGGGGGTGATAGACACTATTCATTGGTTCTGGGGATGATGTATAGTTTAACCAGGTCATTGGGAATGCTGCCCAAATTGACCTATAATATATTTCCCCCTAAAGCATGAAGTCAGAATAACAATAACAATATTTTTTGAATGAGATGCTTTACACTGTGATGGGTTGTAGATGAAGAAAAGTGGTGACCTACATCAAAATTATAATACAGTATATCATGACATATCCTCTTGATCACGAATTGTTGAGGGAAGGCATTTCCATGCTCAGCACATAAACTATCTAATAACATGTACATAATGCAGAAAGTCATCTACATTGGAATGTTTCCCAATACAGACATGCCTACAGATATAGGCCCATGTTCGGATGACGATCTGTATGTAAGGTCACCGTACAGATGAATTGTACAACAATCCTAAAATCACAACCCAGATGGCTGAAACTAGATCCAGAGTCTTCTTATCTCGTTCACTCGATCGTTCGGGTACAATTCTAGCCATGAAAATATATGATTTGTAGTCAAACATGGTAAGACATTGTTTCATTACCAACCAATGATGTGAGTTGTTAATAAACGCGAGAGAACCACCATTGATTTTAATGGCCCTCAAGGTGCTGCAATACATTTCGTAAGGCATGAATAGATGATTTAATGTCAAATTCCAAACAAAATCGTTCGGTCAAAAGTTTGAAATCGAGGATATTTTCGATGTTGTAACAAGCCCCATGGTACTGGAAGATGATGTTTCTAAGTAAACTTCCTGGATGATGATTTGACGTCAACAAGAAGTCACTTTATTGTGAAATGGGAGCTACTAATTTCAGAGACCAAATATGACTTGATATAGCAACGTTCAGGGATGATTTTCATGAGAATGAATGTTTATGAGTATTCCAGAAGGATGAGTATTCACTAGATGACTTCTCTTGAACATATCGGCGACACTAAGATGAGTTGGCAGCATTGACCCAAAACCAAAGTGAAGTTATGATGAACCATAGGTATGAATGAACCGTCAAGAATATTACCTAACCCTAATAGTCATAGTGATGGAGTGAAGTGTCATGTTCAAGAGTGACCTGCTACTGTAAACAATTATGTTCACTTTCCCAAAATTTCCCCGGTCATTTGTCAACCAGTACCTCTTTATTTTTTAACAAAATTGAGGAGGATAACATATTCTTGATCTATAATTCAACCCTTTGGGTGAATAATGTATCGCTATTTAATAATTTAACAAGTCTAGCTGATGAATGGAACTCGATTCTTGCCATGATCGACAAGCCTGTCACTATTTTATGTTTTAACGAGCCTAACGACAGTGACAGCCTTGTCCTTTTTCATATTTAGAGAGTTAGAAAAAGAGGACAAGAGAAAACTCCATAAGTACCTTTTCATAAAGTTGTCGCTCAGATCCCAAAAAGTGTAAAATAATATCTGAGAGAACCTCTTAGCCATGTTCGACTAAGGCATTCCTTTTCGTGAATAATCTATCTCAGTCTGGAAAAGGGTTAAACTTATACTGATTAGATATCAATTCATTTACTTTTACGAGCTCGAAAAGACAAGTGCTCAGTAATATTTTCACATTATCGGAGTCTGAAAAGAGCTAAAAGAAGACTCCAAAGGTTCATTCTTCGTTGTTATCGAAGCTCGAAAAAGAGATAAAAGTGTGCTTCAAGTCCTTTTTCATTTTTAACAAAGCTCAAAAAATCAGGATAAAGTATGCTTTGTGGTCAAATCATTCTTGAAATAAATATGCACGACTAATCTTTTCATCAGTTGTAAAACCTATTCAAAACAACATCAAATGTATTAAAAATACTTGTTTCACGATAGAAATAGAATAAAACCATAGTCACAGCAATAAATATGATTTGGAAATAATCAAATGACTAATAAAAAGAGTTTTACTATTCATATTTACCATTTGAAAGTTACCATTTTCATTTTGGAGCTCTAAACCTGTTTTTTCCCTTGAACTTCAGCCATTGATTGCGATCGATTCTATGGACATTTTTCATCGTCGTTTGATCCAGTTTGGTGCCACAAACCCTCTCTTCATTTCAGTAGTCAATTCCTTTCCTTTCATTGCAATTTTTTAGCGATTTGGGCCCCTTAGGGTAAATTCTTTTTCCAAAGAGGGAAACTCACCCTTGAGCATAGAAAACTGCATTATGGAGCACCTAAATTGAAGCCTAGGTGCATATGCAATGCACTATCCCTTGTTCAAGACTGTGTTGGGCGTAATTCACATTCTTGATTCTTGCATTGTACCCAAAATTTGACTAATTTTTTTTCATTAAAAGGAGTATAATGAGTCTTATGGTTATGTTTTAGGATTTCATCGGACTAGAATGACAATTACTTGAAGAGAAAGAGAGCATAAAGACCAAGATATGGTTGCCCTAAATGATATGGGTACAGTAAGATTCCTAAGAGATTGTGGGTTATCAAAGTACTTCCACTTGTCAGGGATGAGGAAAAAAGTATAACTCTTGGAGTTCTTAGTTCGAGCATGGGATCCGACTATTGAGGCATTTCACATTAGGAACAAATTGGTTATTATTACATTGGAGGATGTGTATTTTCTTACAGGCTTGTCGAGAAGAGGATTTCCTATTTCTCTCTCAGGGTCTGCTCTTGGAGGAGAGACATTGAGAGACTATGTTTTGCAATATTGCTACCCAAGGGCAGAGCCAAGCAAGGATGGGAAAATAAACATCCATGACGTTCGCGATTTTCCTTTGAGAACCATTCTTTTCATGATCGCAAAACTTCTCGGCACTGTTACACTACATGTAGCGAATAGATCATATATGCAGTATGCGCTAGAGTGCATGGAGCCAACAGTCTTCAACTAGTCTGAATATGTACTTTCTCAGATAAAAGAACAACTAAACAAGGCAAAGGGAGGAAGGGAGAAAAACTTTAGCTATGGTTTGATCCTCATTTCATTTTCCTTAGAGTGGATTCCACTGATGCAACCTCTGCATGTAACATTGGGTGTGTCTAACCCTAGAGATTCGAGGATGCAAATATGGGTAGAACTAATGTCTAGGCATGCAGGCCAATCATCCATAGTGTTCTCGACTGTGTTCTTTGCCTGGTTCAGGAAATAGGTTGTCGCATCGATGAATATGCATATGCAGACATCGGTTTATGAGCAGATCCAGACTTAGCTTTACCAGAAGGCGCTCAGTGGGGTGCAATAGGTAAGAATGTTTTTACCATGTTTCTTATTATTCTAATGTTTATACAATTTTTTTGTATTTTAATTTTTTCCCAAGACTAAACTAAAGTTTTAATGTAATGCAGATGTTGGTTGATTTCAACTTGTGGAGGAACTAGAGCATGCAGCAGACGAGCCAGCAAAGAGGGTTGTCGGGAGAGAAATCCTTCACAGTTTAGAAATGGTTGAGACTTTGTCTGAGCTTCAGCAACACATAGAGGGGTTGACCTTCGGGATTCCAGATTTTCGGATCGAAGAGTTACCCATGCAACTGCAGCGCCACACTATAGGTGTTCCTAACTGCTGGATGTGGTTACTACGTAGGATAGATAGACCTATAGCATGTTACCATGAGAATCACTAGTTTACTTTTGACATGTTGCATACATTTTGAGGTCAGATGACCAATGTGTCTTGGGCACAATTGTTTGTAAAAACATATAACTATATATCTATTTGATTTCAGTGTTTTCCTATGTTTATTTTGTAATCCTATTCAATTATGTAAATGTATATTTAGATGTGTTGCAAATGTCTTTTTAAAACATGATTAGCCAAAGAATCAGTCAATGTGTTCAAGTTTCTGGAAATGTGTTGATATTGAATAAAATCAAAGTGTCTTTCCAAAAGTTGAACTCATATGAAAAAACAGTGAAGTGTTGGATTTCTAACAGTATAAACACTAATAAGTTGTAATACCACAAGTTGTGAGTCTAACGTTATGATGATGTGGTTAATACCAAATGAAATGGCATCAGAGAGAAGTTCGATCAACGCGCTATACTCAGCGATATTGTTTGTTGATATACCGATACAAATCCCTTGAAAACTCACTAAATCATCGTTTGGAGTGAGAATGGCCCATGTTGCAGAGGATAGAGTCTACGTACTACGACTAGCACCATCAGCATATACAACAAATGGTTCCAAATATTCAAACACCTGTGATGAAATGTAAAGCAGATTACTAACGTCAAGAAAACTCTAAAAAACAAACTAAGACGGTGAATGAAAATCAAAAGCATGTATATACAATACAATACAAAAAATTACTACGCTTATGATTAAACATAGTAACGTTTCAGATACAACCCCTTTCGGGGTTGTGCCAACATAATTCCATCGTAATACACCAACTCGTAGGCACCCTTAGCAAGAAATCTTTTGAAAATATAGGGGCCATGCCATAATGGCTCAAATTTCCCTATACCTACTACATCAGCTTCTTGATCATAAAGAAGGACCAAGTCACCCTCTGATAAAA
This sequence comes from Pinus albicaulis, assembly GCA_034641835.2. Lineage (NCBI taxonomy): Eukaryota > Viridiplantae > Streptophyta > Pinopsida > Pinales > Pinaceae > Pinus > Pinus albicaulis. Next base: position 574,659,419 of record CM076582.1, on the reverse strand, counting down.
TGTGAGGCTGGACATTTTTTTCATAATGCACCTTTATACGTCTCTCATGTGCTTCGTTGGCCAATTCGGCTTCATGATGCATTTCATCAAGATGGATGAGGTTAAAAAGATGTGTTTCTTCTTCTGAGGTGTCAGGTAACAAGTTGATTGCGAGTTTCAATGACGGTATTTCACATTGGATTGGCAAGATAGCTTCCAAACCATACACCAATTGAAAGGGAGTAAATCCAATTGAGTTTCTCACCGAGGTTCGGTACGCCCACAAGGCTGAGTATAGGATCAAACACCAGTTTCTTTTACGAACTCCTATCATTCATTGAAGCATATGTTTAAGAATCTTGTTGATAGCTTCAACTTTTCCATTTCATTGTGGATAATGAGGAGTAGAATTATCATGTGAAAATCCTAACTTGGCAGTCAATTCAGTCATCATGTGGTTGCGAAAATGCTTCCCATGATTTGTAACTATAGCCTATGGGACCCCAAACCATGCAATAACATGATTAAAGAAAAACAATGCAGATGTTTGTCATGTGTTGTTGAATGTAGGCATCACTTCAGCGCATTTGGTAAAGTAGTCTACTGTGACAATAATATAACCATGTCCCCTGGATGAACGAGGGTTACAGGTCATGAATTCAATACCCCATTTCGAAAATGGTCCCATGGATACAACGGGATGCATTGGCGCTAGTGGTTTACGGATTTTATGATCAAATATCTAGCACTCATGACAACTTCTGACCACGAGGATGCAGTCGTAAAATACGGTAGGCCAAAATTAACCAACGCGGAGTATCTTCTACGTGGTAGTGTATCTAGACAAGTGTCCACCAGAAGCCCCAGCATGATAATCATATAAAACCTTTTCAGCCTCCTCATGATTGAGGAACCTTCTTAAAATTGTATAAAAACCACATAGATAAAGTGTATTTCCGACGATCAGATAATATTTGGCTTGGTATCGAATACATCGCTGGTCAGAGTGAGAGGTATTAGGCCGAAAATTTTGGGTTTGGAGATAAATTAGAAAATCCCCATACCAAGGATCAGATGATCCGGTTAGAAATAGAGACTCGTCAGGAATAGATGGTTCTGACGTAGTAGCAGTACTATCAAAGGGAAGGTCACAGAGAAGCTCAGCGAGAACTAAAAACTTCTTTGACTTGGATTTGATGAATTCCAAATCAAATTCCTGCAAAATGACAATCCATTTTGAATACTTTCCCCCCAGCAATTGACGTTATAAGATATAAGTCATGGGGTTGCAATCTGAAATGACAATGGTCTTCCAGAACAAGATATATTGGCGAAATCTTTGGACAGCTTGAACAGCCGCTAAGGCAAGCTTTTCTACGAACGAATACTTCAACCCATTTTCTACTTGGACCAATACCATAGCAATGGCCATATCAGCCGCGGCGATATATAAGAAATAATCCCTCTGATAATTGGAGGGATACATTAATGATGCCCAGAAAAGAGTATCCTTGACATCATCAAAAGAAGCTTGTGCAACTTGGTCCCAATGGAAGGGAACCCCATTTTTCAAGAGTTGATTAAATCCTTTAGCCATTTCAGCGTAGTTGGGTATGAACCTCCTTAGGAAGTTGGCCTTTCCTTGAATTTTTTATATCTGAAGTAAATTTGATGGCGCAGGCAAATGAAGAATTGCCTGGACCTTCAATGGGTTGATTAGAATTCCTTCTTTAGAGACGATGAATCCAAGAAAATGACCAGAACCAACACAAAACACACATTTATGTGGATTGAGGCATATTTTGTAGTGTCGACAGCATAAGAAGATGGCTCTCAAATGCATCGCGTGATCAGTCCGATTTCGTGAATGCGCAGGTGAATCGTCTAGATTAGGTTGAACAATGTTCTTGATGTCATTGAAAGAAAAATCCATTTCTCTCTAAAAAGTTTCCCCAGCGTTCTTTAAACCAAACGGTAGTTTCCTATACGTGAATGTGCCCCAAGGATAGATGAATGTTGTCTTATATTGATCCTTTGGGAAAATATTGATTTGATTGTAGCCGGAAAATCCATCCATGAACGAAAATATTTCACATTGTGCACAATCATCAATAATCTAGTCGATAAAGGGAGTAGGATAGTTGTCTTTTGGAAAAGCAAGATTGACATCCCAATAATTGATGTACACTCTGATGGTTCCTTGTTTTTTCATAACAGGAACAATGTTGGAAACCCACTCAGTTAGTGGAACAGGGTAAAGGAAACCAGCATGCAAAATTTTCTCAAGTTCTGCTTTACTGGTAGCGGCCTTCTTCGGATGAACAGGACGAAAGCGTTGATGTACCAGCTTGACATCAGGGTACATATTAATAGAGTGTTTAACGATACTAGTATCTATGCCTAGAATTTCCTCGTAAGATCAAGAAAATATATCACAAAATTCATGAAAGAGAGAGCGATATGTTTTGAGTTCTTATGGAGAACAAGATACACCGAGATGAATGTTTTCTACAACACCAGGTTTGGTAGAAATATCGATAGAAATGGTTTCTTCAATATTTGACAGGTTTCGCTCGGAATCAATTTCATTAATGGGAAAATAATTCAAAAATACATTTTTGATTGATGGGTGATATAGTTCACTAAGATTATTTTCTTCATAATCAGGAAGATGGGAATGATGATGATAATCTTCCCATGGTTCTCCTTCCGACATCATCATTTCCAAATATTCTCATATGTCAAGAAAGTTGAGAAAAAAGGCTCAGATGGAGTACCAAAATCTAAGAAACGATCAACCCAAACAACCGGCGATGATGATTCAGATTCGCCACCCAAGTCAGATAGATTGATTTCTATGCCAGCTCAATAAGGTTGGGTGGTAGAAACTCATCCAACTTAACAATTTCATAATCACCCGTACTCTTCCTTAAGCCCGATGGAGTGGACAAGATCATGTAGCAGGTCTCTATACTTGCAATTTCTGCCGACATCGCAGGTGGCGGTAATGCAAAGGTTCCCATGAGAGTGGAATCCTTTAAGAGTCCTACACCAATGTTCTGAAGTGCGAGTTGGGATGCATGAACAAACGGAACACTTCATATTAACTGTGAAGCGGAGGCAAAGAAGGATAGTTGATTGATGACTATGATGGCACCTTTATATGGAAAGGCAATCATTCTAAATATGAAGAAACAATTGCAGTCATAGCATATACCCATGGCCTTCCAAGTATAATATTGTAGTCAAGGGTTCCATCAACAACCTCGAAATCAACATTCATTTTTTTCCCCATAGTTCTACATGCAGGTTATTGATAATACCGCAAGGCTTATATGTACGTTTGTCAAAAGCCTTCAACATCATGGATGATTTAGAAACGTGCAGCGAGCCAAGTGACTTCCAATAGTTTAGAGACATACTGCACGTAGATGCTCCCTCATCAATAATAGTATGATGAGCAAGGTGATTGATAACATTTACTTGGATGGAGAATGTCAATTCTTCTAGGAATTGTGGCACATAGCCCATATGAGTAAAGACTACGAGATTAGAATCAGTCGGATCAATTCCACCAATAGCTGAAAATAAATCTTGTTTCTGGGAGGGAAAATTTTTTAATACCTCAAGAGCTGACATAGTTGAAGGGGATTGAGCCAAATCTTCAATTATATTATAATTTTGAGTAGCTCTTGCTCCAGGATTATATGTCAATTTATGAATGACTCCCTTTGGTGGCTTGATTGTCAATTCAGGAATAGCAGGTGGCGGTACCGATTCCGTAGACAGATTCATGGTCGAGGTTGTAGGTTGATCAGTGGCCTGATTACCATAATATATATTATGCGTTGACACCAAAATATCTATTGAAGGTTTAGTGACAGATAGCATAAGCACTTGGGAACTAGAAGTTGGATCTATAGCAACCAAATTTGCATCTGGATTCAGAAATGGATTTGTCAACACAACTGACGCATGTGAAGTCTTAACCATTTTTGAGACTTCAGCGCGGTGAGGAAAATCCTGAACAAAGTGTTCCTCATTACAGATTATGCATGGATAATTAGGTTTCCATTTCCAGACAATTTATCAGATGATTTTTCCTGTGGGTTAGAAGTTTTCTTTTTCTTAGATTTCCCTTTTTTCTTACTTCCGATTTGCTTGTCACTTTTGTCTTTGTCAAATGAAATAGCATTGATTTCAGAAGAAGGTGCAGGATCAGATGTAGTAGAATGATGTGTGCTTGCAATACCGATCATACCGTCTCTGGCATGAGAGTCCTTTAATTGAGGAGGAACAGTACAATTAGATCACGGTGCATTAGGAATTTTTTCGTAGAGCATGCCAAACTGAGTATAAATCAAGTCTAAATATTGGGCATGAGCAATGACCTGCTTTTCAGTGACAATGCCACCCCTAGCCACATCCTCAATTATATATGGTAATAGGGACTTAATGAACCACTTAGCAAGAAGATGATCAGGAACAAAGGTTTTAACCATTCTACGACGATGACGCCACCCATGAATATTATTATAAATGTGAGTAGAATTAGTAAATTTAAAATTAGTCAAGAGTTCCATTCCAGTTTCATATCGTATGGGTAACTGGAAGTGAGTCAAAAAGACAGTAGCTATGGCAGTGAAATTGTCGAAAGAAGCTCTAGGTAACTCAATGTACCATTTTGCAGCCGAACCAGTGAGCATACGCTGGAAAAGCAATAGCCAAACAGAGTCATCATTCAGGGATTTTGATGAACACCACAAATGATAAGTCATAACATGAGTCGACGATTCTTCCTGAGGGTTTCCATTGATCTTAGGAATATCCAAGAGTAATTTATGGGGTATCACCGGCCACCAAGGAGCATAGTTGATTGGATCATTGGTGAGTCGATTTAAATTTGATAACTCTAAATTTGCAACAAAGGGAAACTATCGATTAAGGTCAAGTTGATCATAGTTAGGTTATGATGGAAATTCTTGGGAAATAGGCCTTTGAGCACTAGCATAAGTAATCTGCTACTGGTAACCCAGATAGGGGTTGTTTTGATAGGAAAACACTTGAGGATTCTTTTGACCAAAACCTGGGTACGATACTTGTTGAAATGAAGGTTGAGGCATTTGCACTTGAGGCTGCCAAGGGGTCTGTCCACCAATGCTATAACCCAAACTAGGATAACTTGGATTTGGTTGAGGATAATTATAACCTAACTATCGCTGCCACATCCCATAATATGGTAATCCAGCTTGTGAATAAATGATTCCGGGTACAGGTTGTTGTAAATTATCCGAAGGACTTGGGGTCTGAGGGCCCAATACTTGAGGGTATTGAGTTGAAGGACCCGCCTAAAACAGTTGTTGTACAACAGTTTGAGTCTCTAACAGGGGTAAATATGTATTAACAAGTGGAATTGATGTGGGTGAAACAGTTTGAACCAGTTGATACGAGTGTACAACCGTTTGTGGTTGGATAGGCAGAGTGGGCTACCATTGACAAACATTCATTTCAAAATTAGGTTGACCAAAAAATTATGGAGTAATATAAAAGTGGGTGACCAAAGGTTTCCCCCCAGCATGATGAGGATAATAAGACGGAAAATATTGTTCTCCAAATGCAGGGAGTCCAGTTGATATTGTACTGGATGGAATAGACTCAGATGGACCAGCTTGATATTTCCTTGATGATGGATATAAAGGATCAAGTCATTTAGTGCTCACTATAGGTTTATCAGTTAGAATACGAGACGATGACATTGGTGAAGTACATGGGTTTGAAGATGCACCAGAGAAAATTCCAAATAAAGATTTAAAACCTGATGGGACCAAAAGGCCACCATGAAAATATGACTCTGGTGAAGTTTTGAACATCAACGGTGTAGCGAGAGCAGGTGCTGACGCAATTGTAACAGATGTTCCAACTGAAGATCTTGTTTCAGGCATGGTTACTTGACCAAATGTATACCCTTTTGAATTGACGATAATTTGAATAGGAACAGGATCAAAAAAAGTAGAGGGTGGTGATTCAAGAAAAGACTCGTACAGGTAAAGGTCCTCCCAAAAATGGGTTGGAGTTAAAGGTGTCTCGTCTTATGGTATTTCTTCAATCGAAATTAAACCAAGTGGAAGGATTTCATCTTCAGGCCCAAAGTATATTTTAGGAGGGTGACTGCACGATATGGGAGACTCACTATCTACAATAGATTATGGGGTGACTGATACAGGAACAACTTCTGGTTATTCGACTTCGAGATGTAGATATTCTGGTAAAAAGGAGACAGGATCTGGATCAAATTCCAGTTGAAAAACATCGGGTTCAAGAGGTATGGTCTCACTGATTGGATGGATCGTGACCATGGGTAGATGTGACGACTTCGTCTCGACAACAGTAGAAGAACCAGGATTTGTAGAAACAACTTGTGTCGACTCTGGTATATGTGAATATGACGCTTCACTAGAGGTACTGATGGTACTGGTTTCGGTAAATCGATGCCGCCTTCACCGACCAGAAGTGACTTCTGGTGGTAAAGGTGGTTTCAATGCAAGTCTACGTGAACGCGGGGAAAGGGATTTTCTTCTTCCATGATGACTGATTTATTTTATGACCAAAAACAAATAAACAAAATAAAATGGTAATGCTAGGCAAAAGGTTTACCAAGAAACTGTAAACTACAGAATACATCCTGGCAAACCAAGAAGTACGGGCAGGTAATCTCCCTGAATGTTGTGTTCGGTGTATCACAATTTACAAGGTGGCCGACTCGGTTCACTATGGATGGATAGCAACCTAAATTTTTCCTCTCAAATATACCCGAAGGTACATGGAGGCCCAAGTCCATATTAGCGTTGTCTAATGCAAAACCACATAGTGAGAGCACCCCTTTATACTTTTCGTACTATAACACCACCCGATATACCCGAAGGTACATGGAAGAGCTACAATATACTTACGTACATGGAGTGAGGTATCACACTCGAACTGTATCGCAGACAATTAACGACAACTGTTATGTTTTACGACGTCGGAACACGTCTCTAGCCTAAACCTTCTAAATGTTATCGTTATGATTCCAATGCTTTTTTAGGTAAATTGATGTAAATTTTAAGTTGATCTTGTTTCTCAATTTGCCTTTCAAGGTTCACCGCAATGATGTAATGGAAATTCCTAAAATGAAAACTAAAATGATAAGAAAATTTTTCACTTTTAGCTTTTTCAATGAAAATCTTAGCTACTAAATGGAAACAGAAATCAGTTTTGAGAGCAAACAACAAAGAGAACAAACTAATATGCAGCTTTCCTAATTTGTTCCTATGCAAAACACACTATCCACTATATGCAAATGCAGGTTTTTCTTTTCAGTCCCCTTAATGTGAATGCAAAAAGGAAACTATATGCATCAAATCAACAAAAACAAATTCTTTCTTCTTTGAGAAATGAACAATTTAACAACAATTTATCTTTTAGGAAAAATGAAGAATGGAACTACAATTTTCCTAAAGGAAACGAAGAATTTAACGACAATTTCCTTTACAAAAACAAATGGATCTAATTCAGAAATGAAAATACTTCGAATTTGATTTGTCAATGATAAAGAAAAACACTTAAAGAGACATTGAACAAACTTAATTTTCAGAGGAAGATTTAGGTAAATTCGTTGGTCTCTATGAGGCATCAGACAGTTGAAAACACAGCAAACAAAAGGTTGAAAGTAATGGAAATGACAAATTCAAAGGGAATTTGGTTTGCTTAGGGGGAAACGTAGTCTCTAAGGGGAGAGAGTGTGTTGAAAATCACCCGTGAGTGGGAGACAGTGCTATGCAAAGCACTGTGTCTTGACCAACAATGCGTTGGGAGCAGAAGAGAACCAAAAAACTCAAGCTACTGACACACTTCTAATGAAATTATTAGTTTAAAAAGCATAATAATTGAGAGTAGATGCTACTGGTTGGATAAGAAGAGGAAAAATACACCAAGGATGAAGGTAAAATCCCCAACGGAGTCGCTGATTTGTTATGTGGAATTATGGATTACGAATAAAACACATTCCCTAAATGTGGTGTTATGAATTTAGAACAACAGATCAAATACTTTGTAGATACTTTTGCTAAGAGTAAATAGACACACAGAAAGATGGAGAAACCTACTTGGGGTCCAAGCGCTTCCTATTCTCCTTTTGTCACTCTTTTTGTAACTTCCAATCCAACTTTTACCGCCGTACTAGTTCCTACAAGTATAAACACTAAACAACAAAGAGATTGTAACATAAAGATGGTTATTTACCTTAATGAAACTTGAAACATATACATCAGCTACGAATCCATAATATGAAAGATAGAATCTTATATAGATACATATGTGGTAAAGTAAGCAGCAATATTTATTAATGGATAGAAGGGGAGGTTACAACCAGCGATTGATTTGATGTCACCAACTCTAGCATCATCCCAGCCTCCTCACAATGAACATCTCTCCAACAGCATATCACTCAAATCAAACACTCAATTAAGAAACCAACAACATTTCTCTACCAAATTTCTTCCTTTTCAAGCACTAGGATCTGTGCTCAATTTATACATGAGCTGAAGGTATTTTCACAATCAATGACTTTCTAATAATAGGAAAGACATGTTCCCAAGCTCAGAGGTGTTTAATGGACACATGGATTCAAATTTTGACACATATGCACTCTTCTAGAAGGCATTGGCCATGTGGAGATTCCGGAACAATGAGAATTTCTCTCCCAATTGACCAACACACCCTTGAGTGTCGGGAAGTGCTTTGCAGAGCACCCTTGAATGGAGGTAACTGCATATGCAAAGCAGTTATTCCCTTGAGATACTGTGTTGGTGAGCTCATAGGTGATATAACATGTACTTCAAATCTTGGAAACCTTGCAATGGAAGTCATGGATGATTTTTTCTTGTTCTTTGTCTTAGGGCATATAGCAACTGAAATGATAGGGGATGATAGACCCTATTCATTGGTTCTGGGGATGATGTCCAGTTTACCCAAGTCACTAGGAATGGTGCCCAAATTGAACTATAATAGCTAGGTTCACTTTCTGAGGAGATCTCTTCTTTAACATATAAAGCCCTCTTCTTAGCCTTATTTTTGTCCTTTTGGACTTTCCTAAACTTTTCTCTTGGATCATAATCCTTCTTTTTCTTTTTAGGACACTTTGATGCATTGTTACCAACTTTGCCACAATTAAAAAACTTTAAAGGTAACTTACCTTTATATTTACATGAGCCTCTCTTAAGCTTCCTCACAAAGTTGACTTCTTCATCTTATTCACAACATGAGTCATCATACTCTCCCTTGCACTTAGTTTTCTTATTTGAAGGTTGATTCTTTAGTTGCGGACTTTCCATTAGAAATCCTCATCTCATAGGTAGTAAGTATGCCAAGTAGTTGATCTAGAGTGAGAGATCTCGTATTGGTCATTTCCTCAATGGTTGACACCTTGGGATTGAATCTTTCAATAAGATATCTCAACACCTTTTGAACTACCACGACTTCATCTAGCTTCTCATCAAGCCCTCTCATGGTGTTCACAACCTCATCAACTCTTAAAAACTTCTTTTCAATATATTCATCATCATGCATACTTAAAGGCTCAAATTGCATCCTATAACCTTGAAGTTTATCTTTCTTTACCTTTTCGTCACCTTCATAGAAGCTACTCATCCTGTCCCAAATGGCTTTGGCAGATGTATAATCCATAACTTTGGGAAGCTCCTATATAGGTATGCCAACAAGCAGGGAAGTCATGGTTTTAGCATTGCATGTAAACTCCTTACTTTTATCTTTGGTAATCACTGCTAGAGGATTTTCATATTCTTCTTCCACAACATCCCACGCATTAGCTCCAAGTGGTTAAAATTAGGTCTTCATCCTCACTTTCCAAAATACATAGTTGGTTCCATTTAACATGGGCGCCCTATTGGTAAATTCTCCTTCCCAGTTTTCCATGGTCCTAGATATTTTTTCCATTTATTAAATATATCTAAAACAACTTGGATCTTATACCAATTGATAGAAACCAAGATAATACTAAGGGGGGGGGGGGTGGTGAATCAATATTGTATGAATTTTATCAATTTAATATTTATTTTAAGTATGCAATGAAATTAGGACATCATATAAGATTTCATCAATTAATGAGCATGACATGAAATAATTTTAGTAAAACAAGGAACATACATATTCTTCAAACTTTCCTTCAATTTCTTCACAGAGAAAGACACAAATTGTTATCACAAATTCTTCTAGATCTGTTCACCAATTTATCAAACCCAATCATATTTTTATGCAAGTTAAACTGAGTTTTTTTGTCTATTTTAGATATTTTGGTATTTTAACAGGATTTAGTTATATTTTAATCTACATGTATAACTTTAGTTAGCTGTTGTATTTGGCATAACTTCCAAAGCTTCTGACTCATCCATCCATGACCTTTTATTATGGCCCAAACACTTTTCTACATACAATTTTTCAACTTGTTCATCCACAATCCCAAGGTATTTTTATTATCATTGCCAAATTGCCTCATGGGACCATTGTACTAGTGCTCTTCTATTTAATTTATCGAGTTGCTGACTTGTCCCTATCCCAAAGCTTCTTCGCATAGGCCCCAATCCTTCTAATTAAATTATCATTTGTTTTTTAAACTATGGCCCCGGGTGCTCAACACTTCACTGCAACACCTTTACCCCTATGCCCTGGCATTTATTTTTTTAGAATTTGTGGGCCTTTTTCTCTTTTAATCCTCCAGGGCTTATTTACCTTTGCAAAATTCCACCATGCCCTCGGTCTCTTGCTGCACATAACCTATGCAGGTGCTAGCCCTGGCACCTTGTCCTTATTGCTTTTATTTATGCCTGTTTATCAACCTTTGGGCCTCATTGAGCGAGATGTGCTATAAGTGGTATCCACCTGCTCTACTTCTCATTGGTTTCCACGACATTTTGTCAGTCTGATGTGTCCTAGAAATTTCCTCCTTGCCAATTCTCTTTGCAAGCGTTAAATTCTTTTAGGGTATGACCTGCTGGCTGAGTTCTATCATGGGGTTCGCCTATTGAAACAAGAGCTAATAGAAATGCTCCCGGGATGATTTATCTCTAACATCACCCATGCCATTCGAATACCTATTCATCTCGCTTGTTTCCTTTGTGATGTGCTTATTTCTTACGGGCACTAACCAACGAGATGATGTCATGTTGACATCATATGTGCCATGCGTCACTGTAATATTCCCAAATGGGGAAGAAGCTATATATGAACAAAAAACTGGAAATATTAGTGAATAAATCAACACACCATGATATGGACAAATGTACATCCATCTTATTAAACATATCAGTAAATAATAGGCACAATATCTTGAGGATCTAGTCACTCAAGCAATATAAAACAAGCCTCCTCTAAGCAAATATGTCAATCCATGAAAAAATACTGCCATATAAGTGCCATGAGCCATGACAGCACAGTTTTATGGCATAACTACCACAGAAATGATATATCAATATGGATATATTTTTATATAGCTCAAACAATGCCAGGAACAGAGATCTAAGCTCCCAAACACATTTTCAAGACAACCCGAGAAGGGTTTCCTGAAATATACAAAAATGCAGAAATACAAATATGGCCCTAGGGCTGAATAATCTCTACAACTGGATAGATAATAGGAGGTTTCTGATCTAATCTAGAAATTTAATAAATCTCCTCCTATAGATTCTCCAAATAAGAGGATGATCCCCTCACTGAAAATCTATCTCCCCCAACTAGGGCTCCAAACCCTCTATTGCAACTGCACACTGAAATAACACAGTTCCTTCAAAAAACTGCACTCTAACTAATAATAGTACTATAGCATAATTCTAGATGATGAAATAAAGCTCATGGGTTCCCCTTGCTGGTCTCCCAATGGAAGGAAACCTTCCTCCAACTGAAATTAAGCAAGGAAGTGACCCAAATCAACTCTCCACTACTGCACCCTACAACACAACACAATACTCTACAGAAACTACGTTGTACAACAAGGATGTAGCTTGGCCTGATGCTGGATAGTGGACAAGGTAGTGAAATGCTCTCCCAAGAGGCCTCTCAAGGGAAGAGGTGGGATTCCCAACCGGGAACACCCTGTGCTAAACAACACATGCAATCTTAGCTAAACAGCTAAAGAAAGCAGCAAGTCTAAACAGACCATATAAAAATAATAATCTAAAACATAACCTCCTATGGCTACCATCCTATTCCTTATATAAGTTATGATCTTATTAACCTATGGCCCCACTCAATTAGGTCACCACCTCCATGCAATCAATCTCACTCCAAAACTGTGATGTCCCATCATGAGTGCCACTCCTCCATAAGAGCGATGTTTGATTTGGTCAAAGTTGACCTAGTCTTCATGCTCTAGCCCCTTTTCACACCTAAGGGTCTTCAATCTAGCTTTTATATGACCTCCATTCACACTAGGAGTGTCTTTTATTCCTTCTAAGGAGATTTATGGGTCTCCATACCCTCTTATTCCTCTGTCTAAGAACAAAATCAAACTTTAATATTCCAATTAGTTGTATGCTAATTTAGGAATATTACAGTCCTCCCCTCCCTAATGTTGCTTGTCCTCAAGCAACTGCAAGGATAGAACTGAAGAGCCTCTCCTCTTCCTCCTTTAGCATCCTCATATGATAAGTTCCTCCAATGAACAAGATGTTGTCTCATCAATAAGTCTCCAATTTTCTCCGCCCAAGTGTATACATACGCCTTTGGTGAAAAATCCAAATGGCTCTCATCATGAACAAGTGGAATATCCATGGAAGAAACTATATGTGGTCTAGAGGCCTTCTTGAGGCATGGAATCTGAAATATATTGGGAAACCATCATTCCCGTGTGAAGCTCCCATCCCCAAGTTATCATCCATACAAAATGAGTCACCTTCCAACATGGAAACTCATGAAAGATATCCTCCACCTTAGGCTCCTACAAAGTAGGTGGGTTGCATATCTAAACATGATGGATCAAATTTTCCATCCCACATTGACTCTCTCTCCACTTATGATAAGTGTAGAGCTGCTACTGAATTTGGGTTGTAATAATATTTCCTTCATGAAGCAAAAAGGCAATGGGATCCTCAAAGACCCACTCTTTGGTTCTTGCCCAGATCATCCCATATAAAATTAAGGTGACATTATCATCACATGGAATCCAAATGAGAGAGGTACTGAAGGTTTTACATAGTGATGGAAGGTACCAACAGTATCTCAAGTAGTCACAGTGTAGTTTTACCAACTGCAGTTTCAGAACATGATGTGGCAAGTTGTCTCCCAACAAATTTCTAGTTGTGCATATCATCTCATCCACTAGAAAATAGTAGATGGCATCATTTATCAACTGAGAATAGTGCAACACTTTCCCAAAGCCATACAAGAAATGGCCATCTTCCTCGTAGATGTTGGTCTCAAAATGACCATGAAGCCCAAATATAGGCTTTCCCTCTTGTGGAGAAATGCACTGTATAAAGATGGTAAGAGAATGAAAATACTGTGTTAGATAGTCAATCAATGCAAAAACATATTTATTACCACGTACTGAGAGTAAAATAGTAGCAAGGCTCAAGAATGAGCCTTCGATAGTGGTATGACTTATCTCCATGAAAAGGAATGAACCATGTGCTACATGCAAAGCATTCTCCTTATACTTGGAGACCCAAGTCAAGAAGATCATATCATGGTAATAGATGTCTCCATCCACTAATCCATCACTCTCATCTCCCTACTTTTTCATCAAGTGCATCATATGTGAAGTGATCCTGGGAACACTCCATCAACAAACCCAAGCTCCCAAGCGACAGCGTTGTTGGCCTTTGTGACAAGGCTCTTGTCATCTCATAGCTCCATCCTTTGACATACCACCTGTCAAAGTCATCATTCATAATGCTGCTATATATGGGAGATTCCTTCCAAAGTGGAAGTATCTCCTAATCCTCCAAGGCTAAAGAGTAGCCCCTTTTCACCATGATAGTTCCATCACCTACTTCTGCAACATTATGCAAAGTATGGAAGAGAATAAGTCCATACTCTCCCAAGAACATCCAAAGCAACAAAAACTCTTGTTGCCTCCCCACACCATCACCATATAAACTATGGAGCAACAACATGATGATTGATATGAAAAATATCACATCACCCCAATACACCCAAACTCCTTGCTTCCATATGATGCAAGTGTCATGCCAAGTTCCATCCACCAACATACTCTTTGAAATAGAATGTGTCATATGATGACCAAAATATTTCAAGAGTAGCCCACGCAGCCTTGCCTCCGACTGCCCTGTGTCATAGATCTTCAAGTGGATGGGTTGCTCATAAACATCACCCATCCAAAAAATGGTGAGTGTATTTCATCATGCTCAAAATTGGTATTCCTCCAATGGGGAATACCATCCTCCCAAATCAGATTTCTATTTTTTCATTTCATGGGATGTTGAAATGAAATCTCATGTAGATCTCCAAATGAAGACCACTCATCAATGACCAAGTTGACCCCATAAGGATCCAAATAAGTGGTAGGCAAAAACTTCTCATCAAAATTTGAAGTGCTCATCAAGAATTGTTCATCATAATAATGGGATATGTCATCCATCATAAGATGTCCTCCATCAACCATCTGCCTATCCTATGTTATACATGTAGAAAGGTCATTGGAATGCTCCAATAACGGTTGAGCCCCCAACTCATCACTGTTTCTCAATGAGAGCGTTTTTTTTATCCATGATGGTGCATTTGTTGTCTTAAGATCATGCTCAATGTTGAACACATAGTTCTGCATGGAATCGTTTAGGAAAACACTCATCCTATCCTCCAAAAATATACACTCCAACCCAAAGGGTTGTGTATAGCTCAAAAATGAATAACCAGGATGACTGTTTATCTACTCCTTGAAAAATTCAAGGCTTTTCAGGGCAGTGATAGTCTGATGCTCCAAATCAGCAAGTTCTCTGACCCTAGGTCATGCAATGGTATATTCACACAATCTTCCATATGATGTGCTGAAATAACAGAAAGTGGAAACATATGCATACATTGGTAAAGTTTGGAAAAATATTGTACTGCTACAAGGGTTCCTTCCTCTGGTGTGATGGCTTCCCCAACTACTGATGATGATGGATTCTCCTCTATGGTTGCATCAGCGCTGGTACAAGTCTCCTCCTCCTCATGCATCTCCAGAATAGTGCATGGGACTCTAAATGTTAAGAGATCAAGACCACTTTGCAAATATGCAAGGGTTCGTTCTCCTGATGCAAGTGCCCTTGCAGCAAGTGGTGGTGAAGGCCTATTCCCCTTTTATTTCTTCTTGTCAAACTTTTTGATCAACCTTTGAGTAAAATCTGCATATGCAGTCACTCTTGCAAAACTTAAATGGTTGAACCACCAAATGTTTGCTTCACCTTCAAGGTGAAACGTTGCAATCTCAACAGCTTCTCTCTCTACTACTAGATGTAGCAGGAAAAATGCATCCAACTTCATTCCCCAAGCTCTTTATGTACATGTGGATGACCCATCAAATGTAGGAAATAGAAATCTATTATTGCCATGTCTTCTTTCTTCTTTGATCTGAATGAACTGTGGGAGAGTTAGATTCTCCTTGAAAGCTCTAGGCTGAGACTTATATTCTGCAAGATACTCACTTAGAATCTCATGATCTAATTTTCCTCCATCTCCATGCTTCTTGTCTTCAAAAGTAAAGGGCATAGCATGTTTCTTTGGAGCTATATGCAATACCGGATCTCCTTTTTGCTGATAGGGAGTACATGGACCTTCCTCATCTTGAAACCCTGGTGTGGTTTCATTTCTTTTCTCCATTATTCTTTGCTTGACCTCCTTGGTGAGGTACCTCTTAGATATGAAAAGAGATGAGATAAAACTCATTCTTTCCATCATTCTGATCTCTTTCTCCTTCTTCTTATTCTTCTGATAGCATAATGGCTGAGATCCACATGTTGAGCCAAGATTATGCTCCGATACCACTGTAATATTCCCAAATGGGGAAGCAACAATATATGAACACAAAACTAGAAATAGCAGTGAATAAATAAACACACCATGATATGAGACAAATGTAAAACCATATTATTAAACATATCATAAAATAATAGGCACAAGATCTTGAGGATCTAGTCACTCAAGCAATACAAAACAAGCCTCCTCTAAGCAAATATGTCAATGCATGAAAAAATATTTCCATACAAGTGTCATGAGCCATGACAGTGCATTTTTAGGGAATAAATGCCATATAAATGATATATAAATATATATTTGATGTTATATAGCTCAAACAAGGCTGGGAACAGAGATCTAAGCTCCCAAATACATTTTCAAGACAACCCGAGAAGGGTTTCTTGAAATATACAAAAATGCAGAAATAAAAATATGGCCCTAGGGTTGAATAATCTCTGCAACTGGATAGATAATATGAGGTCACTAGTATGATCTGGAAGTGTAAGAAATATCCTCCTATAGATTCTCCAAATGAGAGGTTGATCCCCTCACTGAAAAATCCCCCAACTAGGGCTCCAAACACTCTACTGCAACTGCACACTGAAATAACACAGTTCCTTCAGAAAATTGCACTCTAATTGATAAAAATAATCTATTCTGATGTCAAATGATGAAATAAATCTCATGGGTTCCCCTTGTTGGTCTCCCAATGGAAGGAAACCTTCCTCCAACTGAAATCAAGCAAGGAAGTGACCCAAATCAACACTCCACTGCTGCACCCTGCAACACAACACAATACTCTGCAGAAACTGCATTGTATAACAAGGATGTAGCTTGGCCTAATTTTAGATAGTGGAAAAGGTAGTGGAATACTCTCCCAAGAGGCCTCTCAAGGGAAGAGGTGGGATTCCCAACCGAGAACACCCTATGCTAAACAACACATGCAATCTTAGCTAAACAGCTAAAGAAAGCAGCAAGTCTAAGCAGACCATATGCAAATAATAATCTAAAACATAGCCTACTATGGCTGCCATCCTCTTCCTTATATAATTTATGAGCTTCCTCACCCTTGGCCCCACTCAATTAGGTCACCACCTCCATGCAATCAATCTCCCTCCAAAACTACGTTTTCCCATCATGAATGCCACTCCTCCATAACAACGATTTTTGATTTGGTCAAAGTTGGCCTAGTCTTCATGCTCGAGCCCCTTTTCACACCAAAGGGTCTTCAATATAGCTTTTATATGACCTCCATTCACACTAGGAGTGTCTTTTATTCCTACTAAGGAGATTTATGGGTCTCCATACCCTCTTATTCCTCTATCTAAGAACAAAATCAAACTTTAATATTCCAATTAGTTGTATGCTAATTTAGGAATATTATAGTCACTCTTTGATTGGTGATATGTGTCACTCAAAAAGGGGTCATTCGGGTACCCAAAAACACTAAATTTTGTTTCCATATGCCCACCTCTGATTGGGCCACGTCATGCAGATCTTATCAACCTCTGTCAACTTTTGAGGGTCAGTCAAATACTATCATGTGTCCCACTATCAGAGAGGAGAGATAAGGGTCTAAGGCCTTGGTTTTTCAATGAAATCCTTCATCAAATAATTTCTAAGTATCTGGACCTTTTAACACTGCTTGACACTCTCCTTTCACCATGTAGCTTGGCTCTTATCTTTTGTGTGCCTATTTGCAATATTTGGGCTAGCCTTTCTAGGCCCCCTATTGGGCATGCGTCATATATTTCATCATCTCACTCACTCCTTTTATCGTTTCTTAAGGTTTAGTTAGGGTATTATCGTCGGGAAACCTTCTTCAGGTGGGCTTCGTCATGAGCCAATTGTGAAATTCCTCAAATTTTGAATCCTATTGCAGCAACTGGTATTAACTCTTCTAACTGATAAATTAATTATTTATTTTATTTCTACGGATACATCGAACTAAACACAATGCAACCTTCATTAAATAAAGTGCGGAAAAATACAAGTGCAGAAACAATATCTGAACAAGAGTAAATGATAGACACATCTGACATAGTTATTTTTGGACTAATGTCCCCGAAAAATCCCAATGCAGGAAAATTGGTGCAACAACTGAGGTTTTTATTATTAAGCAGTAGTAATTTATGAATACAATCTATGGATGCCTCTCCTAGAAATCCAGTTACAGAGAATATCACGAACGGAGAGATTAGTGAGATTACCTAACACTATCACAGGAAATCCTGGCTAATCCACCCACTGAATGACCTCCCCCTGACAGCCTCTGCACTTTCTCTATACAGTCCCAGCATCAACCATCCTAGGTAGAGCGTCACCCCTACTGCTAATCAATTTTTTTCCCCGGAACTTTTATTTTAGCCTCTCGGCCTCACACCCTAGCTCTCGGCTTCTACAATTGATTCCTTCTACATATTTCTAGATTCCTTCTTGGCTTCTGTGTAGCCCTACATATCCCTGCGTGGCTCTGCGTCAACCTCTTTGGATTTTCCCTTCCTCTACTAGATCTCTTTCTAAATTCTCTGCTGATGATTCTTCAACCGAGAAATATTTCTCTTCAAATACTACCCCTGACCCTCTCTGAAAAGAATCTCTTAATCGACATTTCGTCTAAGCGCTCACTTTAGAAATTCGATCTCTATATCCCCTTAGTGTATATTCCAAATGACCCTTCAAGCCCTTCTTATAATATTCTCATTGAAACTTAAACAACCAAGATTAAATCTCTAATCAATGGCTAATATTAACTTTTGAATTGATCCTCTTTTTGTAGAACATTCACACCCATATTCTATTAATTCACTATAATTATTTTATTTTCCTAAGTTTAGACTTAGGGTCCTTTTAAAATAATTAATACTTTTAATAAAATACAATCTGGGTGGTATTTCCCAAAACGATTTTTGGGTTCTCTGGAATACATGTGTCTAAGTCTCCCAGCTAAATTTGAGACTTAGAACATTCGATGCTGCCAAAAATCAACACTCCCTCTTAGCAAGGAATGTGCTCTAGCAATAGCCCCTGCTGAGTACTGCTCTGATTCTACAACATCTCCCTCTGGGTTCTTCATGTTTGACACAGCTGCCCACCAACTCTATGCAAACTTTGCGTCTATACTGCTATTGAAATTTCCATTTTCAACACTACATTTGTCCTTCAACTCCCTCTCAAATTTTGAATTCGTGTTGTTGTTGGAATTTCCACTGCCAACTACTACTGCACTACAACATTGTTTCTTACTGCAACTAAAAAACATCCAAAACTGAACAAGTGTTCATCATGATGCATCATGGTACTAAAGATATGACTGTTGCTCGCCTCTGCAATGTCCCTCTGGAGTTTTTGCGCTTCTACTGACTTTTTCACTATGCTTTCTTGCAATGTTTCCAACTTTTCTCGGTATTACTCAAACTCTGGCATTGCTAACCACTGCACTGTCACTTTTTTACTCCTCTGCACCAACTGACACTCTTCCATCCTACTACATCTGATTTGGGTTCTCGTATCAAGGTATTGATCTAAGAGGTAGATTCCTCAAGAATCTCTGGATACCTCTCCTAGAAATCTAGTTATAGATAATATCATTAACAGAGAGATTAGTGAGGTTACCTCACACTATCACAGGAAATCCTGGCTGATACAGCCACTGAATGAGCTTCCCCTAACAGCCTCTAGGTTGTCTTTGCACAGTCCTAGGTTCAACCCTTCTAGGTATAGCGTCACCCCTTCTGCTAATAGATTTTTTGCCCAGGAACATTGATTTCAGCCTCCTGGTCTCACACCTCGGCTCCCAGCTTCTGTAATCAATTCCTTTAGAAAATTTATGGATTCCCTCTTAGCTTCTGCATAGCCCTACATGGATCTACATCAGCCTCTCTAGCTCTGTGCTACCTCTACTGGATCTCTCTCTTCCTTCTCTATTGATGATTCTTCGACCAAGAAATATTTCTCTTCGGATACTATCGCTACCCTTCTCTACAAATAATCTCTTGATCGATATTTCCTCTGAGCACTGCTCACTTTAGAAATTTGATCTCTTGATCCTTTTTGTGTATATTCCAAATGACCCTTCAAGCCATTCTTATAATCCTCTCGTTGAAACTTCAACGGCCAGGATTAAATCTCTAATCAACGGCTAAAATTAAATTTTGAATTGATCTGATTTTTCTAGAACATTCATACCCATATTCTATTAAATCACTTTAATTATTTTATTTTCCTAAGTTTAGACTTAGGGTCATTTTAAAATAATTAATTATTTTAATAAAATAAAATACGGGTGTAATTTCCAAAAACGATTTCTGGGTTCTTTGGAATACATGTGTCTAAGTCTCCTAGCAAAATTTGAGACTTAGAGCACATCTGATGCTACAAGAAATCAACACCAATAGGGAGCCCCTCCATAATTCTATGCTCTACTTATGCTCACTCAACTCTTCAGTGCTCCTTAAAGCTTTCGTTGGGGTTATATCATTGGGAAACCTCCACCAGTCTACCAGTATACCAATGATCATGCTCCTCATTGCATCGCTATTCATCCACATGCACCCAATCGTATTCTATGGTGGCTCATTGATCCTTTCCGTTGTGTTTGGATGCACCACCAAACTTAACGCAATGCCAAAAAGAGTCTCCAAACTCCTTAGCTATGCTTTTTTGACTTGGGGGTCTTGCAACTTTGATTGGCTCTAACACTCAAACCAAGAGGTCATTTTCAAACTTCTGCATACCGTTAGAAATCTCTTTCAAATATCTTCCCATCTAGGTGGTTTCTATCTGCATCTGAGATGATATATTTCACTTGAAATGGATTCAAATTGTCTGCACCATTCTTGCCCTAATTATGAACTTCAAACTTCTTTTTGTGCTTGGAACCTAATATTTTGTGGAATATTTTGACACTTTTTTTATCTATTTCCATTAATCACAACATATTTTTAAATAGTTACACCTACTTTTTCCCCTCATAGTCACTAGATTCCTTAACGGAAAGCAATGTGGCACCCTTGGAACTTCAATGGAAGTTCTTAAAGGGCATGACCGACTTGGCACCCTTGGCATCAAGAAGAAACAAATTTTCGTCGCACCCTTAGAACTTCAAGGGAAGTTCTTGAAGGGAATAATCAACTTGGAACCCTTGGCATCAAGAATAAATTGTTTAATTATAATAAATATTTGACAATCATAATAATTCACATAATGATGTTCGGTTTTATAACTAAGTTAAATAAATCAAGAGTAACCTTTGGGTAAAGCGAGAATTGGAATAAATAAAAATATTGGAACAATTGAGTAACTCTACCCTCCCCACATTTGGAAAATATTAAGTAGATAATGTGCATATAAAGTAACTCCAAAGTATGAAGTGTTTTAATAAGAAAAAAGTGAAAGGGACATAGAGTTAATTAAAAAAATTAACCCTAGTATAGTTTAACCTCATTAAGAAAAGAGGGTGTTGAATGAAAATAAAGAATAGTAATTTAAATTAGAGAAATTTAGTTTCATGAGAGAACCTCCATGTGGAAAGAAACAACACAAGGATATCCATCTAAGAGTCAATTTGAGATAAACTAGGATGTAGTTGGGGAAACAAATATGATACCTACTAGTTGACTTCAATAATGAATAAAATTAAGGAGTATAAAAGAGGTATCAAGAAATAATTAGGAAAAGAAGTAGGGAGTCATGTTGAGGTAATGAAAAATACTGTTTTTAAATAATAATTTATGTGAATAATTTAGGAAAGCCTTGGTGAGAGGCTGACACAAGGGTGGGTGAATAATCAAACTTTTAGATTAATAAAAATAATTATTTTTTCATGAAGTTGCAAGTGTCGCCTATGATGCCTCCTATAAAAAGGAAGATCAATATATGGGATAAGGTACTTTTTCATTAATTTTTAGATGGATGGATGGATCACATAATGTTATTGTGAGTGACTATTAAGTATATAGTGAGTTTGGTGTAGTGGAGACCATTAGAGAGGGAACTCTTGATCCAAGAGTGCTCTCCTCCATCAACTAGTATTCTTCCTCTACTTTACAACATCATTGAAGCTCGGGGGTTAGTGGGGGGAAGAGTACCCAAGGAGTAGGTTGGGGGGTCAACCCGTGAGTCATTGATGTTTGGTCAAGACGCAAAATCATTCACGCATGTACATGGACAACAACAAGGGAGCACAAGAAGTAAAAAATTCGGCATCAAATATCCACCCCTGGTGAATGGTTCCTCGTGTTTCTATAAAAGTTTGATTTCATGTTTTATTTTTGTACATAATTATCACAATGAAAAATAGAGTGTATGATGTTGAGTTGTAAGTTTGGAAATATGGATGAAGGATTCTAAAATAAATCTTCATATTGCATGATTACTTGTATTATAGTAACTTAGATCTTTGCTTCTTATCTCATTAATAAAAATGTGAGTATGATTTCTTGCACCCTATAACTTTTTGGTATGATCTATATTTGGTTGTTAAAAAGAAAAAAAATATTATTAGATGCCACAGGGATGGTTTTTGTAACATCCCTAGGTTAAAAATCCATGTAATAAAGTTAATAAAGGAAAAATAAGACCAATGTCATGGGACATGTATTCCAAGTTGAATGTTGGGAAAAACATCCTAGAGGGTGTTCATTTGGTTTATTATGGCTAAATGAAATTTGAAATGGAAATGGAAAAGGCTTTGAAAAAGAAAGAGGCATTAATTGGCATTTTGTTTTTGAAAATAAAGGAAATTAGGAGAAAATTAAGGTGAAAGGTCACAAGTTGCATGTGACGAGGAAATTGAACGAAAATAATGGAAATTGAAGAAAATAGAGGCCTCATTAAAAAAAATACTTCTGAGGATCAGTTGAAAACCTTTTGTCATTTTTAGCTTGAATATCTCTCGTTATTCTCTCACTCTCATACTCTTCCACACTTAGAGAATTCTTAGAGCACTCTAGCTTAATTTGGAGTAAGGAAGGAAAAGGAAGGACAAGAAAGCAAAGATCAAGCAAGGAAGAGTTGGATCAAGCGGCTATAGTGGGATTACTTGCAGGTATCGAGTAGCATGCATTATTTCCTTGCTAGTTTCAAACATGCATGGTATATGAATTTGTGTATTTGGTTATCTTTTTGTCATGGGCATGTGTTTTGTTAGGTGTGATAGTGGTTTTAGCCTTGCCTTTACATTTATGAATATCCATAGTGTTATGGTTTTCTTTCATTCATTTGAGTTATATTTTCGAATGGTTTCGAAACTCAGTGAGGTGGTCTGAAGAATATTCCAAAAGGCCTAGAAATCCCTGAACCAATAAAGGTGGCATATGCAGTAAATCTTGACGGTGGAGACAGGAAAATTCCTCACGGTTTAGGTGGAGATATTTGGAGGCATCCATGCTTGTATAGTCCTAGTGATCCCTGGACTGATATGTGGTGGGATTGCATTAAAACCTAGTAGTGTATATTTCTTGTTTGATCCTAGGAATCCCTTGGCGAGATATATGCTAAATCCTAGTTGTATAGGTGCTTGCTTCAGGCCTAGAAATCCTTGACCGATTTTGGTAGGATATGTGGTAAAGCTTGAGAAGAATGGTTAGCTTTTTTTTGAGTCCCACATTCATGCTTAGAATATGGCGCGGGGGCGATTGGCTGAAATAAATCTTTGGTTCAGCCCAATCTATGGTCGAGTGGTATGTGGAAGTCCCTAACTTGGTTGGATTTTTCATGCGTGAATAAGAACCCTTTTCCTCTTGTATTATATGTGTAAATGTACTTGTTACTATGTGTTTTAATGGTTGTTATATCATTTGTAATCTGATGGTTATAAGTTGGTTATAAGCACGGTTTATGATAGACTTTAGATATGGATCTCATCATTTTTTAGTTACTAGATGAAATGTTAATGAATGTATAACCTAATAGATGATAATGCTGCTATTATGAGAGGGCATCAGACCTTCTTGACAAATATCAGATAAGTATGAGGCCCCTATGATCATTTGTGTTTTTATGACCTTTACATTACATGTTCATAATGTGTTTGATGAAATTCTTGTCATGGCTAGGATGGATCAGGTTGAGTCCATGTTCAAGTCTTGCATTAGAGGCCTCGTTTCCTTTTTTTATTTATCAATTTTGAGTGTTTCATTCAGTCTTTGGAAGAGGCATGGGTCCTAGCCTTGACAAGTGGCTTAAATCTTGCAATTGATTGCACAAAATTAGCTGGAAAATATAGCAGTCGCTGGGAAACAGGCCTCTAGGAGCGACATGAGGGTTTCAGTCACATGGAGGCCTTGTCATGGGAGAAACTACGGGTTTAGTTCAGTGAAGGGCTAATTTAACTCGAGGGTTGGGCAAAACATCCTGGTGAATGTTCATTTGGTTTATTGTCTAAAGGAAAATAGAAAAGGCAATGGCAAACGATTTGAAAAGGAAAGAGGCATTAATTGGCATTTTATTTTTGAAAATAAAGGAAATTAGGAGAAAAGGAAGGAGAAAGGTCATAGGTTGCATGTGAGGAGGAAATTGAAAGAAAATAATGGAAATTGAAGAAAATATAGGCCTCAAAAATGAAAATGCTTTTGAGGATTATTTGACAACTTTTTTTCAATTTTAGCTTGGGGCTCTCTCTCATACTCTTGCATACTTAGACCATTATTGGAGAACTCTAGCTTTGGATAAAGGAAGGCAAAGGAAGGAAAAGAAAGGAAAGGGAAGAAAATATCAAGCATGGAAGAGTTAGATCAAGCGGCTACAGTGGGATTACTTGCAAGTATTGTGTTGTATGTATGATTTCCTTGCTATTTTTTGCATGCATGGTACATGAATGTGTGTATTTGATTCTCTTTCTATCATGGTGTTGTCCAGGTAAATCCCCTCTGTAGACAGAGGCGATCCCTCTAGCCCTAGGGTGGGTCTAGCAACTACGGGAGCATACTAACATCTACCTTCCTAGATTGTGAATGAAATTCAGAGCAAGGAAGATGACCTACCTCATTCTGATGCTATGTTGTCGTCTTCCGTCGAAGCTTCTTGATCCATCGCTCTTCCCAAGCTCGATGCACGCTAATACCAACGTTCAATTACCTGTATAGACATTCAAGACAACACGAAAAGCGTAAAACCATGAAAAACATTAAAAAAATTACAACCTATCTAACTGATCAAGGAATGATATAAATCTCATTATAAATGTAAACAAGAGTGGAAGAAAAACATCAGATGCATTTTATTATGATAAATACAAGGGGAGTTTACAACCAATCCTTGATGTTGAGGCTTTCCTTCGGCAGGTCTGTATCCAAGCACGTTTTCCACACCCTCATGAACAAAGGTCTAAGATCTCACTATGTTCTCAACACACACAAACAATCACACTCTACACTATTCTCCCGAAGGTATGATTGCTTCTTCTCTATGTTAACTTTTTCAGTTATCTGTTCAACTAGCACATCAATGGAACATGGCTATATTTATAGAGGAGAGGAGGAGTTTGGGATCCCTACAATAGTGGAAGGGAGGCTTTATCCCTTAGGAGATTTCCCCATAAGGTGGAAACAAGACGCCAAAGGAGGGAGGTCATGGTTATCCAGTCGAACCACTACCTATGACTCGTCCACGAAGTTTTTGTGATCGAAACTTCGCCTCTATTTTAAAAAAAAAATTCCATAAACAGATCGGCGCGAGTGCTTAACTGGGATAGAGCGCCAACTGGAGTGAGCTCAGTGTTAATTTTCCAACTCGACACGGGAGTGTAACTGGCTACGCGTGCCAAGGAAAAAACATGTGTTTTTAGTGGTATGCTTAGGAAATGGTCAACAGAGGGAATGTTGTCCTCATGGAAAGGGATGCAATGATGGTATTTGCAAGGCATGACACTTCTAATTAGTCACAGAAATGACCCTCCAATGTGCGAGATGGGGATTGTCGGGATAGTGAAAAATTACTGTGTAACAGATGCCCCCTAAAGTATGAAGTCCGACAATGAGTGAGGGGTGAAATTATTTACAAGTACGTGCAAGGAACTAGACGCTGATGTCGGGAGACCTAAAAATCAAGCATAGATACATATACATAACTAAAATCTCTGTTGAAAATACATGAATCCATGGTATAGGCGTAGCTATCCATCAAGAAAAGGATCATGTGAATGGATCCTCGGCATGGATGCAGCTATCTGAATAAAGGGATCATATGAAATATATCCACGGTATGAACGCAGCCATCTGTATAGAGAGGATCAAAACAAGAGAACCCATGGTAGGGTCACAGCCATCCATCTAAATAATCATATATATAATCATGAATGACTCATCACTCCTTGCAACCTGGACTTTTGTGATTGAAGCCCAAAGTCTTGTGCTCCAACACCACCTGATTAAAGTACAAATTATAACATGTGAATAAATGTGTTGAAGTCGAACATGCTAGAAAATCACTTGATTACCGGTCAATGATGTGAACCATTAACAAGTGCGCGAGAAACCACCCATAATTTCAATGGCTCTCAAGGTACTACTAGTACAATCCACGGAATGTGAATAGTGAGCTGAATTCGAACACCCGTGAAATCACCCAATCGAAGGCCAATGATGTGAACCTATCATCGAATGCGAAGAACTTGCCATTAGGGCATGCAAGCTCTAAGGTACCAGAAAGGAGTCTCTAGATCGACTTCTTGGATAATGAGCTGAAGTCGACAGGAATTTATCCATCGAAGGAGGGTCATAATGAATCCCACATCATCGACACGAAACATAGAAGGCAATATGAGTATGAATCAATACTGAAACAGAGGATCAAAGAATGTACAAAGTGCAAAAGGATTTTTCTCTTGAACATATCGGCGACACGACTTTGGAATTTGACAGCATTTGACTCTAATAGGATCATAGGTCATGTTGACAAAATTTGTAATCGAATGAGAGGCAAACGGATTTCCCAAACCCATGGAGGAAAAGTGACAGAGTGAAGATATCCCAACTCGACATGAACTGTAGACAAGTGTCATGTTCAAGAGTGACATACTGCCGACACAACTGACGAATAACTTCCATTTTCCCCCCACCATTTATGGTGAGTACCTCTTTATTTTTACACAAGCTTGAAGAGGATACCATATGCTTGTCATATAAGTTTTTCCTTCGGACAAATCCAACCTAGTACATTTTACGATTCCTAGGAAGGAGGAACTCGGTAACTTCATGATGACGAAGTCCGATGTCATCAGGTTTTAACGAGTCTGAAAAAAGGAAGAACTTGGCATCTTTTCATGTTTAGAGAGTTTGAAAAGAAGGCAGAAAAGAAAACTCGAGCAGTCCCTTTTTGTAGGTAGTCTCACAGATCCGAAAAGGTAGAAAAATGTGTCTGATAGAACCTCTTAGTCGTGATCGGCTAAGGTATTCCTTTTTTGTAAATAATCTATCCCAACCCAAAAAAGGGGTAAACGTATACTGGGTAGATATCGTTTTGCAACCATTTAACGAGTTCAAAATGACAAGCGACTCGGCAATATTTTCAATTTTAGAGAGTCAGAAAAGAGCTGAAAGTTGACTCCTCCTGGAGGAACGAGCGGTATAAAGGGTAGCAATTGGTTCGGTAATGTTGGAACTTATCAGAACAAGTAAAGGTCAAGAGGCTAGCTAACAAGACCACTCATCGCAGCGGTTCCTCGGGATTGGGTGAAACAACCAAGTGAAGGCATATGATCAGCCAAGTAGATAGTGACAATGGAGCGAGAAAACCAAGGCTCATTTGGAAAAAACAGGTTGATAAAATGGCAATCACAAGAGGTAAAATAGGAATGGTTTCATTTTTACACAAGCTTGAAATCAGGAAACTCTGTTTGAAAATGGTTTCATTTTTACACAAGCTTGAAACAAAGATAAACTATGCTTGAAACCGGTTTCATTTTTACACAAGCTTGAAATGAAAATAAACTATGCTTGAAAAATTAAGCATGCCCCCAGCATGGTGACTCAATTCGAGGTACATGCCCCCCAAGCTTCAGTCCATATGAACAGCAGATGGAGTGAAGGTTCAAATTACGAGATCAATAGAAGGACTCGACTGGAATTTTATGAGATCTAATCAAAGACTCAAATTGAACAGGGACGTGTTTCATTGTTTTAATGAGGTTGACACATTAAAAGAACTATCCTCATGGCTTATTCATTTTTTGAACGAGGTTGACATAGAAGATGAACTATCCTCGGGACACCTTGTTTCATTGTTTAAGGATCTTGACACAAGACAAGGAACTCTACTCCGAAAACCTTGTTTCCTTTTTTAAGGAGCTTGACACAATAAAACTAACTATGCTCTGACAACCTTTCATCATGATTAATAAAAATTCATAGACTCCAAGAGGTTCGCATATGATGGGAGAAAAACATCTTGGAAATCAGGACCCAATGCCCCCAACACGTGATGCACAACAGCACTATCACTGAATGCAGGAACGAGACAGGTAGCCACATAATTAACCTGCGGTGAGGAAGATACAATCGGCGGATAAAGACCCGGAAGGGACGATGGTGGACCAGATGTCATGTCAAGAGCAAATAATGAAAGCTGATCAATGGTCGCAATTCGACCTTTGTGTGGAAAACAAATCACATGAAAAAGGGAAGAGACAACTGCCCCCATGACATAAGTATATTCACGCCCTAAGGGCCTGGAACAACCATCACGTCTATATGGAAATTTTTCTTGCCCAAAGTAGCAGGAAATTTGCGAAGGATCCCTAATGGTTGACTGGTTCCTATGTTAAAAGCCAACATATTCTGGGTAACAAGCATAAGCGGTGGAGAACAAAAATCTTTCCAAGTAGTGGAAGACATAATACTAACAGACGCGCCTTCATCTATAATAATGTTGGGTACGACCAGATCAAAGGTTTGTACTGTGATCTCAAAAGGCACATAAGAAGGAAGGCGGTATCCTGCAAATTGACTCCAATCAAAGGAAGCGACCAAACTACTTGGAGGAGGTACCATCGAACTGAGATGGTCTTCCCCTGGTGTTACCGGAGCAAGAGGAGAATCCTCCTATACCACCATCACAGAAGTAGGAGGAGCAACTTCTTGAACTATAGGGACGGAAGAATATTTCTCCAAGTCCGAAGAATCTGAAGAAACAAGAGGAACATGGGGGGGATGAGATCCACTCTCGACAGAAAATACCTGATGTACCATAGGCGGGATCAAGTCAACCGATTCCACGTCCAATGGTTGGTCGGGAACGGATTCCTGAATTTGAATTTCCAGGGGAGCGGGATCGACCAAGGATGACTCTTGACCGATCATGGAATCAACTAGTGGAGGACTCAAAGAAAGTTTCTGGTAACCAACCGGAAGCTAGGGTGTAGAAACAGTAGAGTTGTTCAACACTCTCTTGGCTTCATCCATGTACGGAAAAAGGTGAATCGGGTAATGCCCTTCACACAACTTATAGGGATTGGTAATCTTACCTTGTTTCTTATGAGTCTTATCAGCACTAGTTGAATATGTGCCACCAATATGACCTCCAGAAGCCAAAGGCAATGGCGGACGGCCATCGGACCATGCTTCAAGTACCTTGGGAATGCCAGGGCAGTCTTGAAGAAGATGGTTACCTTTGCAAAGCATGCAAGGGAATTTGACTTTCCGTGGAAGTTTGGATGGTTCCGCAAGGGAAGGTTTCGTAAGCGCAATAGTCGCAGAGCTAGCCTCCCCTTTATCTGACTTCTTCTTCTTTGTCTTCTTCTTCTTCTTCTTAGCCACCTAGTTACTAGAATCTAGACTTTCACCAAGCGAAGTAGAAGAGGAGGACGAATAAATAGGCGAAGACAGGGAGAGGTCCACCTTAGAAGCAACATGATGTTTTTCTGGTGGAGGAGATGGTTGTACAGTGGATGGAACACTCGGGACCACCGAGGTTGAAAATAACCATACATGCAACCCAACAGTTAACCCAGGCAGGGACAATGTTTCCATATAAGGAGCACCAACATTCCCAAAAGCAAGAAAAGGACCAGGATTCCCTTCGGAAGGGATTCATGGGTTAGTGAACTTCGGAAATGTTGCCATCAGAAACAACTTTAAAACAACACCCTAAGGAAACTAACTTTAACCAGGAATATTTCGTGGGTAGTTAATTTTTAAGACATTGAAACAAAACTCTGTCATTTCATATTTTAAGAGTTGAGAAATAGGAAAAAGGTGACTCTATCACTTTCAGATTGAAACGAGCATGAAAGGACAAGTGCTCGATGATATTTTCAAACTTATGGAGTCAGTAAAGATCAAAAATGACTGCTCAGGTAGTCTAGGTAAAAGGGTGTACCAGGTTCCCGTGAACTGCCATATACACCTTGGTTATAAAATGAAAGAAAAATCAACCAAGGACTTGACGTACGTGCAGGTAATCTCCCCGAATGTTGTGTTCGGTGTATCACGGTTACAAGGTGGCAAACTCGGCTTCCTATGGATAAAAGTATTGCAACCTAGAGGGGTCAATGTTGCCTTAGGTTAATTGAATAACTTTTAAAGTTAATCTTGAATTATGTCTCGGTTTCAAGGCCCTATCGAATGTCATCTGACAATCTCCTACATGCAGCTATATGAGAAAAGAAATATTTCAATTCGATGAATGTTATCTAGTTAAGGGAAGAGTCTCAAACAATGATGGAATAAACAGCAAAGGAAACTTTTCCAAACTAGATGACTTTCACTATCCAAAAGTAATCTAAAACATTCAACGATGCGAATTATGCAATGTAATCTATGCAAAATTCTCTTTTTTGAAAACTATGCAATTGTAGTCTATGCAAAATTTCCTTTTTCGTTTGAAAGAACAAGAATGCACTCAATGCATTTTTCGATGAAATGAGAATCTACTTAATGCATGATTTTAATGAAAGAGAATGCACTCAATGCAACCTTTAGTTTTCAATCATTAAACAATGTAATCTAAGTTCAATGATAAATCTCAACAATGACTTTTCAATGCAATGTGATCTAATTCACTTTAATGAAAAGTAAACTTTGAGATGAAAACTAAATCAATGCAAATTTTCTTAATGAAGGATGAATGCAAAAGAGATGCAAACAAACACTAAGAATTCAATTGTTGTTTTATACACTTTGTAATGAAATTCCTCAAAAGGCTACAAGACGTATGAGGTCAAGCACAAAAATGACTTCCAAAGCATGAGCTCAAAACAAGGCATTCATTCCCTTTTACATCAAACAATCATAGAAAGAATACTTTTCAGCTAAACAATGAGCAATGTAATCTATGCTCACAAGTGAAAAAGTAGAAGAGAGAACATGTAAATCATACAGAGAAAAGGACCGGAAGGGAAAGACACAATGGTGAAGGATTTAGGGAAAAAACTTCAATTTTTTACACTCCCTGAAATTGGCATGACTTTGGTGGGTGAAACTAGCACCCACTGGCGTGACTTGCTTACTGAAAACTAGCGCCAATGGCCAATTGGCACGGGTTGCTAACTGAAAACTAGCGCCAATCGGCGCTACTGTTAGAAAAATAAAAGTGCCAATGCATGAAAATGAAAAAACAAAGAATTTCTCCCAACCAAGACCAGACTCACCACTTCAAGCAAAAACTAAAAGATCGTAATTGATGAAAAACATAGGAACAAACAAGGAAATGGTCGTTTGACTAAATCCGTCAAATAACTAAGATCTCAAAGAGTGACAAACTCAAAGGAAACTCCCCAGCGGAGTCGCCAATTTTTTTTCCAGGTAAATCCCCTCTGTGGACAAAGGCGATCCCTCTAGCCCTAGGGTGGGTCTAGAAACTACAGGAACATACTAACATCTACCTTCCTAGATTGTAAATGAAATTTAGAGCAAGGAAGATGACCTATCTCGTTCTGATGCTATTTTTTCATCTTCCCTCGAAGCTTCTTGATCCGTCGCTCTTCCCAAGCTCGATGCACGCTGCTACCACATTCGATTACCTATATAGACAGTCAATACAACACGACAAGTGTAAAACCATGACAAACATAAAAACAATTACAACCTATCTAACTGATCAAGGAAAGCTATAAATCTCATTATAAATGTAAACAAGAGTGGAAGATAAACATCACATGCATTTTATTATGATAAAGACAAGGGGAGTTTACAACCAAGCCTTGATGTTGAGGCTCTCCTTTGCGGTTCTGTATCTAAGCAAGTTTGCCACATCCTCATGAAAAAAGGTCCAATATCTCACTATGTTCTCAACACACACAAACAATCACACTCTACACTATTCTCCCGAAGCTATGATTGCTTCTTCTCTATGTTAAATTTTTCAGCTATCTATTCAACTAGCACATCAATGGAAGATGGCTATATTTATAGAGGAGAGGAGGAGGTTGGGATCCATAAAATAGTGGAAGGGAGGCCTTATCCCTTGGGATTTTTCCCCATGAGGTGGAAACAAGAGGCCAAAGGAGGGAGGCCATGGTTATTCAGTCGAACCACTCCCTATGACTCATCCACAAAGTTGTTGTGATCGAAACTTCACCTCTATTTTAAAAAAATTTCCATAAACAGATCGACGCGGGTGCTTAACTAGGACAAAGTGCCAACTGGCGTGGGCTCGGTGTTAATTTTCCAGCTCGGCGCAGGAGTGTAACTGGCTATGCGCGTCAAGGAAAAAATAGGTGTTTTTAGTGGTCTTCTCAGGAAATGGTCAACAGAGCGAATTTTGTCCTCATGGAAAGGGATGCAATGATGGTATTTGCAAGGAATGACACTTATAATTAGTCACAGAAATGACCCTCCAATGTGCGAGATGGGGATTGCAGGGATAGTGAAAAATTACTGTGTAACACATGGGCATTGGTTTTTCCAGGTCTTGCAGTGGTTTCAACCTTGCCTTTCCATTTATGGATAGCCATGGTGTGATGGGGTTATTTCATTCAATTGATTTGTATTTTCGAATGGTTTCAAAACTTAGTAAGGTGGTCTCAAGAAAATTTCCAAAGGCCTATACATCCGTGGACCAGTAAAGGTGGGATATGTGGTAAATCATGAGGGTGGTGACAGGAAAATTCCTCACGTTTTAAGTGGAGAGATCTAAAGGACTGGTATTTAAGCCTAGTGATCCATGGACCGGTATTTGGTGGGATTGTGGTAACTCTTGGTAGTGTATGTTTCTTGTTTGGTCCTAGGAATCCCTTGGTGGGATATACGGTAAAGTCTGGTTTTATGGGTGCTTGCTTCGGGCCTAGAAATCCTTGACTAGTTTCGGCACGATATGCAGTAAATATTGAGAAGCATGGTCGGTTTTGTTGTGAGTCCCACATTTATGATTGGAATACTTAGTTCGGCCCAATCTATGATTGGGTGGTATGTGTAAGTCCCTAACTTGGTTGGATTTTTCATATGTGAATAAGAGCTCTTTTCCTCTTGTGTTCTATGTGTAAATGTACTTGCTATTATGTTGTTTTAAATGTTGTTATATCATTTTTAATCTACGATGTTATAAGAGGAGGTAGACCATGAAGATGCTAAAATGAGATTATTTTCCCAGAGTTTCACTGGTGAAGTGAGAAAGTGGTTTAAAGCTCTAGCTCCAGCAAGTTTGAAAATTTGGGACCAGCTAGAAGATAGTTTTTTGACCAAGTGGGGGAGTAAGGTAAATCTAGTGCAAGCCCTGACTGAATACAACAATTTTAAAATAGCCTTAGATGAATATGTCCAAGACTTATCTAAGAGGTTTAACAAAGTATATAAATCCATACCTGCTCATCTTAAACCTCCCCCAGGAGCTTCTCAACTACACTATGCAGAGGCATTTGATTATGAGTTTTCTATTCTGCTTAGGGAAAGAGAATCAGCCTCTCTAGTAGAAATGCATAATGATGCAGTGAAGGTATAAGTAAACATGATAGCTTCAAAGAAGTCTAATATGGGGAAATCCAAATTGAAAGAAGAAGAGAAACCTTCATCCTCAAATTCTAAGTTTTATTCTATGTTGAAGACTAAGAAAAAACTCATGAATATACTTGTTATTAGAGATGCCCCTTTACCTCCTGCACATCATGATCCCCAAATTATAAATCCACAATTTAGGAGGCCTCAAAATCAGCAAAGACAAAGAGAAAACAGAAATCAGCCTGACCCACCAATGAGGCCTTCCTTTGAACAAAATTTGATTAATGAAGAAGAAACTCAGCCTGATTTTCAAGAGGATATTATCCATTGTTTAGATGAAGATATGTCTAGAATTTTTCTAACCAAGGAAGAGCATGATGAGTTTGATCATGATCTAAACAAAGATGAGTGAAAATCTAATTACCTAAAGGGTTATCAACATACTATATTTGAAATGCAGAAGCAGTACACTCTAAGAAAAATAAATGTTCCTATTACCACAATTAAAACTCAGCTAAAGAAGGATGCTCCTAAAACAGCTGAAACAAAGAAGGACCCACCACCTCCACCTCCTGCCAAAGAAGTTGAGAAAGTCACTTCCACTTTCAGTCTAGAGAATGAGAATTCTAAAATTAAGATCCTTGTTCCTTTTGGATAAATTATCAAGGTCAATGAATACAGAAGCAAAATTGTCAAGATATTTAATTCTCAACCAAGACCTTTAGATATCCTTAATATACAAGAATATCATCTTACCATTTTCCTAGGACCTAGGCTGGAATATGAGTAGAATGAAGAAGTCCCTCCCTTTTATGTCAGCCTTAATATCCATGATATGACCTTACACAATGCCATGTTGGATTTAGGGGCTTCCCATAACCTTATGCCTAAGGTGATTATGGAGAGGATGGGTTTGGAGATCACTAGGCCTTATAAGGATCTATTTTTTTTTTACTCTAAGAGAGTTAAATGGATAGGCCTGATCAAAGATGTTGTAGTTGGCTTGATACAAGTTCCTGCTAAGACAGTGGTGATGGAAAAAGTGGTAGCTGATATTACTCCCAAGTTTTGCATGCTCTTATCCAGATCTTGGGCAGCGAAAATCAAAGGTACTATGCAGATGGATATGACATACGCCATCATTCCTATTTTTGGTGAGAAGAGAATATTGTATAGAGAGTATGATGTCTTACATCATCAGCAGTAAAGGTAAGCCTCAAAATTTTCCAATTTATGTTGTTGATACATAATTAGGATCAGAAATTCTATTCAATGAGCTAACTGATGAAGTAGAAATTGAAGAAAAATAGAAAATCAGCAAGCTGAAAATCAAGAATTTGTTGAAGAAAAAGTAGAGGGCTGGTGGCTTATGCACTTTGATGGATCTACTGGAAGAGAGGGGGTTGGAGAAGGCATATGTATTACTACTCATAATAATGAAATTAAGTTTTATTCCTTTAAACTTGACTTTGATTGTACCAACAATATGGCAGAATATGAATCTTTGTTTTTGGGTTTAGAAATTTTAAAGAAATTGGGCACTAAGAAGATATCAGTGTGTGGTGATTCTGTTGAACCTTTAGTTAAACTGAGAGCGGGGGGGGGTGAATTAGTTTAAAACATTCATGAACTTTTAAAACTTTCCTTTAAACTTATTTACTCCTTCATATCATGATCAAATTATATAATAATGAAACAACAATCTTAATATGTGAGCAGCAAGTATTAAGCAGATTAAATACAGAACATCAACACATAATCATCATGCATATGGACAACAGATATAAGTGGAAACCAATAAGGGAGATAACCACATCTTATTATTTTTGTGATGCAAAGGCAAGCTCCAACTCCCTCTCACCACTAATTTTATGTAGGCTCCAACCTACAGGAGGCTACTACCTCAAATTCTACAAGCTACAACTTGCAAGAAAGCTCCAACTCCCATCTATTTTCTGCAAGCTACAACCCACAGGAGGCTCCTACCTCAACCAGCTCCAACTAGACATCTATCAAGCTAAAACTTGAAATGGAAGCACCAACTCCCATGTAATTTATGTAGGCTACAACCCACAGGAGGCTCCTACCTCAACCAACTACAACTAGGCATCTATCAAGCTACAACTTGATATGGAAGCACCAACTCCCATGTATTTTTTGTAGTCTACAACCCACGGGAGGCTCCTACCTCAACCAGCTACAATTTTACATCTATCCAGCTACAACTTGATATGGAAGCAACAACTTCCTCCCTCTACAATAAAATCATATGTTGATTTACCTGGATATCATCTATGTTTTTCTCCTTCTTCACTATTGTCCTTCCAGCCTTCATATCTGCTTTATATCATATCTAGATCTTCATAGCTTCTCTATGTGCTCTATCTTCTTATTCCACTCTCTAACCTCTCTTTGCATATGACAATAACATAATTTATAGATATCACCTCATAGTTGTTTGCATTCCATATGGGAATATGAAATGAACAGGTATAACTCTTTGCCTTCCACCTTCTCATTTCCTCGCTCAGCACATTCAGGATGTTACAACACTATGTACTCATTTCAGTATTACATTGGATTTTTTCTTTGCCTACAAAGACTTGCCTTTGCATCACAAACAATATAAAATAAATAATACATTTACAGTTACAATCAATTATTTACTCAACCCTTTTAGTTTCTTAGCTTTGTTGAGCGTTTGTCCTCATCTGCTTGTTGTCTTTTTATGTTTTTTATTTCTGCAGTTATATTTCAACTTTGATGCATAACTGCCCTTTTCTTTTGTTTCGCAAGTCTTTTTCTTCTGCATTTAGCCTTTTTTTTTGCCTTACTTCCACAACAGTGTTCTACACGAGCTCCTGGTCCTTTTTTATGCGTTCATGTCTTTCCTTTGTGACTTGTGGCATATGGCCCACATAAAATTCCCTTTTAACACAGCGAAGTATTACAATTCCGAGTATTATCAATATACATATGTTTATTGATAAAACTGTGCATATGTATAACATACATATGTTTATCGATCAAAAAACACATATATATAACATACATACATTTAACGATCAAACAGTGCATATTATAACATACATACATTTATCAATCAAACAGCGCATATATATAACATACATCTGTTTAAGAATCAAACAACGTGTATATACATGGAACAGGGCTTATAGGGTCCCATAGTACATTGAACCCATCACAATACATCACAAATACTTTCCTGAAGGTTTCCCATTATATTGATAGCGCTAAACCATAAACCATGCGATCTACAATATGCACTCGTGCACGGTGCTGACACGTGGAATCCCTTCATCGCATCGCGTCGCGTAATCCTTACCGCATCGCAACCAAAACAACATACCTTGCGATTTCTTTGAAGTTAAACCCTATTTCTTGTAGAATGCGATGCTGCACAAGGTCTACACATGTCCCTCCATTTCGCATCGCAAAAACTTTAACTTAACTTGGGTCGCCTTCCTATTATCCCTTAAGTGTTGTGATGTGCGGTATGTGGGTGAGGTCCACGACATCATGCCACATCACCCTACCATCTCACCGCCACATCACCTTGCCACGTCACATAAATTCTTACGATCTGTGGGGTCGAGGCCACGTTATCTACCATGTCAACTTGCCATGTCACTGCCACGTCATCACCACGTCAACTTTATGTCACTACTAAGTCATCTTTACGTCACTGCCACATCATCTTTACATCACCGCCACATCACCGTTACGTCACTGCCCATACTTCACAGTTCACAACTTATAACCATTTTACTTAGTGGTTACCTCTATTTTGTGTGAATTTCAATATTGAGCTGTGCCACCACGTTTCCCTTCTCCACTTCACATCGAAAATGCTTCAACTTACCATGTGACACCTTAAAGTTGAACTCTTAAATGTTACGATTTGCAACATCACTCTTGAAGTGATATGATATTTTTCGTCCATATCTCACCTTTAGTTTTGCGATCTAATCCTGACCGTCTATTCGCATCCCTTGGAATTCTTCAAATAATTCTCTGCCTTAGTCTATTTTGTTAGAAATTACGGTAGAAATAATAAACAAATTTACTGAGATGAATAAACATAAAAAGTCAACAACAAATCATAAACATAAACAAAAATGTTTATCCAGGAAAACCCCAAATCCGGGGCAAAACCCAACCAATGAAATTTCATTATCCTTGGCCAAAACCCTGGCCAATCTGGCCAAGTGAGCCTCCACCGCTCACCTCCAGGCCTACATTACAATAAAGTCTTCCCAGCCTTTTATAGGCTCCATTACATGCAATACCATGGGCCAAAAACCATGGGTGCACAATACCATGTGCCCCAAAACCACTACTATTTACCCTAGTCAACATTGACTCTATCCCGATTCAAGTTTACCTAACAACTCCCCCCTTAAACTTGAGTTGGGGTTTCTTGACTAAATCCAGCCAAAATTGCTAAGTGAGACAACCTCGCTCACTCTAGCCCTTCCCCCTTCAAATTTTTACCCAAGGTAGTTGTTAACTTGGCATCCCCCCTATCACCTAAGTCTAACCCAGAATTTACCAATGATTACCCAGGGGTACACATGCCATACCAAGTCTTACAGCAATATGCCGATTTACATGTAAAAATTAACTCCATTATAATATTTTTTATTTTTTTTTTGGTTTCATTGTTGTTATTCTTTGTATGACCATTCTCGACATTCATGATGTCCTCTCCAAAGAGGACATCATAGTTGTACATGAATCTGCCCACCAACTGTAATAAAAGAAATTAATTTTTCATGAGCCTTTCCACGGCCTCTGATATGAATCTCTTTAGCGCTATGATCTTCACCAATCATCAAACATGCTAACACCTTTCCTATGCAATTTCCATAGCTTCATATGGCTAATTGCTTTGAGAATTTCCAGATCCGTTCGGCCTCTACCAAAAAATTCCACATGCTCGCATTCTCCAACCACTCTTTTGTATGCAATAGAACCTGTGTATCTCACTGCACGTTTCTTTGCACTACTCGAGCCTTCATATTCTCACTGCACAACACTGTGAATGTGAATAACTCTGCAGTATTCAACACCTGTTGGAGGCATCACTTAACAGTTGATGCAGTGCTTATGCTCCATGGTCTCCCTGTCTTCCTAGGCGCGATCTCTTGAGTTCCCTTTTGTGGGATATGCACTCGATCAAGCCTGATCCTTTCACAATCATTTGCACCTCCGACATCTACCCCTATGTACCTTGCATTTGAGCCTGTTCACATGCCTTTGTGCCAAAAAATAATCTCCTGCACTCGTTTTCCAGGATTCTTAGACAAAAACACTCACAGATCTGGATATGCATAAATGTTGAAACAAGTTGTTCAGCTCCAACTTATCATGCTCATACACCAACTCAAAAACTCAGCATCATTCTCTCCATCGCACCAAGGATTATTCCAAAGTTCCTCGGCGTCCAGTGGAGCAACAAAGTTGTAGGCTTCTTGACTTAATCATAAAATACACAAGAGGTATTGTAATAATAATATATTATATATAAAATGGATAAATGAGGCCCTGCTTATATACCTACGCAGGTGGCCTTTCATGAATGGGCATGTCTTTTAGACATGCCCTTTCACTAACTTAATGACTACTTACATAATCCTTGTTTAGCTATTAATAACTATATTTTTTATATTTTTTATGAATTATATTCATAACATTGCCTTCCTCTCGAAAAGCTTTGTCCTCAAAGCTTAATTTTTCGACAATTTTCTTCACTTGGGATTATCTTCTTGGCATATGTCATTCACCACTGGTACCTAATCATGTAGAGTACCTTACTCTGTAGAATTCTCTCGTAATATTGTCTTTGAAACTAGGTTTTTTTTTAATTAATTAATATTTAATTAAATTAATAAAAAAAAATTAAAATGATGTCTTGAACCCTTCTTCTTTCTTCTTCTTCTTTTTTTAATTAATTAATTTAACTTATCATTATAATTATATCTATATATATATATATATATATATAATTATAATTATAATTATAAAACCTCATAATTATAATTTATACAATATAATTATCGAAGAATCTGATCGAAGAAACACAAAGGTTCAAAAGAAACAGTGCAACGATTGTGAGTTTGACGGATGAGTTGTTCAGAGGTAAAATTCGATCGCACAACCTCTACCATTACAGAACTTCGTCCAAATTGAGATTCAGTATAAGCGACCAGTGATCGGTAGAAAGATGAATCCAGTGCAGCTCTGCTGCTTAACTACCTCTTTTATAATTTCATGTATGTATGTCAAGAGATCCATATGAATACTGAAAGCCAGTCATGGTTCTAGAAATTGTTGGGGACCATCTATAGCTATGAATTCATGCAGGGAATATAGGGCTACACACAAAGATTCACAAGCGTCCTCCACAAAGCCAATGTGATTCTTTCTTTTGAGAATTCCCACTGCATAAATCACGATTTGAACAAATGCTTTCACCACGTATTTTCCTAGAGCTGAAGGTGGTGGTTTCTTACTAAGTTTTGTTGGTTGCAGACAAACAATCCATGTGTCTAATAAAATTTCCAGAGCTTCTATAGCTGATATCATGGCATCTGCATGATCAATCCATGTCATGATTCCAGAAAGCATTCGTTGCAAGTGTTTCTCTTGTGCTTGTCCACTACCTGAAGTGAATATACTTCCATTCAAACAGCACAGTTGTACAATAAGCTACCGATAAGAAACAGCAAGAGGAGAATCCATCCAACTCCCATCTGCTGAGCTATGTTGTCGCAACGTTGAAAATAATTTGGTGCATCCAGGACCTGTTGGGTATGATCTTTTACTATCTCCAAACAATGTTAACTGGCTTCTGGAGTTATTCTGTTCAGTAGATTTCTTCCCAATAATCATCATGCCTCTGGGCACATGATCTGCATTCCCTTGAAAAGCCCAGTTCAAAATTTGAGACATGTGGTGCAAGGCTGCAACACAAACCTTCACTTCCATTCCTGTGCCTCGGAATGTTCTTGGAGCTACACTGAAAGTGGCCTCTTGAGCCTAGCAATAAAATTGTTGCAAATAACCCAATTCAGCGGAAGCATGACGGTCTTCATGGAACTCTACAGGAAGACCCATTGCACTAGAAGTTGAAGGTGAAAATTCAGAAACCAATGACTCTAGGAAAGTAATTTTCGTGCTTTGGGAAGCTAGACCGTGAGCAACTAAAACAGCTTGTTTCACCTCATTGAAAAAATCTTCTCTTTCCACTTCAACAAATTCAAGCCAGCTTC
Source organism: Pinus albicaulis (assembly GCA_034641835.2). Lineage (NCBI taxonomy): Eukaryota > Viridiplantae > Streptophyta > Pinopsida > Pinales > Pinaceae > Pinus > Pinus albicaulis. The sequence continues at coordinate 574,618,270 of CM076582.1, read as the reverse complement.
TCTTCGTTAATACAACTGTAACTACCACAACCTTGACTTGAACATATCCTTCCGGAGCATTAGCATGGGCCATTAGGTACTACAGACAATACATCTGCAAACTACTCTTCTCATTGACTGAAAGAAACCCCCACTCTCGTAATGCCACTTCTTGAATTGTTGCTGCAGCTTGAAATCGTGCATTACCCATATGTAAATTTTCAAGAATAAACTGGCATGCTTGGTATGGATGAGGAGATCGCTGGAAGTCTAAAAGGGTGGTCTCTGCTACTCCTGGATTGATATGCAACTGTATTGCACTACAAGCCTGCTCTACTGCCTGCATGGTGGCGTGTAGTCTATCCACCTCTACTCTTCCTGTTTGCTCCATTTCCTGCCCTCTTCTCTCCTCCTTAACACTCTCTTTTAAGCTTGGAATGTCATTTTGGTGAAGAAATTCTTCCTCTTCAGTTAACATATATTCACTTTCATTTTCAGTTTCATTCTTGTTTCCTTGAGGGGTTCTTATTTCATCAACATCAATATCTTCATCCCTATCAAGATCAACATCATCCTTTTCTGTTTCTTCAACAGTTTCCTAACTAGTGGGCTCATCTTTATTTTTAAGATCACCTTCATTCTCATAAGTTGGAATTTCCATAACCTGATCTTCTTTAGAATGTAGTGACTCTTCATGATTATCATCTGAATTTTCTGAATCAGCTGAATTGTTCTGTTGACTATGTTCAATATTCGGGAATATTGGTTTTTGCGTCAGATTAATCTTGTCCAAAATGGCATTTATCTTCTGCATTGACTTTTTATGATTGTCTGTGGCCTCTCTATGGTTTAGCCAAATTTTTCTTTCTATCTGATCTGTTGTGTCTTGAAGTTTTTTAATGTTGACAGAATTTCCTGTAACCTTATCCTCCAGATTGGTTAATATTTTAGTGAATTTATCGGAATTATTATTGATATTACTCTCAAGATCGATCAATTTTTTGTTGAAATCGTCCATCGTCATTGATGAAGACATCGAGCGGTAGCGATTTCGAGGCACCGCATGTAACAGCTAAAGGCAGCCAATAGTGGCATAGGTGCTTCCTTCCAGGTGAGAATATCGCAGCTCTGATACCAAATGGAGCAACAAAGTTGTAGGCTTGTTGACTTAATCGTAAAATACACAAGAGGTATTTTAATAATAATATATTATATATAAAATGGATAAGAGATGATAAAATGTTACAATGAGGCCCTGCTTATATACCTACACAAGTGGCCTTTAATGAATGGGCATGTCTTTTAGACATGCCCTTTCACTAACTTAATGGCTACTTACATAATCCTTATTTAACTATTAATAAATATATTTATTATATTTGTTATGAATTATATTCATAACATCCAGCACCGAAATTTCAAAAGCACCTTACATGTGCTCCTTCTCATTCTTCCATGCTTGGCTCATTTTTTGAGCTTGAGTTGTTTTAGTGTGAACAACAATTTCCCTCTCACACAGAATTTTCCTCCTTCATGCATTGAATTTTCTCTCATCGAATCTGATTTGTAGCTACTCCACATAGTCGATAACATCCATTGGGTCAGCCCCCTCTGGATCCATGTGACACTTTTCACTTCACCAAAACAGCTACCTGAAAACCCCTGTGACACTACCAAATCGACCTTGCTTCGACATGGTCGGTGGATAGGAGGTGGAAGAGCAGCAGGTCTTGCCCATAGGCCAGTGCTAGGATCACTTGTAGTGCCCCCAATAGAACTGTGAAGCTACAAAATTCAGCACAGAGAGCCACATTACAGAATATGGAACCGGCAGTGACCAAATTTTACCGTTGAAACAAACTCGATCTCTTCCACATAATTGCGTCCATCAAGACTTGCACCTCCATGGAGTGCTTCAACTACATCAGGTGTGATACAGATTTTGCGTCCCACACACCATTTCATTCTCGAGCCAACGTTTTCTGTGTCCTTTGTATTATCGTTACATCTCCATGTGTTTCAGGTCCATTCACAACTTCCTCAACCTCTACGCAGGAATTTAACCTCAAAGCCATTTTCAACCCACTCTCATTAGAGAGTCCACAAAGGCATCCCTCTAAAGCCAAAACCTGGACCATGGCTTTGATACCAGTTGTTAGAAATTACGAGAGAAATAATAAACAAATTTACTGAGATGAATAAACATAAAAAGTTAGCAACAAATCATAAACATAAACACAAATTTTTATCCGGGAAAACCCAAAATCTGAGGAAAAACCCAACCAATGAAATTTCATTATCCTTGGCCAAAACCCTGGCCAATCTGGCCAAGTGAGCCTTCACCCCTCACCTCTGGGCCTACATTACAATGAAGTCTTCCCAGCCTTTTATAGGCTCCATTACATGCAATACCATGGGCCGAAAACCATGGGTGCACAATATTATGTGCCCCAAAACCACTACTATTTACCCTAGTCAACATTGACTCTATCCCGAGTCAAGTTTACATAACATATTTTTCATTTGTTTACATTGTCCTACTCTGTAACTCCAGTTTCTCCACGTTGTTCCTCTTACGCTTGTTCCTAAGCTTGTCTTTGTTATTGAATGTCTTCCCAAGTTATCACACTTGACATCTACCCTTTTAATACTGATTAAAGCCCTCTCTATCTCTTGGCTCTCGCCTCTCTCTCTTGGCTTAATAATATTTATTTAATTGGCCTCTTCCTCTCGACTCTCACCTCTTCTTGCTTCTGCTATGTGTAATATCTCTTGTCCTCACTGTGTCTAGCAAATTCGATTTCCTTCTGTTGTGGGCTGAAGTAATTCGCTTCCTCTTTGTTCTCTCTGATACATTCGCTACATGTTATGTCCTTATATTACTAGTATAGTCGCTTCTTGTTGTTAGTGTAACCCCCTTATTATTATTGTTGTACCCTTGTAACCCCCATATTGCTATTATTGTGCCATTACATTATTATTGTTAGGTCGTCTAGGATTACATTGTGGCCCCATAGACTCTTATATATAGAGAGGAGGTTTTGTCATTTGTATCATCCAAGAATTGTTCATTTATGTAATGTATTGGCAATTTCCCCCTCGAAGTAGCAGATTTATAAGGCGTTGATATCTCTTTTCTTCTAATTTTGGAGTTGGTTTCATAACATTTGGTATCAGAGCATTGGATTCTAGGGTTTCGCTACTCCAAACAGGTCATCGTGGAATTTTCACTATAGATTTGCTTCTACGAAGGTTAAGAAGCTTAAATTTTTAGAGTGTGAAGCCGAAATCATGAGGAACATCTTCACAACATTTCAGATCTTGGTTCTTAATATTTTTGGAGATATGATCTGTGGAACTTAGGGCTTTTTGCAGGCTCCTCAATTTATCCTAAAAATGTCATCGCGAATTTTTTCTATAACGTTTTTTCTACAAGGGTTCAGAAGCTGAAATTTTTCACAGAGTGGATCTGAAATCTGGAGGAACCTCCTGTAAAAATTTCAGATATTCGTTCGCAACATTTTTGGAGATATGATATGTGGAAGTTAGGATTGTTTCAGGCTCCCAAATTTCAACTCAAAGAGGTGACCTTGGGAAAAACATCGTAACTTTATCTCTGAGCATTGGATTGGGATTCTATAAAAAGTGGTTGCAAGAAAAAGAAATTTATTTTTTTTCTATATCAATTTCGGAGCTGAAGGAGGAAACAATGACACGTGGCAAGTCATACAAGTTTGCTCTACTGAAACATTCCATAATTAGATCATCGTAGGAGATTGGGCATAATTTTGTCTTCAAGAATCCAAATCAAGTCAAACCTGTGGCATTCGAAAGAAGATTCAGAGGGCTAATTCAGGGCCAAATTTTAGATATTGAAGATCCGAAAACACATAGATAATTCAGTTTCAATATCAAGCTCCTCAAAATCAAGAAAAATGTGTGTATTTTTTTCAAATTGCATAAGTCTTGTTTGAAAAATTAGTGCTAGGTGATTCCAAAGGCCTATTGAGCATAAATATTAGTATTGGGTTCTAAATTCCTCCTAAAAAGAATTCAACACCAATTAAGCCTTCAGAAGGCTCTACTATGACTCATGAAGACGAAGAAATGAAACATGAGATATCAAAATTCCAAGAGAAAGTGCACCAAATTCACTATCGCAAAGAGCAACAAAAAATGAAATGGAAGTTTTGAAGAAAGGCTTGGAAACTAAGATGGATGGTTTGAAGAAAAGCGTGGAAGCTAAGATGAATGGTTTGGAAGCTAAGATGGCTGGCATGGAAGTTGGCATGGAAGATAAGATGGATGACATGGAAGCTAAGATCGATGAAAAAATGGAAAATATGAAGAATGATCTAAAAGTAGACATCGAAGGTTTGGAAAAGTTGATACAAGAAATGTTTCCTAATGGCGAAAAGATAGTAGAGGAAACTCATGATGAGAACAAAATTAATGTTAATATTGATTTCATAAACTCTAATGTTGGATTAAAAACCTCCATATTCCAAAGATGGATATGAGGAAGTTTGATGGCAAGGATCTCGTAACATGGATACTACAGATAGAGCAATATTTTTATCTCAATAATGTGCAAAACACACAAAAGGTACGCATTGGAACTTTACATTTAGAACAAAATAAATTTGTATGGTATCGATGGCTTTGCTCCCGTAAAAAAATTGTCACTTGGTCAATTTTTACGGAGGAAATGATAGCACATTATGAGGATACAAAGAGCAACACCTTCTTTAGCCAATTGATAAATCTCAAACAAAAGGGTTTAGTGGGGCAGCACATCGAGGACTTCCAAAAATTGAATATAAGGGTAACTGATATTCCAGAGGAACACAGGATCGATCTCTTCATAGGCACTTTAAAGGATAACATCCAACATGAAGTTCGTGTTTTGGAACCGGATTCATTGGAGAAGGCATTCAGGTTGGCAAGAAAAATTGAATGTAAAATAATGGCGACAAGGAAGCCTACCACTCAATTCTATAAAGAAGGAAGTGTTGCTACGCCTAGATTTCCACAACCTACAAGGTTGACACCACAACAATTGGAAGAAAAAAGAGAAAAATTGCTTTGCTACAGTTGTGATAGAAAATACACTAAAGGTCATAAGTGTGCTGAGAAGAAATTATTTTACATAGATTGTGAAGAGGAGGAAGAAAATGAACAAGAAGCTTCAAAAGAAGAGGATACACACCAAGAACCAACCATAGAAGAAGAAGAAATGAGTCTGACCATATCATGTAATGCATTGGCAGGAATTACCACTCCTCAAACTCTCAAGATAGAAGGACATATCAAGAAGAAAAAGGTAATAGTGTTGATTGATTCGGGTAGTACCCATAATTTTAATCATTGTAAGGTAGCCAAGGAATTGAATTGTTTCCTATACCCAGCACCAGAATGTCAAGTGATGGTTGCAAATGGAGGAACTATAAATTGCTCTGGAAAATGCCATAATATCAAGCTATCAATGGGGGAATATGTATTGAATATTCCAATGCTTTCCATCTCAATGGGAGGTGTTGATGTTGTACTAGGAGTACAATGGTTACAATATTTGGGGACAGTAGCTTTTAATTTTCAAGAACTTTTCTTTAAAAAAATTTTGGAAGGAAAGGAAATCGAATTACAAGGTATCATAGGGAAGCCAGGAAGGATAATAAGCTCTAATGTCATGACAAAGCTTCTAAATAAATAACAACGAGGCGTAATTGCACAATTATGCTCACTAGAAGTTCCAACATCAAAATCATCTATTTCTCCAGATCTCCAAAAATACTTGGACAATCATTACAAGGTGTTTGATACTCCCAAAGGACTCCCACCTATCCGTGATCATGATCATGCTATTCATTTGATTCTAGGAAGTGTTCCTCCAAACATCCAGCCTTACATATATCCTTATGTCCAAAAGAGTGAAATTGAACGTATGATTACAGAAATGTTAGAGGCCAGTATAATTCAACCTAGTGAAAGTTCTTTCTCTGCTCCAGTAGTATTGGTTCACAAGAAGGATGGATCATGGCGCATGTGTCCAAATTATAGGGAGCTCAATAAGCTCACTATTAAAGATAAATTTTCCATTCCTGTGATTGATGAATTATTGGATGAATTACATGGAGCAATTTATTTTACCAAGTTGGATCTTCGTTCAGGATATCATCAAACTAGAATGAAGACTGAAGATATTCTGAAAACAGAATTTCAAACTCATGAGGGTCATTATGAATTTTTGGCCATGCCTTTTCGCCTTACCAATGCACCTTCTGCATTTCAAGGGTTGATGAATTCCATTTTCAAACCCTTCCTTAGAAAAATTGTGCTAGTATTTTTTGATGATATAATAATCTACAGCATGTCTTGGAAGGATCATGTTCAACATGTTGACAGGGTACTCAAACTATTGGAGGAGAAACAATTATATGAAAAAACATCCAAATGTTTCTGTGGATTACAAGAGGTGGAATATCTGGGTCATATTGTATCTCACGAGGGTGTTAAGGTAGAACCTAAAAAAATTAAAGCCATTAATTAATGGAAAGTCCCCACAACCATAAAGAAGTTGCGTGGATTTCTCGGGTTAACAGGGTATTATTGCAAGTTTGTTAATAATTATGGGAGAATAGCAGCACCTCTAACAACATTATTGAAGAAAGATGCATTTTCATGGACTCATGAAGCAACTAAGGTGTTTGAACATCTTAAAGAGGAAATGTGCCTAGCACCAATCTTAGCTATGCCAGACTTCACAAAAACCTTTATTGTGGAATGTGATGCCTCTGGAAATGGAATTGGTGTTGTTTTAATGCAAGAAGGAAGACTCGTTGCTTTTAAAATTCATTCAATCAAAGGAAAGTATTTACAAAAGGCTATTTATGAGAAGGAAATGTTGGCAGTACTACATGCACTAAAGAAATGGAGACCTTACCTAATGGGAAGACACTTCAAGGTAAAAACTGATCATGATAGTATTAAACACTTTTTGGAACAAAGACTATCTTTGAAAGAGTAGCAAAAATGGGTCACAAAGATGTTGGGTTATGACTTTGAAATCATCTACAAAAAAGGGAAGCTAAATGTTGTTGCAGATGCACTCTCAAGAAAGGATGAATAGGTGGAAGCATTGCTTTTTGCCATTTCTATTATCCAACCAGATTGGATAACCGAAGTAAGGGATGAATGGAAGAAGGATGAAGAAGTTTGGACACTCATTCAAAAGTTGCAGGAATATCCTAGTACATCCGATACATTTAGTTGGAAAAATTATTCCTTATGGTACAAAGATCGCTTATATATTTGCAAGAATTCCCAACTAAAACAAAAGATTCTTTTGGAATTGCACACTTCTCCTTTAGGAGGACACTCGGGATTTTTAAGAACTTACCACAGGGAGAATAAAGATTTTTTTTGGGATGGCCTTATATCTAATATTCAAAATTTTGTGGCGGAATGTTTGGTTTTCCAGCAAAATAAAGTTGAGACAATTAAGACCCCGTGTCTTCTACAACATTTATCCATTCCTAGTCAACATTGGGAGGAGATTTCAATGGATTTTATCACAAGTTTACCTAAGTCCAAAGGAATGAGTGTCATCATGGTGGTAGTTGATAGACTTACCAAGTATGCACACTTTTTTGCATTATCTCATCCATTTAAAACAAGTACAGTTGCTACTGCATTTATGGAAACAATTCAAAAGCTACATGGAAACCCGAAGATTATTGTAAGTGACAGAGATCCCATTTTTACAGGAAATTTTTGGACGGAATTATTTTCTTGTTTGGGTACTCAACTAACTCATAGCTCATCTTATCATCCTCAATCCGATGGTCAAACAGAGATAGTGAATAAATGTTTGGAAAGCTATCTTCGTTGTTTTGTATCTAATAAGCAAGCAAAATGGGTCAAGTGGTTACCTCTCGCTGAATGGTGGTATAACACTTCCTTCCGTCTGTCACACCTTCTTTAAGGGAAAATTCTAGGGTTCAAGCAGTGGAGGATCACATTGAGCATCAACGAGAAGTTCTCCAACTCTTAAAGGATAACCTAAATTTGGCACAAAATCAAATGAAACAATAGGCAGATCAACATCGCAGTGAGAGAAGTTTTGATGTGGGAGACTGGGTATTTTTACGGCTACAACCATACAAACAAATTTCCTTCAAGAAGCTAAGAAGGATAATAAATTATCGCCAAATTAATATGGTCCTTATAAGGTTTTGCAAAATATTGTTACTATGGCATACAAATTGGAGCTTCCTACTTCTTCGCGAGTGCATCCAGTTTTCCATGTTTCACGCTTAAAAAAGGTTATCGGGGGAAAACTTCCAGTTCAAACAATATTTCCAGAACTTGATGAGGAAGGAAAAACCATATTGGAACCTGAAGCAGTCACGGAAACAAGAACTCGACAGCTACGAAATCAATCAATTTCAGAGTATCTCACCAAATGGAATAACTTACCCACTGAAGATTCTACATGGGAGGATGAGAATTTTATACAGAAGCACCCGGAGCTACTCAAGCATTGAGGACAATACTTTTTTGAAGGAGAGGAGCATGTTAGGTCCTTATATTACTAGTATAGCCCCTTATTTTTGTTAGTGTAACCCCCTTATTTTTATGTTTGTACCCCTATAACCCCCATATTGTTATTATTGTGCCCTTACATTATTATTGTTAGGTCAGCTAGGATTACATTGTGGCCCCATGGACTCCTATATATAGAGAGAAGGTTTTTTCATTTTTATCATCCAAGAATTGTTCATTGTTGTAATGTATTGGAGGTTGCCCCCTCGAAGTGGCTGATTTATAAGGCGTTGATCTCTCTTTTCTTCTATTTTTGGAGTTGGTTTCATAACACTGCCTCTGCTGCATTCGCTGCCTCTGTTGTCTTTGCTTCATTCTTTGCCTCTACTGCATTCGTTGCCTCTACTACATTCACTGCCTCTGTTGTCTCTGCTTCTTTTTTTCCTATATTGCCTTGCTGCCTTTGGTGCCTTCTTAGTTGCATTCGCTGCCTCTACTACATTCATTGCCTCTCTACATTCGTTGCCTCTCTTATTTTGTTGCTTCTCTGTTGTCTTGCTGCCTTTGGTGCCTTTTCTCATAGTCTAATGTTGCTCCTTGCCTCTCTGCTGCTCCTCTGCCTCTCTTTTATGCTTTCTTACTACATTGTTTCCTGATCTGCTCCTTTGCCTTATTGATGGTTCTTCTTCTACTCCTTTTCCTTAATGATATTTCAAGTGTTGATCCTTTGTGCTCCTTTTCCATCAATGACAATATTTCCAACAGTCTCCCCCTTTGGAATTTATGGCAATACTCCAATACTTCCTCCCCCTTTCATTCTGAGAAGTGTCTTGTCTTTCTCTACTTGCTTTTCAGAATAACCTTTCTTCTTTTACTTGCTTTTCCTCCCCCTTTGACATCAATGGAAAAGGGTTGCACATTCCCAGTCTATTTTCTATCTTTTCATTGCCTCTCATTGGGTTGAGTTATGCCTTCTTCTTCTGAATTTATACCATGCTGCTCCAGACTGGTGTACAAGGGTTGTTCGGAGAACACTTTATGAATCATTGTACTTGTATGTATATACACAGTAATTTGATACCATCCCAAAGCACATACTCCTTGCACTTGTATAAAGCTAAAAGTTATGATAAGTACACTTCATAGAACAAACTTATATAATCATACTTATGTAATCAGAGATGCATCATTGGAACAATACTAAAATGTTGAGAATGCTCCATATGACATATAAAGTCTGCTCCAAATATACTTTAGTCCATAATATGATCTTCATCTGAGATACATATATGTAGTACACATATATTCAAATATGATGATGCCAATATATCTTTTATAGCTGAGGTTCACCTTTACTGCATGTTGGTGGTGATATGTGCTAGACTGCTGACAGGGATATTACACTAACAGTCAAAAGGCCCTTGATGCTAATGTGAACAATGAATCAAACCAGAACTTACAACTTATTGTAAGATTAGACAATACCTTTCAATCTAAAAGACCAAATTACTTTACTACTTGTACAGAGTACTTTCAAAACTAACCCTTGAGGCTAGATACATTCAATGAATTGGCCAGTCTCACTTGTCAACTATGAAATTTTATTTATGACATAAGGGGGTTATGTATGTCAATGATCAACCTCTCTTCAATGGTGAAATAACAGCAATTCATTTCTGCTGAAGTAGGATTTAGATGAATTAATAAAAGACTCTTGAGCTTCAATTGGTAAGATTACCACAACTTGTCCTTCATACTTCATATACTTTAGCTTTTCTATTATGATGATCTTCAACAAAACATCTTCAAGTTGTTTAATTGAAATCTCAGCAAATAAACTTCACACAGTTTTATGAATGATCTTAAGAAAGAGTCCTTGAAGATATATATGTGCTGACTTGAGGAAGGCATGTAGTTATATCTAGAAATAGATAATGCTTCAATGCTCAATATAATACTTCAAGTGTAAACAATATAATGATCCTTTAGCACTGTTATTGACCTTTTCATGCTTTAATAGTGTAGATAATGTTGGGAATACTACCTTGAAGTACTTATGCCATAGTACTTTGATCTGTAGAACCTATATGATACCATTGCTCCACTGATGACACTTGGTATTATATTGATAGGCAGGTTGCTTGTTCCAAATACCAATTGATACTACTTTGATAAACCATACAGTAATTTCACTTCAGCGCGCACATGCACCCATAGTTAAGACAACCTTCATAGTTTTTACTATTAAGCTCTCCACTGTTCTCAACAGCAATCATCAATATATTGAATCTGATCTTGGCATCATTAGCCTTTTTCTTATTCTTTCATTCTGGTTTAAAATAATGTCACTACATATTCCTTTCTAGCACTGCTCCAAAATCATTGCTTCTCTATCCTTTTCAACTATTCTAAACATAATGATCTTCGGGGAGAAATCTTCAATTGCTTTACTTGGAATCTACAAGGGCAGACCACTCATATTTTTATCACTCCTTTAACTACTTTCCTCTCAAGGGAACCTTCTATTGATGAATGATGTAATGATATAATGATGATAAACATTTCTCTTACTCATCCTTCTTAAATTTGTTTCATTGTTAACTCCTGTAGTATGATGCATAATGTGATCATCCTCTATGGACCTTTCCAGTTCTAAATGTTGAAACATAATTTTTTTTTATTTAACCATTCATCACTTAGTGTGTTGTTGTCTTCTTAGCTTACATGTTCATGGTTGATGTTACCTCTACCACCATGGATGCTTGTTGCCTTCTCTCCTTCCATCAGCTCGTTGGCTATTGAATTCCTTAGGTGTTCTTCTTCCTCTATAGTTCTCTGTCAGAGGAAATGTACTTTCCCTTCCTAAACTTTTAGCTACTATTATTCCAAGGAGCTCTCCTTAGACTAATTATATGGGGACTATTTATGAACTTCTCTCCCGCTGGGATGTTGCTTCTTATCTATTTTTGGCTGGATATTTGTGTTGCTTCCTAGAGAAGCTCCCCCTAAGACTATGATGGATTCATTAAGTTATTAAGGTAACAGGCTCCCCCTTTCTCTTTTCCTTCCATACTTTATTGGGGTTCTTCATAATGTATGTACTTCCTTTTTATTCGCAGTTTTGTCTGATTTGATTATATTCCATCATCTGTGTAGAGTTCTTTAATGTATATGGAAACTTACAATATTTTTCTTTGTGACCAAGCTTGTGGAATGAATAACATCTTAATTTACCTAAGTAAGGTTGAGTTGATGTATGACATTTTTTTCCCCTTTTTTAACACAATTTACATTCAACAAATTTTTGTCCAAATTCATTTCATGAAAGGTAGTAGCCATAGAATTGATTAGTATACCTGGTGAAACGTTATCCTCTCCATTTGTCACCATGAGGTAGTCTTTTCATTTTCTGCATCCTTTTCTAGTTGGACTGGATTTTCTTTGTCTTACAGTATGCCGCAATATGTCCAGGTTTGTGGCAGGAAAAACAAATGACTCTTCTCATGGGAGGAAAGAACCTCCTTTGATAGATTTTGAATTTTTTCAATTCATATTCAGGAGTGTATGATACTTTTTCAACTAGTTGTTTCTTCTTCTCATTCTATGCTCTTTCATTTTGTTGCTTATTTCTGTTAGTTTCTTTACAAATCATGTTCTTGCTGGCTTCTACTTCTGTAGGAATCTTTTTAGTTGCTTCATTATCCTTTACAGCTTTGAAAAAAATGATATTCTTGTTATCTTCTACCTTGGAATTACTTGTTTCTCCTTCATAGACTAACCCAGCCTTTATGACAGGAGATATTTGGGCATTTAGTATTTTTTCCAACTGTTCAGAGCTTTTCATTCGTGGAGTGTTCATATAAAATTCCCTTTAGATTTTTTCTAGTTTATTTCTCATGCCTACTACTTCTTCTTCCAATTTCTCTTACTCCTGATGTTTATCTTTAATTTTCTTAAGCAGAATGTCTTCCACCTTCTTAGCTTCTTCAAGTTATACTTTCAACTGAATGAGGTTTTCTGAATCTGGTTCTTCCTTTACATATTTCAGGAGAATATCTTTTTGTTTTCTTCACTTGAGTCTAAGCTTGTCTATTTCCACCAGGGCACTCCTTAGCTCCCCCTCAAGATCTACCTCACCTTATTCCTCATCTTCCAGAAGGAATCCTTCAGGCTCTTCCTTGAAAATCAACACAAATTCAGAGGTTCCTTCTTCATTTTAGGATTCATCTGAGCTTTCAGATGCACTGCTATCTTGCTAAGCATAGAATGATTTTCTATTGAATCTCTTCCCTTTCTGCCATTTATTTGTTTTATTTTTCTCTGTCCCTTGTGGCTGGTTCTCTATTTTCTTATGAGGGCATTTAGATTCATAGTACCCCAGTCTTCCACAGTTAAAGCACTTAAATGGAAGTTTACCTTTGTATTTACCTATGCCTTTATCCAATCTTCTGATGAATTTGGCCTCTTCTTCATTTGAGCATGAACATGTATATTCTTTATCTTTCATACAATTATCTACCTTAAAGGTTTCCTCCCTCATATTTGACTTCCCCTGTGGAAGTATCATCTCATAAGCTGTCAAGTTTCGAAGCAATTGGTTCGTGGTCAAGGTTTCCCAATTTGTTGTTCCTTCTATGGCTGAAACCTTAGGGTTAAATCTGGAAGGTAAAGATCTCAATATATTTTTCACAATTACACATTCCTTAATGTGTTCTCCTAGAGCTTTCATTTTATTCACAATTTCTGCAACCTTTAAGAAGAAACTACCTATATCTTCATCTTCATTCATTTTTACATTTTCAAATTGAGCTCTATAGGTTTTCAGCTCGGCCATCTTCACCTTTTTATCCCCCTCATGGATACTTTCTAATGTATTCCATATTTCTTTGGTAGTCTTGTTGTGCATTACTTTGATAAAGGCTACCTCATACAGACCACTTAAGAGTGCATTCATAGCTTTCGCAATAGCTATAAAATCTTGTTTGGCTTCTTTCTTTGTGTCAGTATCCTTTGGGGCATATCCTAATTCCACAGCAGCCCAAAATTCTATTCCCAGATACAATATGTACATCCTCATTCTTATTTTCCAGAAGGAATAGTTTGTGCCAAGAAACAAAGAGGCTTTATTTGTTGAGCATCCTTCTAGACTAGCCATCTTGGGGACCTAGGATCTCCTTCCAGTTGTTAAACTGGTACAGAAGGAACTGGCTCTGATACCAATTGTTGAGCCCTTAGTTAAACTGAGAGGGGGCAGTGAATCAGTTTAATACATTCATGAACTTTTAAAACTTTCCTTTAAACGTATTTACACCTTCATATCATGATCAACTTATTATATAATGAAACAACAATCTTAATATGTGAGCAGCAAGTATTAATCAGATTAAATGCAGAACATAAACACATAATCATCATGCATATGGACAACAGATATAAGTGGAAACCCATAAGGGATAAAACCACATCTTATTATTGTTTTGATGCAAAGGCAAGCTCCAACTCCCTCTCACCACTGATTTTTTGTAGGCTCCAACCTACAGGAGGCTACTACCTCAAATTCTGCAAGCTACAACTTGCAAGGAAGCTCCAACTCCCATCTGTTTTCTGCAGGCTATAACCCACAGGAGGCTCCTACCTCAAGCAGCTCCAACTAGACATCTATCAAGCTACAACTTGAAATCGAAGCACCAACTCCCATCTATTTTCTATAGGCTACAACCCACAGGAGGCTCCTACCTCAACCAGCTACAACTGGACATCTATCAAGCTACAACTTGATATGGAAGCACTAACTTCCTCACTCTAGAATAAAATCATATACTAATTTACCTGGATATCAGCTATGTTTTTCTCCTTCTTCACTATTTTCCTTCTAGCCTTCATATCTGCTTTATATCATCTATGGATATTCACACCTTCTCTATCTTCTCTATCTTCTTATTCCACTCTCTAACCTCTCTATACATATGACAATAACATCATTTATAGAGATCACCTCATAGTTGTTTGCATTCCATACGGGAATATGAAATGAACAGGTATGACTCTTTGCCTTCCACCTTCTCATTTCCTCGCTCAACACATTCAGGATGTTACAACACTATGTACTCATTTCAGTATTAAATTAGATTTTTGCTTTTCCTATGGAGACTTTCCTTTACATCACAAACAATATAAAATAAATAATAGATTTACAGTTACAATCAATTATTTACTCAGCACTTTCATTTTCTTATCTTTGTTGAGCATTTGTCCTCTTATCCTTGTTGTCTTTTTGTCTTTTTTGTTTCTGCAATTATATTCCAAATTTGTTGCATAACTAGCCTTTTCTTTTGTTTCCCGAGTCTTTTTCTTCCACATTCAGCCTTTTCATTTGCCTTACTACCGCAACATTGTTCAGCACGAGCTCCTGATCCTTTGTTATGCATTCATGTCTTTCCTTAATGACCTGTGGGATATGGCCCACATAAAACTCCCTTTTAACACAGCAGAGTATTAAAATTTTGAGCTTTATCAACATACATATGTTTATCGATAAAACAGCGCATATGTATAACATACATATGTGTATCGATCAAACAACGCATACATATAACATACATACATTTAACGATAAAACAGCGCATATTATAACATACATACGTTTATCGATCAAACAACGCATATATATAACATACATACGTTTAATAATCAAACATCATGTATATACATGGAATAGGACTTATAGTGTCCCATAGTACCTTGAACCAATCACAATACATCACAAATACTTTCCCACAGGTTTCCTATTCTATTGATGGCGCTAAACCATAAACCATACAATCTGCGATATGCGCTCATGCGTGGTGCTGACACGTGGATTCCCTTCATTGCATCGCGTCACGTAACCCTTACCACATCGCAACCAAAACAACATACCTTATAATGTCTTTGAAGTTAAACCCTACTTCTTGCGGGATGCGATGTTGTGCAAAGTCGAAACGTGTCCCTCCATTTCTCATCGCAAAAACTTTAACTTAACTTGTGCTCGCCTTCCTACTATCCCTTAAGCGTTGCAATGTGCGTTATGTGGGTGAGGTCCACGACATCATGCCACGTCACCTTGCCATGTCACCGCCACGACACCTTGCCATGTCATCATATATTCCTGTGATCTATGGATTCGAGGCCATGTCATCTACCATGTCACCACCACATCACTTCCATGTCATCTTTACGTCACTGCCACATCATCTTTACGTCACTGCCACCTCATCGTTACGTCACTACATGTACTTCGCAGTTTGCAACTTATTACTGTTTAACTTAGTTTTTACCTCTATTTCATGCGATTTTTTATATTTCGTCGTGCCACCATGTGTCCCTTCTCCACTTCACATTGAAAATGCTTTAACTTACCATGGGACACCTTAAAGTTGAACTCTTAAATGTTGTGATTTGTGACATCACTCCTGAAGTGATACGATCTCCGTCATCCATCTCTCGCCTTTAGTTTTGCGATCTAATCTTGACCGTCTGTTCGCCTCTTTTGCAATTCTTCAAAGTATTCTCTGCCTTAGTATATTTTTCATTTGTTTACATTGTCCTGCCCTATAACTCCAATTTATCCACGTTGTTCCTCTTGTGCTTCTTCCTGAGCTTGTCTTTGTTACTAAATGCCTTCCCAAGTTATCACACTTGACATATACCCTTTTCATACTAATTAAATCCCTCTATATCTCTCGACTCTCACCTCTCTCTCTTGGCTTAATCATCTTTGTTTGATTGGCCTCTTCCTCTCGGCTCTCGCCTCTTCCTACTTCTACTATGTGTAAGATCTCTGGTCCTCGTTGTGTCTAGAAAATCTGATTACCTTTTGCTATGCACTGAATCAATTCGCTTCCTCTCTATTTTCTCTACTTCATTCCTTGCCTCTACTACATTTGTTGCCTCTTTTGTCTCTTCTTATTTGTTTCCTCTGTTGCCTTGCTACCTTTGGTGCCTTCTTAGCTGCATTCGCAGCCTCTGCTACATTCGTTGCCTCTCTACATTTGATGCCTCTGCTACATTCGTTGCCTCTCTACATTTGATGCATCTGCTTTTGCTGCTTCTCTATTGCCTTGCTACCTTTGGTGCCTTTGCTCATAGTCTAATGCTACTCCTTGCCTCTTTGTTGCTCCTATGCCTCTCTTTTATGCTCTCTTACTGCATTGTTGCCTGATCTTCTCCTTTCCCTTATTGTTGGTTATTCTTTTGATCCTTTGCCTTAATGATAGTTCAGGTGCTACTCCTTTGTACTACTTTGCCATCAATGACAATATTTCCAACAGATTCAGAGTTAGTAATAAAACAAGTTGATGGGTCATACCAAACTAAGGATGTAAGGATGAGGGCTTATAGAAATCTGATTATGGAATTGCTTGAAAATTTTCGATAATATGCATTCATTGTGAAAAATAGAGACCAAAATTTAGTGGTTGATTCTCTAGCTATTTCTACAAGTTTTTTTGTCATCCCTACACATTCTACTCAGAAGTATGAAGTTGAAATCTAGCATAGGATTGTAATTCCCGATAATATCATTCATTGGTGTAATATTCCTAATTAGCCCAAGCTAATAGGAATATACTATTTTTTTTTCATTTTCTTTTTGCAAGAATAAAATTGTAAAGGAGGATAAATTAAACTCCTAAAACAGCAAAATAAATCAATGCCCATGTGAACAAGGCTAAATCTAGGTTGCCTTAGCAAAACACCCTTATGTGTGAAATGGATTAAGTCATTTTACTGGGTCAACTGGACCAAATCAACGACGTTGTCTAGATACATTGAATCACCTAGATGCACAATGTAGTTTTAGTTTGAGGCTAATCAAGTGAATGCAGCTAAATCATTGAGATGGTTTAGGGTTTGGCAAGGATTCCATCTTATTTAAGGAGGAAGAGGAAAGCATGAGAGGGTTGTTGATGATATTATTTCTGAAGGATTTGTCTACTTAGAAAATTCTCATTCTCTAGTTGTTTAGTTGAGAATAGTGTTGTTTAGCACTAGGGTGTCCCTGATCAGGAATCCTACCTCTTCCTTGAGTGACCTCTTGGATGAGTCTTGCATTTCTTGACCACTATCGGGCATTTGTCCAAGCTCTTATTCCAACTATAATGTAGATCACGTTGAGGGTTTGGTTGTCTTTGTAAGTTGCAGCAAGAGGAGGCTAGATCTATTCAGATCTAGGCCATTCTAGTGCCTCTTTTCAGTGGGAAAGCACTCTATTCCCCTGGCAAGAGAGTATTGGATGAGGAGAGCTCATTTACAGATCGGGGCTTGAGGCCACATCATTTTCTAGAGCCTACAGCATATTCCATCTTCCAAAACTGCTTTATTTGCAAGGAGTAAGTTGCAGGGTCTATTGGCACTTCAAGGAGGAGAGATCTCTAGTGTTGGGAATCTGCCCTTCACTGTGGTGATCCATGGATTACAGATATAATCCATGTTCCATTCAGATCTGATCTGAATAATGATGTATTTATTTCAGAAATTCTAAATCATTCTGCATATCAGTTGCATTAGATCTCAGATCTACTCCATGTACTTCACTTTCTGCTGAAAACCCTAAGGGGCATGTAAAGAGGAGACTCTATAGTGTACAGATCTGATATAGATATATATTTTTGTACACAGATCTGCTCTAGATCTGAAGTGTAACTTAAAACTCTTTTCATCTAATAAAATAACACTTTCAAGCTTGTACAGTCATATCTTATGGTTGCAGCCTCTTATTTTGAGCAAATCTTCATGTAAAGTCTATTGCTTTCTGTTCTATAACGAAATGGCTTCAATATAACTCTGATTTACTGTTATAAACAATCATATTGAGCCTTCATATTGGCCTCTTGCATATATTTGGCTGAAATGCGTTATTTTCTGAGCATTTTTGTCACATAGTGTTGCAGTCCCTTCTTTGGGCAATTTTCCAGCTATACTAGGTGTGGGAGATCTGTTTAACCCACCTAGAAAGATTTTTTTTTCTGATATCCTCTTGGATTTGGGTCTTATATTATCATATCTAAGGGATCCAAGGGCTGATCTTGGTTTTTGTAGCATACATTCCTGAAAAATGCGCTTTTCAGGCATGCCTTGCTAGCTATCCCAATTTGGGGATATTACAATTGGAAAGTGTTTGCAGATGACTAGCAAGTCCGAGATTTCCTAGAGTTAAAGGAGGAGTTTGAAAACATACAAGTGGATCAGAAAAACATGTTTGCTGAAACCAAGGTCAATTCTATAGTCTTGCAGCTGAAAAACAAATGCATACCAAAGGGCATTATTCCACTTGAAAAACTTTTTGATCAGAATGATGTTTTTAAATCTCCTAGAATGCAGGCTGATGGTGAGGAGGTAAAAACTTGTAATCATGGTACAGCATCAGTGCCTAAAATGGTAAATCTTTCCAAGTTTCTTTCTATAGATATGAGGCAGAAATATGTTGAGATGATGAAGAAATACATTGATGTTTTTTCATGGATCTATGTTGATCTGAAAACGTATGATCCTAGTATTATACAACATATTATTCCTATCAAAGAGAATGAGAAACCTTTCAAACATAAATTGATAAGGATTAATCAATTTTCCATGCCTCTGATTGAGAAGGAGATTAAGAAATTTTTTGATGCAAAGATCATTGTTCCTATAATATTTTCAAAATGGTTTGCTAATCTGGTAGTGGTCAGAAGGAAGAGTCGCGAGATCAAAATTTGTATTGACTTAGAAATCTGAACAAGGCTTCCTTGAAGGACAACTACCCTCTTCCCAATATGGATCATATGCATAATATTGTTGGTTCCCAAAGGATGTCCATGTTGAATGGATTTTCAAGTTATAATCAGATATTAGTACCCCTAGAAGATCAGGAGAAGACTGCTTTTACCACTCTGTGGGGAACATTAATGTACGCCAAGATACATTTTCTTTTGATGAATGCAAGAGATTTTCAAAGAGAAATAGAAATTTATTTTGCTTAGGAGAAATACAAATCATTTGTGGTCTACTTGGATTACATAACTGTGATTCCAAGAAGGGATGAGGATCACTTGAAACATTTGGAGAAAATTCTGCAGAAATGCAGAAGATTTGGTATCTCTCTTAACCCCACTAAAAGTATTTTTTCTCTTACTTCTGGAAAACTGCTTGGGCATATCATATCAAAATATGGGATAAATATTGATCCTAATATACTTAATGGAATTCAGAAGATAGACCTGCCTAGAAACAAGAAATAAATCCAATCCTTTCTTTGGAAAGTAAATTTTGTGAGAAGGTTCATCCCGAACTTTGCTGAAATTGTCAAAGAGATTACCAAGATGTTAAAGAAGGGAGTTGATATTAAGTGGAATATTGAAGCCAAAAAATCATTTGAAGAGATAAATAAATCCCTTACTCAAGCCCCAGTGCTTATTAGTCCTAATTTCTCAAGAGAATTTATGGTTTTCACATTTGCCTCTAAAAACACCATTGCTGGAGTTTAAGCTTAGAAAGGACAGCAAGGCATTGAACCGCCTATTTCATTTTTTCATATAAATCTTGCCAATTCAGAGTTGAAGTATAATATTTTGGAAAAATAGGCATATTCTTTGATCAAACCTCTTAAAGACTTCAAAATTTATATTTTACTCTCATTTCATTGCATTTGTACCTAACACTGTGGTTAAACATATTTTGACACAATCTGATTGTGATGGCAAGAGAGAGAAATGGATAGCTACCTTGCTGGAGTATGACATAGAAATCAAGCCTACAAATTTTTTGAAAGGACAAGGGTTAGAAAAACGAATGGCACAATCCAACTTTGAATGTCTTGACATGAACTTTATTGCATAAATTTCAGAGTTGTCAGAAGAAGATGAAGAGTTGATACCTATTGAAGAGAATTTAATTTTATCTGAATGGTACAGAGATATAATCTTTGTCTTACATCATCACAAATCTCTTTCATAGTTAACCAAATCCAAATCAAGGTATGTAAAGTTGAAATCATTAATATAATTCATTGTAAATAAGAATTTTTATTGGAAAGATACCAGTGGAATCCTTTTGAATTGTTTGCTGGAAGAGGAAGCTGAGAAGGTCATTGAGGAGTTTCACAAGGGAGATTGTGGAGGACACCACTACTGGAAATATGCAGCAAAAAAAATACTTAAAGCAGGTTACTATTGGCCCACTATGTTCAAGGATCTTCAAGAAGATCATTGCCTGCCATGAATGTCAAATTTTTTATAGTAATAAAAAATTGATTCCTTTACCTTTTATGCCAATATATGTTGAGGCACCTTTCCAACAATGGGAGTTGGATTTTATTGGTGAAATACACCCAACATCTTCAGGGCAGCATCAATGGATTTTGACAGCCATAGATTATTTCACTAAATGGATCGAAGCAATCCCAACAAGGCAAGCCACTAATTTAGTCATCATTCAGTTCTTGGAGAACAACATTTTTTCCATGTTTGGTTGTCCTATGAAGATTATTACTGACAATGCACAAGATTTTATATCCAAAAAATTAAGTATCTTTTTTCATCAGTATCATATAACACTTGGACATTCAACAGTCTATTACCCCCAAGGTAATGGCCTTGTAGAAGCATCTAATAAAAGTATTGTGAGAATTATCAAAAAGGTGTTGAAAGAAAACAAGAAATCGTGGCATCTGAAATTGAAATATTCTCTTTGGGCTGATAGGGTCTGTACCATGTGATCCATTGGTACATCCCCTTATGAATTAATGTATGGAACTGAAGCTATTTTTCCCACTTCCTTGGGAGTTCCTGTAATGAAGTTGTTGCAAGGACTTGAAGAGGAGCCCAATGCCATTCAGAGAAGGATAAACCAGCTCATAGCTCTACAAGAAAAAAGATATGAGGTATACAACAACCATCAACAATCACAAAACAGAGTGAAGAAAACATTTGACAGAAAAGTTAAAGAGGATATTTTACAACCTCAAGATGTATTTTTGAAGTGGGAAGCTAGAATTGAAGAAAAGGGGAAGCATGGAAAGTTTGAAAACATTTGGAAGGGACCATTTGTGGTAGTTGCATATCATAGAAGCAATACTTATCTGCTTCATGAAATGGATGGAAAACTGTGTGTTGGAGGACCTGTCAATGGCAGGTTTCTAAAGCACTACTCCTCCTAAATTTTTATTGAATATCTACTCCATTGTATATATTTTGTTTTATGTTATGTTTTGCTAATAAAGACAGGCTAATCATCAAGCTAGAGCCTGAGGAGAAGGCAATAAGAGTTTGAAAAAGGCTTTGTGAATTTTAGAAGTTTTATTTTCAACAAAGATGGCACTGGAACTACATGTTCTTTGATGTACCATAGGGGCACACCATCCCCAGTGGAGCCGTTTTTATCACACCCAAAATTTTGCAAATATTTCTTAGATAGGGTCTTCCTATTTTTGGTGTTATGTCAATTTAGATCAAGAAATTGATAAAGGGGGGTGTAAATCATTTTTATCATAAGGCTAAAATCATCATAAACCATGTCTTGTCAGTCAATTGTCATCGTATATCATCCCAAGGATTATTTTTAACCTTACTATCAACCTGTCTATTTTTACCTATTTTCATAATGCACATAACTACGAAATGACAGTTTACACTACGGATACACCTAAAATTTCCGTTGTGAACCTGTCAGATTTTAAAATACTAGCACTGTAGAATCATGATTTTTTGCGAGACACAGATGTCTGAATTACATGGTGTCTTTGCATTGGTTTAGGTTGAAGTGGGGTTTTTTCCAGTTATTTATAGGAGTCATCATCATTTTAAATCATGATTGCTGCACTTTTATTCCTACTTTCCACCTCATTCTTCATATTTCCCACCGTTAGGTTTTTAACTTTGTTTTAATATCTTTCCACTCACTCCTGCCATGTCATTATCCCATTCATCTCTATCCCAAATCAGGTTCATCTTCGTCCCAAAGCAGCTCTTTTTCCATTTTCAAAGTAGCTCTCTGTCCATTTTTCAATTTTCAGGTGTCACAACAGTGAAGAAGCTGAGCAGTATAAAGAGTATGGAAACTAAGAAGAAGGTACACAAGGAAGGTTATTGTTTGAGGTTCAAACCAATGGACCTGAAACTATTGAACGAGGAGCTAAATTTCGCTAAAGCCTTCAGAAACACAGGTTGTATGAGATTCTGCCAAAAATTGCAAGGTTTTCATGTTCATATATCAAAAGAGTTTGCCACAAATTTCACTGGCACAACATCTAAAGTGGGAATGTTAAACTTTGTTGTCTCCCCTTGGAAAATAGCCCAAACTACAGAAATCCCAAGACAAGGTGAAGAGTGGTTTAAGTCCACTAAATTCAAGCTACAAAATTTTGATGAATTCATGAAGGATGAATATGTTGGAATTGACATAGCTATTGGGATTCCAAGAAAATATTTGAAAGAAGACTACTCTAAACTTCTAATTATCATTCAGAATTATTTCACTTGTGAAGGGAGCTTTCACATGGTGTACCAATATCACTTCAAACTTCTACTGCATTTCACTGGTAAGCAAGCCATTGATCTTCCTTTTTACCTGTTTAGAATTTTTAGCAAGATGGAAAATAAGGTGCAGGCTAGGCCACAAAACAATGATACATATGTGTTTCATCATGGGCTTATTAAGTTGTTAGTGCTAGAGGAATTAGGAAATATAAACATAGATTAGTCTTCTTCTTTTTTTCTTAATGGATATGAAGTTGATGTAGTGACTCCTAAGAAGACATCTAAACCTAAGGACACTCACTCAATTCAGAATGAGCAGCTTGTTAATGAAACAGAGGTAGAAAATCAAGAAACAAAGCCAATGAATGTTGAAGAAGATCCAATGGAGATTGATACAGAACATGCACAAGAGACACCAGTCCCACTGTCAGCACCTCGAAGAAAAAAACCAAAATTCAGTAGCAAGAATAAACAATAAATTATGACAAGAAGTAAAACAAATGGCAAAACAATTAAGAAACGTAATTTGGAAGCCATCCTTAAAGATATAGACATAGAAGAATCCCCAGTAGTCCAATTTGTTGATGTTGGAGGAAGCAAAAAGAAAAAGAAGGTTATCACTGTGAAAAATCTTGACTTCACTGGAGAAGATGCAGAGTTTTTCTTTCAGCCTAGAAAACCATTGACTAGATCACAGCTGGCCAAATATGTTATGTATCAAGTTTCTTATAAAGGAATGCAGCCTCTGATACAAGAAATAATTTATATATCTCCAGTAAAGGAAGTTATCATTGTGCAAAGAAAAGGGAAGTAGAAGATGGCTGAAAAATAAAAAATATAGCTCCTCATAGAACAACTAAGAGAAGCAAGGGAAGAAATAATTGAGTTAAAGCTAGAGGCAGAGAAACACAGGTCTGAAAATATTGAGTTTCATCAGATGATGGATAAATGGGATAGTGAAATTTCAATTTTTAAAGGATCCATGAGTGATGCTAAAGACTATTGAAAAGAGCCCAGCCCCTAAGGCTTTTAGCTAAACATACCAAAAAGAGGAATATGCACTTGCAAGCTGAAAGAAGATCATTGAAAAATCAAGTAAAGGACCTTCAAGAGAAGATGGAAATGATATAGGATGAATTTAAAAAGAGGGGCCTGAAAATTACAGTCATTAATGAACCTAAATACACTCAAGCTTCAAATGATAGAGAAGGTTAGAACTACTAAGGTTTGAGGAGTAGGGTAAGTTTTTGTAAATTTTGAAGATGTCACCTAGTTGTTTCTACTCATCAAAACATGAAATTTTTGAAGAAAAGTCTTGTTAGAAAATTATATATTACAGAGCAATGCGACACATAAAATATGCGAAAAACAAAAGAACACAAAACACATAAAACCAGAGAGACACAGATATACGTGGTTCACCTAGTTTTCACTACATCCACCCCGAACAGCCAGTCCTTCCTTTCTATTATCCAGTAAAATGAAGAGACACAACCTACAGCAGATCCGCTGTAATATCCTCTGTTCTCTCTCACAATCTCCCTTTATATTTCTCACTCTGAGAATACACACACAATACACATCCACAATACAATACCCTCATACAAAGTGAGGGGTTGCCTTCTAGGGAAAAAAAACATAAACTAAACATAACTTCTATCGTCATATCATTTGCCTAATGAACAACCCAAATTGATTAGAAATTACTATACTTTTACAAGGCAATTTTACATCTGTTTTTAAAGTTTGAGGGCGCTGCCCCCAAAACCCCCTGCCAGGGGGAGGCTCCATAAAGTCACAGTCGCCCCCTGGATCCCCCAGGCAGCATTTAATTACGGGCGACGTTTCCACCCCATTAACGTACAAGGTTCCAGCGCTGTGATACAAAATAAACAAGATAATCAGGCTCCACACCCAACAATATCCCACTTGGAGACTGATTGTAGCAACTTCATCGCTGCTTCATTTGTTGGAAAATGACTCCTCGTTGGACCTGGTTGTTTCTCATCTTCATCGTCATCCTTGAAGACCAATTGAAACTAAGCATAATCTCAGTTTCCCCCTGGTTACAACTTTTTTTAGCATATCTGCAAGATTCTGGCTAGTGTGTATCCTTTCTAGCTTCAACTATCCATCTTCCAATACTAATCGTATGAAATGGTACTTGAGTTGTATGTGTTTAGTCCTTGAATGAAATTTTGAGTTCTTTCCAAGATGAATGGCACTTTGGCTATCACTGTATAACGTGCCCATATCATGCTTCTTGCCCAATTCATCCATAGACCTTTGTAACCAAATCATTTTTTTACTAGCCTCTGTAGCAGCAACATACTCTGCTTCTGTTGTTGAAAGTGCAACAACACTTTGAATTTTTGAAACCCAACTGACAATTGTTCCACCTACAGTAAATACATATCCTGTAGTGCTCCTCCTGTTATCTCTGTCACCTTCCATATCTGCATCAACATATCCCTGTAGAGAAATGTTTGAACCACCAAAGCATAATGTTTGATTTGTGGTACCTCTCAAATATCTGAGTATCCATTTCACTGCCATCTAATGTTATTTTCCTGGATTGTTCATGTACCTGCTTACAACTCCCACTGCATGTGCAATATCAGGCCTTGTTCAAACCATTGGATACATTAAGCTTCCATCTGCTGATGCATATGGAACTTTAGACATATAGTCCATTTCTTCTTGGGTCTTGGGGCACATCTCCTTAATAATTTTGAAATGTCTAGCAAAATGTGTACTAATTGGTTTTTCATTCTGCATATTAAATATTTTCAACACCTTTTGTATGTACTCATTTTGAGATAGTGTTAATTTGCGATTTTTCTTGTCTCTAGTTATTCTCATACCAAGGATTTGTTTTGCAGCTCCTGAATCCTTGATTGCAAATGAATTTTCCATTTTTCTTTTCAATACATTTATTTCCTGCATGTTAGACCCTGCAACAAGCATGTCATCTACATACAATAACAATATAATATAGCTGCCATCATTTTGCTTTTTCAGATAAACACATTGATTAGAGTGACATCTAGTATAACCTTGTTCAGACATAAACCTATCAAATTTTAGATACCACTGCCTTGGAGCCTGTTTTAAGCCATACAAGATCTTCTTTAACCTGCACACTAATTTTTCTTTCCCTTTGACCTCAGATCCTTCTGGTTGCTCCATATATATCTCTTCCCCCAAATCTCCA
Source organism: Pinus albicaulis (assembly GCA_034641835.2). Lineage (NCBI taxonomy): Eukaryota > Viridiplantae > Streptophyta > Pinopsida > Pinales > Pinaceae > Pinus > Pinus albicaulis. The sequence continues at coordinate 574,592,041 of CM076582.1, read as the reverse complement.
TGGAGAAATGTTGTCTTTACATCTAACTATTCAAGATGTAAATCTTCTGCTGCTACAAGACTTAAAATAGTTCTAATTGAAGTCATCTTAACAACAAGAGAAAATTTTTCATCAAAATAAATACCTTTCTTTTGTGCAAACCCCTTCACCACAATTCTAGCTTTGTACCTTTGTTTTCCTCCATCTTCTTCCTTTAGCCTGTAAACCCATTTATTCTGCAATGTAGTTTTACCTACAGGAAACCTAATTAAGTACCAAGTCTAGTTATGCATTAAGGATTCTGTCTCTTCTTTCATGGCTAGCTCCCACTTCTTCCTAGTTTCAACCTACATTGCTTCTTTATAACATTCAGGTTCACTAGAATCAGTTAACAATAGATAATATAATGAAGGAGAGTATCGTTCAGGGGGTCTATTTATCCTGGTAGATCTTCTAACACCACTTTCAAGTGTTTGAGGTGCATGTTGCTGTTGTAGTGGTTGCTATTGTTGTGGCTGTTGATTATTATTATTTTTAGGCACCTTTAATTTTTTTGCGATCTCGTCAAGAACTGTGTATTCTTTTTTTTTCTTTTTCTTGTTTCTTTTCCTGCAACTGATTCTTATACAAGACCTTTTCATTGAATATTACACTGAATATTACATCTCTGCTCCTAATGATTTTTTGATTTTCATAATCATATAAACAATAACCAAAATCATTAACACCATATCCAATAAAGGTACATTTCTTTGAGTCTGCCTCAAGCTTTGTTCTGTTTTATTTATTAATATGGACAAAGGCCTCACAACCAAAAGGCTTTAAAAAAGAGTAATTTACTTTTTTGCCTGTCCATGCTTCCTCTGGAATACCATCATCCAAGGAACTTGAAGGCCCTCTGTTTATGAGATAAATAGCAGTATCTATAGCATCTGACCAAAATTGTAAAGGCAATCCTGCATGCAATCTCATGCTCCTTGCACACTCCATGATTTTTCTATTCATCCTTTCTGACACACCATTTTCTTGTGGTGTTCTTGGAACTGTCTTCTCTCTGCAAATTACATGCTCTGAACAGTACCTATCAAACTCTGTGCTGCAATATTCACCTCCATTGTCTAATCTGAGACACTTCAACTTCTTTCCTGTCTCAATCTCAACCAAAGCTTTCCATTTCTTGAAAGTATCAAATATATCAGATTTTTTTTTAATACAATAAATCCAAGTTTTTCTAGTTGCATCATCAATAAAAGTAATATAATAACGATAGCCACCGAGAGATGATACCTGAGTAGGTCCCCATACATCTGTATGCACAAGCTCTAATATTTCGCTCTTATTTTCTTTCCCAACTCTAAGAAATCTGACTCTCTTCTGTTTTCCATAAATACAATTCTCACATAAATCCAAATCAACATTCTTCAAAGCCGGCAACAAATTTCTTGAGTGAAGAATATTCATCCCCTTCTCACTCATGTGTCCGAGCCTATGATGCCATAATGTTGCATATGCTCCTTTGGAAGTTAAAGCATTAACATAGTTAGAAATACCATTGCATAAATACAATGTACCAACCTTTTCGCCTTTTTCTATTAAAGGGGTCCTTTGGTGACCTTCCAAGTTTTATCTGTGAAAGTTGTCACACAACCTTCATCACCTAACTGCCCTATTGAAATCAGATTTTTCTTCAGATCTAGAACATGCCTTACCTCCTTTAATAGCCATTGGTTTCCATTCTCTTGTTTTACAAGAACTTTACTCATTCCAATAATTTTACAGGGTTTGTCATCACCCAAATAAACTTGTCCAAAATATCCTTGAACGTAGTCATAAAAATATTTCTTATCAGGTGTGGCATGGAATGAGGCCCCTGAATCTACCACCCAGGAATCAGTAACATTTTTTAAAGAAATAACCAAAGCATATTGTAACACATCACCTGTCACATTTTCTTCATGATTTTTTTCTTGTTGTGCATCTCCTTCTTTTCCCTTCCAAGATCTACAGTCTTTCTTCAGGTGTCCTTTCTTTCCGCATTTCCAGCACACTATCCCCGATATGGACTTAGATCTACCTTTCCTTGATTTACTACGATATCCTGAGCTCTTTCCTCTTTCCATTTTTCTTCCCCTAGACTCTGCACTCAAAGTATTACCCATGTTTCACCAGATCTTTTCCATCGCATTTCCTCGCTAAGAATAGCACCAACAACATCATCAAACTTTAAAGTACCAGATCCGGAGACAGAGTTACTAATGGCCATAACTAAACCATTCCAGCTTTCTGTCAATGAGCACAGAAATAAAAGAGCCCTAACTTCGTCATCAAATTTTACCCCTACAGAACTTAACTGACTGGTAACTATAAAAAAATCATTTAAATGGTCTGCAACAGATCCACCTTCTGACATCTTCATATTAAATAAAAGTTTCGTAAGAAATATCTTGTTTGAGGCCAAGGGTTTTTCATATAGTTTCTCCAATGCCTTAATCAAACCCTATGTTTTTGTTTCCTTCGAAATATTGAAGGTTACCGATGCCGCGAGGCACAACTGTACTGTTCTGAGTGCCTTTTTATCGAGAATCTCCCATTCTGTGTATGTCATAGCCATTGGCCTCTTTGTTTTTTCGCTCAATAGTAGGTACAGATCTTTCTGATATAGATAATATTCCATCTGCATCTTCCATAGCAGGAAGTTTTGGCCGTTAAATTTATCGACCCTAAACTTACCATCTTCTTCCATTGCTCTGACTCGAACTAGGAACCCTTCTTTCCTGCGAGTTTATCAGCCAAATAGACCTTCGGCTCTGATACCAGTTGTTAGAAAATTATTTATTATAGAGAAATACGACACATAAAATATGCAAAAAACAAAAGCACATAAAACCAGAGAGACACAAATATACGTGGTTCACCCAATTTGGGCTACGTCTACCCCAAATAGCTAGTCCTTCCTTTATATTATCCAGCAAAATAAAGAGACACAACCTACAGCAGATCCATTGTAATATCCTTTGTTCTCTCTCACAGTCTCCCTATATGTTTCTCACTCTGAGAATACACATACAATACACATTTGCAATACAATACCCTCATACAAAGCGAGGGGTTTCCTTCTAGGGAAAAAAACCCTAAACTAAACATAACTTCTATCGTCAAATCATATGCCTAATGAATGGCCCAGATTGACTAGAAATTACTATACTTTTACAAGGTAATTTTACATTTGTTTTTAGCTTCGGGGGCGCTGCCCCCAAAACCCCCGCTAGGGGGGGCTCCATAAAGTCGCAGTCGCCCCCCCTTGGACCCCCTAGATAGCGTTTAATTATGGGCAGCGTTGCGGCCCCATTAAGGTACAAGGGTCCAATGCTGTGATACAAAATAAACAAGATAATCAGGCTCCACACCCAACAAGTCTCTTTCCTGCGTTTCTAACAGATTAGGTGCTTTCATAGCGCCTGTCAGGCTTGAAGCCCAGAAATCGCTACAAAATTTCTGAAGATGAATTTTTGATAAAAAAAAAGTTGTTTAGACTGAAAATTAAACTTTGGGAAAACTTTGTATTAGCTCTTTTAACCTATCAAATAAATCCATGTCACTAGAGAGATCTAATACGTGGAAGAAGTGGGTGAATTAAATTTGCTACCAAAAGTTGCTACGAAATTGCCTTGTTTTCCCATGTTTTGGCAGCAAGTTAAATTTTGAAGAAATTTCAGTTTGAAATGATGCATTAAAGGTTAGCTGATCATATGGAGAGGTAAAAGATGGTCAGGAGAATATTTTCATACAAGTTTGGTCCACGAATTTGTCCAAATCGTCTTCATATTATCAATTCATCATGGAGATATCTTATCATGTGTGATGGCAGCAGCTCCTTAAAATTAGGAAGATCTGTTTCATGAAGATAGTGAGGACATTTATGTTTTGGTTATGGTCAGTGTTATTAAAGCACATGATCCCTTTCGATGTAACTAGGTTTTATTTCAGATAAAAATGTAATAAATGGGTAGTTGAGTTCTGTTAGAACTCTAACTCCTAAAGTTAGTAGGTGTCAGTTTTTAATTTCAAATATCTTGTTTATGGTTAGACTAGCTGGCAGCAAAGAACTTAATTATCTAGCCTTGTTGGCAGATTCGATGTAAAGGTTTGATGCCTATTAATAGGCAGTATTCCGATGAATGAAGGGTTGTAGAATATTGTATCACACTGTTACTTTGTAAAATTTTCCATATTCAGTAATATAAAGTGGAAATTTTTCCTTATTCACCTGTGCTTCGAATGATGTTTCAATGAGTTATGTCTTATATGTTTCATGTTTTATATTTGCAGTATGTTTATGTCTAATTACTCAGAATTCATGGAAACCATGCTCTGACTTCCTTTAGATATAGAACTGCTGCTATTTCATGTGTATGTGTGTTATCTTTTCATTGAAATGATCACTTGCCTCAGTTTCCGCAATAAGGTTTATCTTCATTGATTTTTATGATGTTGACTGGATTAGCCCAATGGTAGCAAGTCCTCTATATTTTCAACCTGCAATTAATCACAATCAAGTCACAGTCAGAGAGTTATCCATCTAATAGAGTTTTCATTTTAAAATCACAAGTTACTTTGAAAGAGCCCTATCAGACTGAAGAGGCTAATATTCAGTTAAAATTTGATTGAAATAGTTACTCTAAGTTTTCTGGTGGAGCAGTCCATCAGTACCAATTTAGAGATAACAATAAGCATGGTTTATGATGGACTTTGGATATGGCTCTCATCATGTTTTGCTTAGTATATGAAATATTAATGAATGTATGACCTAATAGATGATAATGCAACTATTGTGAGAGGGAATCATACCTTCTTGATGAATCTCAGATAAGTATAAGGCCCCTATGATCAGTGTGTTTTTATGACCGATACATTACATGTTCATGATGTGTTTGAAAAAAATCATGTCATGGCTAGGATGGGTCAGGTTGATTCCTCGTTCAAGTCTTTCATTAGAGGCCTTGTTTCCTTTTTATTTATCACATTTGAGTGTTTCATTAATTTTTGGGTAGAGGTCTAGGTCTTAGCCTTGAAAATTGTCTTAAATCCCGCGATTTATAGCACAAAATTAGATGGAAAATATAGCGGTCGTTGGGAAGCAAGCCTCTAGGAGTGACCAGAGAGTTTTAGTCACATGGAGGCCTTGTCATGGGAGCAACTGCAGGTTTATTTCAGTGAAAGGCTAATTTAACTCGAATGTTGGGCACCTAGAGTGGTTGGTTAGCTCTTAAAGGTCTTGTAGAACCTAAGGTAGGTATGTAAAGTATTGGTTCGCTAGTTACACTTCCTTGTTACACTTCCTTGAGGTGATCTAGGAGTTTGAATCATATCATAGTAACTCTTCATCACATATTTACCCCGGTGGGCCGATAAGCTTGGGTAAGTGTGAGAGGAGGTGTTACATATTGGAATTAGAGCATGGTTCACCCCTTGGACTGGATGGGCGGAATGTGTTTTCATGCATGCATGTAGGTTGTATATGTACTTGATGTGTATTCATGGTGATGGTCATTTTTTTAGTTGTTTTGTCATGTAGAATTCAATAATGTTGTTGTTGGAATGTGTTTTTCATGAATGCATGTTAGCGATATATGTGTTATTTATACATGTTAGTGTCTATATGTTGTTATGCATGCATTGTGTCTAGTCGGTTTTATAGTGGGTGGCACCATGCATGGAAACTGGGATGGTGATTGAGATGATTTTGATATACTGTTATGATTATGATTATACATGTATTGTGTTAATCTAGTTGATCTTGCAGAAGAGATATCCTCCCCTGAAATATACTGAGGTATGTTGATTATATTTATATTTTGGGTTAGTTGACATGGTATGCTTGAAGGAAGAAGATCAAATATTACTAGCAATATGGTGGATTATAGTTCACAAGACTCTCCCTCTATTTAAGATAAGCAACATGGTGATGGGTACTCTCATGACATAGCAGACACATTGAGAAGTTTGAAGGAAAAAATAAGAAGTTGCAAAGCAGATAATGACATAATAATATAAGCATAGGAGAAACAACTAGAGGTTAATGCAGTTATCCTTCAGATATTTTCAGACTTGCAGAGATAAGGACCGCTTAGGATCATTCATGGATAGGATTACATGACTAATGTGGCTTATGGCAGTAGGTCTCATGGTGGGAACAAGTCGGATAAAGATGAGATGATCATAGATGGCAGGTTATTGGATATGCCGGATAGGAGAGGTGATGGACACAAGTTCTATTCTAGCTCGGGTTCTGATAAGTACCTTGGTCATCATCATTATCATCCTTATAGGAGGAATGACAGGGGATATTTTCTAGATGAGTTCAAGAAAGCCAAGACACCTACCTTTTATGTAGATTTGATGAATCCAGAAGATGCAGAGGCATGGTTACTCAAGATGAACAAGTTCTTTGAGTTGAATTATTACACAAAGAATATGAAGGCCGAAATAGCTATCTTCAGCCTCAAATGGAAAGAATACATCTAGTGGGAAGATGTGAAGTGCATTAGAGACATCATGACAAAGGAGTTGATTTGGCATGAATTCAAGAGAATTTTCAGGAAGAAATATTTTTCAAAGAGGTACTATGACATTAAAGCCAGGAAATTATATGAGTTAAATATGGAATCGATGATGAATGAGGAGTATACAACTAAGTTCCTAGATTTTTTGAGGAATGTATCATATCTTAATGATGAGAAAGCCAAATTTCAGAGATTTTTCAGTGGATTACTATTAGCATTTAAATATTGAATTGAGTATGATGAGCCTCGATCACTTGAAGAAGTCATTGGGAAGTTGAAGTATTGTTATGAGAAATCAAATCGTAAGAAAAAATCTCAACAAGGTTGGAAAGGGAAAGACAAGACTAAATGTAAATAGTGGTCGAAGAGAATAAGACCCCAGGATGCAAGAGAGAAACAGAATGTTGCATCTTACAAGAAGTTTAATGGACCTCAACCTGGAGAACAGCAGAACAAAGGTGACGGTAGGAGATAGTTGCAATGTTGGACATGTGGTAAGGAACATTTCAAGAAGGATTGTCCAAAAAATTAGGGTGGTAGGCCTCATATCTATAGTTCTCAGGAAGCACAAATAGTTGGGGATGTTGGGAAGATCATTCCTCGAATCTATGCAGCATTGGATAATAGGCAGGTAGATCACCAGGAATCTATTCTAGAGATGGACGGTAAGCTTTGTGATCAAGTTGTTTCTCTTTTGATTGACCTTGGATATAATTATAGTTATGTTAATCCTGGCCTGGTGGATAAGTGTGGTTTGAATAAAGAAGTACATGTAGAATATTGGTTAGTGCAGTTGGCTACAGGTACAAATAAAATAGTTTATCATTGGGTAAGAGCTTGTGCATTTGAGTTGAATGGTATGCCTACATTAGCATATCTAAATGTACTTTCGTTGGGATCATATAGTATGATTTTGGGTATGGATTTGTTATACCTTCATAGGACCAAAGGAGATTGTTATGAAAAGGCTATTGAGTGTTTGGATGACAATGGAGAGCAAAGAATCTTGCAAGGTAAGAATAATTATACAATGGTTAGAATGGTGATATATATGAAAGTGAATCACATTCGCAAGAAAGGGTGTGTTTTATTCATAGTGAATATTTCTAGTGATAAAGGTAGGGGTGTTGAGGATGTGAAGGTATTGAGAAGGTACCCAGTTTTACAGCAATTTTAGGACGTATTTCTCGCAGATATTTCAGAGTTTCCACCTCACAGGGAAGTGGAATTCTATATTGATTTGGTACCAAGGGAAGAAATAGCGTCAAAGGAACCATATAGGATGAGCACACCAGAGTTAGTGGAATTGAAATTGCAGTTGAAAGAAATTCTTGACAAGGGATACATGAGGCCAATTATGTCGCCTTGGGATTCACTAGTTTTTTTCTTAAAGAAGAAGGATGGTACTCTCAATTTGTGTATCGAATACAGGTAGTTGAACAAGGTGACCATCAAGAACATGTATCCGTTGTTGAGGGTTGAAGACTTGTTTGACCAATTGAAGGGAACAACAGTGTTCTCGAAGATTGATTTGATATTAGGATACCATCAGGTATGCATTAAATAAGAGGACATATACAAGACTGCTTTCTGAACCGGGTATGGGCATTATGAGTTTGTTGTAGTTAATTTTGGTTTGACTAATGCTCCAGCTACTTTCATGTGCTTGATGAATAGTGTTTTGCGTCCTTATTTGGAAAATTTTGTGATTCTATTCATTGATGACATATTGATATATTCTAGGAATGAGGAAGATCATGCATAGAATTTAGTCACAGTGTTGAGATTGTTGAGAGAGCATCACTTGTATGCCAAACTCAGAAAATGTAGTTTCTTTCAGACTGTGGCGCATTATTAGGGACATATTGTGTTGGCTCGAGGGGTCCTGACCTAGGTTTGGAGGTTAAGGTTTGCCAACAAACCCCTATACTACTGGCCCTTTCGGCGGTGACCTACGTGCGCAGGCCAAAGTCTCACCCGAAGTAGTATGGGAGGGTGATGGAACCAGGTTTCTGCACCCTGGGAGAGAGCAGGTAAGTCAAGTTGGTCTGCAACTATCAAATCTATACATCAAGAGGTCGTTCACGGGAGTTTCAATAAATAACCAGAATACAATTTATCAGATCTAAACAACAGGCTCACATCCACGTGAGTACTATTAGCTATAATCACAGAACAATATATTTGCAGCAGATTAACAGATCACAGATACATTTACCATAACACAAATAGTTCGCATCTTAATAATAGATACATCATCATATAACTCAAGCCTGTATCAACCATAACAGGACAGATCTAGATAACTTCAGATATCCACAATACTTTCGCACATCTATATCATTACCCCAAAAATCCTCTTACATTCCCCAAATTACCACCTACGCACACAGTCAGCAGGGTCTACACACAGCAGGACAGAGGATCTCTACACACACAGCCAGCAGGAGTCCTAACCCAAAAAACCCTACCACAGATCTAACAGTTCTACTTCGCATCAATCTCTATTCATTCATGCCTATGACTCAAAAAAGGTTCATCTATTTATAGCGATTTAGCTTACGCATCCAATGGTCCGCAAACCATAGTTTGCGGACTCTTGGTCTACCCTTGACCCATTTACAATGCATTAGGGGCTTTAACCCGCCCCAAAACTCATGCGTTAGACTAAAAAATACAAAATTATACAAAAATGGTCAAAATTCATAGCCTTTGGAAGACCCTGCTCCAGCAGTCCCCCAACACAATCTTGTGACTCGTCTCGAGTCACTGTGCCGGTGGGGCTTCAACCTGCGCTTGCAATACTCTGATCGCCTCAGCCAACGGAGGTAGGATGCCTTCACTTTGGACAGCTACATTCTATGCAATGTCAACCAACTTCTCGGATAGCAGTCCTTCAGTCGCGGCAATGACACTTTCCAAAGTTTGGTTTAGCTCCTTGATAGCAACATCCGCATCTTGTGAAAGTTTGAGAGCTTCATCAGCCCACAACTTCAGTCGGTCACCAAGGATATTCTTCTTTTTTTGAAGTTCATCAATATCTGCTTGGTGTTCTTGGCTAGTGTGCAGTCGTTGCAAGTGCTGAGCAGGTACCAGAGTGGGAAAGGTGGCTTTGATTGTCTCGAACTCTTCTTTTTTTCGCAAGTCCTGGTTTATCCCTCGCAAGATTGGATCACGTTGGACCTTAGTCCATAGTTGCATAGTGGTCTCCAGTAGCTAGGCTCCCTACACAATATCCCCCATGATGACATTCGTAGCTGTGGTGACCAGCGCAGTTCGCTGGGCCCGAACCTCTGGAGGTGTTTCAGGTTGTAACTTAGCCTGCAGATCTGTGATCTGCTGCTCCATGCGTGTCTTGACAACCTGAACGTCATCCTGGGAGGCCTTGAGTGTTGCGACCAGTCTTTCTACTTTTTCTTGAGGGGTGGTTGATGTCGGGATCTCTGCGAAAACATATGCGCAAAGTCAGTGAATCGTGTCTTCGAGTTCTGTGTGCTTTGCGGTGGCGAGGCACACCTCAGCTTCTTTTCAAGGATGGATTGTTCAACTACGCCGAGTTGTTGGTGCACTTGTTGGTCTCGATGGTTGATTTCCTTAAATACAATAGTGTGGAGACCCTGCAAGGCCTCATGGGGGCACCGAGCTAAGTTCAGCTGGACTGTTGTACTGGCTTGGATTTGAAGTCCCAGGTCGGGTGGACTAAGCACCAGAGCTGCGCTAGGGAGAGAACAAAGGAGTTGTCATCTGTAACTAGTGTTGTGCTACTGATAATGGAGGGTGGGCATACCAAGGTCGCACTAATCTACAATGTGTCTATCTTTAATTGTAGAGCTCACAGCTCAGCCTGAATTGTGTCCACCACAACCCACTGTTGTTCTTCTATGGCATCGATCTATCCTCCACAACCATAGTGACTGCATCAGCGATTTTTTCCAAGTCTCTGTCAGTCAATGATACTGTTTCGTCCCGTTCCGCTCGCTGAGATTGCTACTTTTTTTGGGGTATTCCAACCCACTCGCTTGTGCGCTTCGTGTCGCGGGAGGAGGCAGGTCTGCCTGTATCCAGACCTTATGTACCAAAACTGTTCTATGAGTCCATCTAGGTCTCCGCCTCGACGTCCTTCTGTTGCTGCACATCCTTTTGGGTGGCTGCACAGGTTTCTTGTCTAGTACTCTTGGGCGTACCTCTAATATCTGGGATAATGATAGGGAGTTTGACTTGGGATGTGCTGGTGCTTCCAATGCCCCTCGTGCCAGTTTTGAAGCCAATTTTCCAGTTACGGGGCCAGAGCGCAATGACATTGTCGATTTCTTCGTCCATAACCATGTAAGGAAGTGAATTCCAGGATTTCTCTTTGTGCACTCTGATCTGAACATTGTGCAGAGTGACCTAAAATGTGTCAATGCCCTTGTCTATGTCGTACATAGCAGGGGACAACCGTGGTCGGGAGTTAATAGCTGCGACCATGCTACTCTAAAAGAGGACCCAAAACACCTGGTTGTCCTTGAGTCGTTGCAGATCCGTGGAATCCCATAAGTGTGTATAGCAATCCCCTTCGAACATGTCTGGGGTAATCTCAGAAAGGACGGACTCTGTAGGAGCTTCCCATGCAACCAATGCTATAAGAAACAGCAACCAAGAGTAACAAAAGGCGCGGCCCTGGTCTTGAGACTTGCGAACGTTGGTTAGAAACTCATCGCACAAATATTGTGCCCAGTTAAAACATACCCCTTTCGCACATTGGTCGGCTAACCAAATGACGTAGGCTGGAACGGAGGTGACCTGACACTTCCTCATAATTTTACATGCTAACAGCATGGTGCCCAACTACGTACCATGGTCACTAATGGTATTGATGATAAATCCCTACATATTACGGTCCACACGATACTTTCGGCGTGCGAACTCAGCAGTCTCCCCCTCATATTTCTTACCCACATGCTCCAGGGGGTTCGAGCCGCTCATGGGGAGACTAGTAATCCGATGCATGAGCGCAGCGTCAATGGGGATCCTATCCTAGATCCATAGGCATCCATCATGAATTAGCGTGAGAAATTTTCATGCGAGCTGGTTCGTTACATTACAGTGTCCAAAGTGGGGCATCCTAATCAGATTTAGGAGCCCGGACCCCGCCAATCCACATACCCAGCGTTGGGGGAAAAATTTTACCCCATCGGTGCCATGAACTGTATCAAGGTATAAATCCAGTGCGAGCTCAGGGAAGGCCTCAAAGTTGGCCAAATCATGATCGTCGAACTTAACTTCATGAAGGTAACCAAAAGGTTCACCTATCATGGGGACCTCCCCTGAGGTCAGCAGCATCTGTAGGTAAGTGATCAAGCCATCGAGGTTCTTTGGCGTGCACGTCGATGCCCTGCATGGTCGCATGAAGGGGAGCAGCCAGTTGATCGTCTCAGCGGGTTGGGCCTCCTCCTGAGCAGCCCCCGGGGATTTCACGTTTCGTGGGGAGGTACAGGGCTTTCATGTATCCCATTTCATAGGCTTCGGGGGCTTGCATGAGCCCTGAGCTTTTTCTTTTCCTTTCCTGGTGGTAGGGCTGGGTGTGGAGAGGATTTCTTTGACTTCGGATTCGACCTCCACCACTTCCTCAGTGTCTTGGTCTACTGAGGTTACTAGCTCTGAGAGTTTGGCAGGGTTCATGGCCATCATTCTGGCGTGAAATATGAACTCAGGATTGCTACTGTCAGAGGGGGCAAGCTTCTCAGACATGAACGAGATGCTAGCGGCACAGAATTTCTTACAGCACAACTGTGTCTAAGACAACCAGGCTAAGTACAAGCTATTTGAGCAATACGGAACCTATGTCTAATCTATCTCACCTATTTTATAGCCTTGGGTACCGCCCAACGGTAGGGTAGACTTCACGCAGGACTTACCATCAAGTAAATGGTAAAAAATATCCCAAAACCGCCGCATTAAATACCGGCCGCCTGCTCCATCCAACGGTAATTTTTTGTTTTTACCCAATTTGACTATTTCAACGCCTATTTTTCACACCCAAGGTGCGCTTAGCGTACCCCTGCAATCCCAACGTACCCCTGCGCTCTGAGAAATCCTCCCACATTCCCGGCACACTGGATTCACTCTGTTGGGATTCCTTCCAACTGAAATTCTTTGTTGCCATAGCCCAGCCTTCAAGACCTCTTGCGCCACTGTCTTACCTATGTAGTGACCCCCTGTTATATCTTCGTATTTTACATACTTTAGGCCATCGTTGCACAGTACTTCATGAGGTGCGATGCTGATAAAGTCCACCGCTCGACGCACCAACTCCTTCTTTTTTCATACTAAATATTTAGCAGGTACTATGCCTGTGGTCAGGAACAGAGAGATCTCGGTAAAATTCACATCCACAACCCTACTGGTGAATAGTTGTGTATTAGGCAATCCTTCCTCGCTCGTCTCAATTCAGGACAAGTGATCCTGCTCCATACTCAACTTTCTTGGCTTGACGATGATTTCAACATCATATTCCTGAAGCAATAACAACCTGCAGACTTCCCCCCCAGCACAGTCATATTCCTCAGGCGTTCTAAAACCCAATGATCTGTAATCATCTTATAGTGGCATCCTAACAAAGGGTTTTGATACTTCTGTAGCTCGTAGGTCAGGGCCAACTGTTCCCTCTCCATGGTGGCATAATTGTGTTTCGCACCTGAGATTGTCCGACTAGTACATGTGTGTTAATATGAATCTTAATTCCAAGTGTACGAAAAAAGACCACTTTAGCTGCGCATAAAAAACAGCCTTAATAGTAGAAATGATTGCCAATATCCTCAGAACTGCAATTAGGTGATCAAGATAAATGCTGAAAGAATCTAGACCTATGCATTATAAGACATTAAACAGTAGAAAAAACAAGATTTACTCCATGCATCCAATAGACAAGACAAGAATATATCGAATGAATTTTGTATTAATGGAACCTGGGAGGAAAACACAAAAGGGTTTTCCTTGTTCTCCTCAATGGGATGGGTTCTTGTAAGTCCTCAGCACTTCAAATCTAGAATTCCTCTCTCTTGATGGTGTAGAAAACCCAGACAAAAATAGTAGCAAAATATGACTATGATGGTGGATCAATAGTCAGACCAAAAGTATAGATCCGTGAACATTCTTAGGCAAAAAAAGGTGACAAATGAATGGGAAACCTCTATTTATAACAAAATATTGAGTTAGTCTAGATATTGGTACATAATTAAAATATTATTAACCAAATCAAGATCCAACTTTTATAGAATATTTTATTATATTTGTTGGAGGGAAAATGAATTTGACTTGGGTTAAATCCCATTATTTGTAAATAATAAATAACTAAATGATTTATTTATCATTTTAAGGATGTGGTTGAGTAAAAATCAAATAAATAATGAGTTATTTAATTATTTATGGGTGATTTAGTCATATTTTTCAAATAATATTATTTAAATAAGGTTTAAATAACTATTATTTAGGAAATAATACGATAAATAATGATTTATCTGATTAATTTCTTTGTTTTGGGTTAAATATAACCAAGAATATTAACCAAACTGCTGTTTAATTAATTATTCCTTGAGGAAAATCAAACAAACATAGATTTATTTAATATTTCCTCATGGGGTTTCCTGTTTAGACCATAAACAACTTAATAAAGGTGTTTACTAAGTTGTTTTCATAGTGAAAGAAATTTTACTTAGGGTAAAATTGGTCTTACATGGTATACTTGGGTCCATCTAATAATAATAGGTTAGATGACCAAAAAATGGTGTAATAGATTGCCCCCCAGCGTGTGAGCGCTAGGAGCTAATTAAAGGACCATCGCATTGTGAACTTCAATCACTAGACATCGAAGGGGAACAAATTCAAAGAGAGAAGTATAAGGTAGACCAAAGCGCCAAAAGAACTAATTTCTCAGGAGGCGAGATTTAAGGGTGTTACTGTGCCTTGATGGAAAATGAAAGAAGGTATATACTATTTAGGCAAAGGCAAGCACAAACAATACATGTCTTCCCATAGTTTACCACACCTACTAAAACAATACATGGTTGCATAAACATGAGCCAAATAAACAACACAATAATGAATCACACATACATATTGTGCCTGGGATAACAACTAGGGACTTGTACAATGATATCTGAGTACATGAGATATAAATGCAACCTAGATGCCCCTGAAAACAGGAAAGGGCTCTGAAAATTTGACTGATACATGCAAACAAAAAGGCGCTACAAGAGGCTAAGGCCGACATCATCAAATGTATGGAGCTGCATCGAAGGCTGTAATGACAAGGTCATCTGAGTGTGTGGCGGCCTACCTGTAGGGCCACCCCCTCATGAGGGCTGAGACATCTCACACATACCCAGGAATCACCGATGCTAGCTGCTGCATCACTGAACCATCGAGTATACGGATCCCAATCATGCTGAAAGGAGCTAGAGCTGAGAAACAATCAAGTCAAAGGGAAATAAGGAGTCCCTTTTCCTAATCCGAGACACCAAACAAGAGTGGAAGCTAGAGCCAAGGTACACTACTCTCTAGACCTGTCTTCTAGAATGAATAAGTTGATGTTGATAGAAGGAGGTCCACCATAGGTGAGGAAATAAGGGATCCTCAATTAAGGCACGAGAGAAAATAGTAGAGTGACTAACAGACTAAGACCAATGATGATGATGAAATGGGGGGGACTGAGTAACGAATGAATGAATTCCCTTGTTAGAGCATAAATGGCATGCATGACCTGGCAGTGACTGACATAATATCATGAAGGATAGGGGACATTGGGATTGAAGGCCATAACGTTCGACACGAGAGAGGGAATAAGAAATGAAGGATGGAGGACTATAGTGGGATGCAAAGGGACGCAGAATAGATTCCATGAATGCAATGATGACTTAACTTGGATGATCTAAACAAGGGTGACTCGATGGTGCTGCCATATAGAAAATGTCTAATGGGGACCATACAAACATGAGTACAAGATGGTAACTCATGACGAAAGTCAACGTGAGCATGGACGAGTATGGAGGCAAAGTGGTGCCAGCAGTACGAGTGTTGTAGGTGAAGAAATTCGATTTTGAGGAGGGGTGAAGTGACGCTTCATGGAAAAAATATGTCCTAGTTGAGGATCAAGTCACTAAAAACTAACAGATACCCATTTGAGGGCTCAGTGAGAGATTTCCATTGGTATAGACAGTTCATCAAACTGAGCTACAGTTTGGCCGTAGCCGATGTAAGAAAAATCAGGGGTTTTCTTTTAATAAGGCATTTTCCCTCCAAATTCACTCATTTTCCGGAAGAGCTATGGTGAATGTAGTGAGGAAAGAAAGCCCAAAATCTTACGGCGATCGTAGCAGACAAACCAACCATTGGAATTTGAGATCCGTCAATTGTAGGTAAGAGGCCTAATCCTACTCTTTCGTTTCAGTGGGTTGAAAGTTAAATTTAGGTACCCAGAGCTCATGAACAGGCCAGCTCACACTTTTTGGGGTCTGTTCTACATCCTGGGTAGTAGGTACTAGGCAGAAAACTACGACTTATTCCAGGAAAAGACCGAAAAAGTGTGACCTATCAGAGAAAGGGGGTTTCAGTGCTGTTTTTCGCTGAGATCTGGGATTTTTATGGTTGAGGAGCATAGGTGCCCCAAGCATGTTGTGGTCATGCCAAAATGTATTTAAGACAAAACACATTTTAATGATTTGGTGCGCCATTTGTTTTCGTTATGGTTATGTAGTTTGAGAAAGGGAATGAAGGATTACCAATCTCTTTCGGTATTGCATATATGAATCAAATGGAATTTAAGTTTCCAGTTTGGAATACATGGTGTCACTATCCCAAAGAGAGGATTTTGGGATAATGAACTGGTGCTCTCCCAGAAAACTCACAAGTTGGTCAAGAACAATGTCGAAAGGACTGGGTTTTTTATGTAATATGAAGGAATGATGAGCGGGATCATCCCTAGAGTGATCTAAAGTGATATGGGACTCTAGAGGTTCTTCTAAATGTAGAATAATAATGGTACTAGAGTCGACATGACCAGATACACTCGAAGAGTTGTGGAGAATTTCTTCTCCTGGATTCGCAAATATGAGTGCCCCCTTACCCAAAAATTGGATGTCCATGTAATTTCCACAAGGTATATGTGGTTCGGATGTATGGGTTCAATGTAAGGGGGGATAGATAAAGTCAGGGGTGGTGACTACTTCCATAATGTCATCATCATAATAGAGGATGGGGTGACTGGTGGAAGAAATACCACCTAATGCGGAGAAGCTACCTGAATCATCATAATGAGAAGAGAGGTTCACATGCACATCATCACAAGTGGTGACAGAAGAGTAATCAGATAAAATATCTACCGATGTTGAGCCTAGGGTGATCACTGAAGGGAGGTCAGGCGAAACATCAAGGGGAGTCTCCAAGGGGACTTCCACTGAGGGTCTCATTGATGATGATAGATAGTAGATGGTGGACAAAGGCTCTGTCATCTTGACATCATAAGGGGGAATGTCAATGGGAGCATTCGTGTCCTCTGGTGTTGTCGAAGCAAGATGCACAAAGAAGGGAGGGTTGGACTCATTACACTTGGCCTCAAATTGGCATAAGGCTTCTAAAGAGGAATGATAATCTTCGAGGAGAGTGTAGTGGCCATGGAAATCACACAAAGCACAAGGGTTATTTATACAAAATGGTTTGAGTTTTGGGATTGAATCGGGTATAGTGACATATACCTCTAGGATATTAGATTTCGAAAACGTCTCATTGACAATGGACTTAAGGTGAGGCAACTGGAGACAAGTATGGGTGGCGTGGCCGAAAACATCACACAAAGCACACTAGATGGTATGCTTTGGAGACCGAGAAGGGGCAGGGTTTTTTGGGGCAACCTTGTCCTTTGATGCCCCCTTGCAAGCTTTTCCCTTCTCACCCGAAGCGATCACAATGGGAGGTGGTTCTTGTTGAGGTGACTGAGGCACTGTTGTAGCAGGAGAATTCATAGGGACCGATTGAATCAGGGTCAAAGAAATATAAGGTTTTGGTTGAACAGGCGGGGTAGCGGCTTGAGGATCAAGGTACCCGACGGGAATCCCAAGGGTCAGGTTAGGAAGAGAGAGGGTGGCCATAACAGGTACCATGTACACTCCTGGTGGGGGAGCTAGAACAGTATTTGACCAGAGGGGTAATGACCAGGCGGGACAACTCCAAGATGGTTAAGGCCCAGAGGAACTGTTCTAGGAGGATAAATGGGCTCATGAGTACTAGATGAAGGTGAAGGGCTAGGAGAAGAAGGTTCAGAAGGTTGATCAAAGGACATCATGAGAATCTAGTAATAGAGGGAACCAGATGGAAGAGGTTGAGTGGCCACCTGACCTTCAGGTGGTTGGGTAGCCACAAATCCTTGCTGAGGGAAAGGATCAGTAAGTATAGCCAGTTGACTAGGTGCAGGACTAGGAGGAACGGAAGGGATGGCTTACTGTCCTCTCAATGTTGCTTGAGACTCCCATAGTTGTCGCATCTATGGAAGAAGAGGAGAATCATGCATATAATGACCATAAAAACCACAATAAGAATAGGGCTTGTTTGTACGAAGAGGAATATCTTGCTTCGGCTGAGTGACTTGTTGTTGGTTTGTAGTGTTAGGAGCATTACCTTGATTAGGTCCAGGATTGCCAGGGGCAACTTGATTTTAGGTGCCTTTCCTCTTCATTTTTGAGGGAGGAGGATTATTCGTGCCCTTTTGTGCGTACACCTGCCCCTAGGGGTGGTGGTTGCTGTTGCTGGGGTTGAGAAGGCAAGGGAGGAGGAGGTGCTAATGCTGGAGGAGCTGGAGCACTAGGCTGTCGATATAGATAATAAGGAGGTTGGATAACAATGTGCTAAATAGGAGGTTGGGAAAAAAGAGGAGGCATGACATATCCTGGATATGTGCTACTGGGAGGGGGGGAAATGCTGGAGGTACTGGCCCCTCCCTAAGGAAAACCATATCCCATGGGAGGTTGAGCATACAGATTAAAGAGATCTCCAACGATACCGTCGGTGGTGTGAGATGCCCCCAGTGTGTTGGCACCACCGGGTCTACGAAGATCCAGTAGAACAGTATAAACATAACTCGACTTAGCGTATATTAGGTCATATTTTAACACAATTTGGAGAGTGGCTTCCTCGGTTTGAGGGGAGTGCGATGCGACATCTTTTCCAATAGGCGACAAGAGAGACCTAAGGAACCAGTCCATGTAGACACGGTCTTCGAAGGTAGGGGCTCGAAATAGGCTCTTTCTTCTCTAACATTCCTGAACATGGTCAGATAGGAAGGTCACAGACGATTGATGGAAAGAGGTCAAGAGTTCAGTACCAGTGTCGTAACGAAGTGGAAGCTGGAAATAAGACAAAAAGGCCCGGGCAAGAGTCGCAAAGGTGGTATGAGAGGAAAGGGCCTGATCAAAATACCACTTAGAAGCTTCACCTATAAGCATTCATTGGAACAACCGAAGATAGACAGATTCATTGGTAATGGAGTTAGAAGAACACCACATATGGAAATATTGAATATGATTTGAAGGATCTTCTCCAGCAAGGCCTTCAAACTTTGGGATGTTTGAAGGGAGACTTGTTGGCCTAGCAGGCCAACTAGCATCGTGGTGTATAGGGTCATTTATCAACTGGTCAAATTTGGGGAGGCTGAGGCTTGCAATGAAAGAGAGCAAGGGCGCAGCCGGGGTGGTGTCCGTTGCGGTCCCACTAGTGGTATTCTTGGTGGGAGGGCCGGGGTTACCACTAGCATTAGGTCCTGCACTAGACATAGTGAAGGTTTCAAGGGGAGAACCGAAGGCGGAACGAGGAGGAGAACCCAAAGGACCAGAAGAAGAGTCGGTGTATGGACTCAGTGGAGGAGTAACTCGAACCCTACGCGGAGGAGTAAGTATTTCTACCGGAAAGTGAGGATGGAGGCCAAGAAGTCTCTGGGATAAATGCCTTGGTGGTGCAATGGTGATGACACAAACACGACACAAAGGAAAAAGAGACTGAAAAGGGCAGGGATGTGTTAGATCAAGTGATTACAATGTCGAAACAAGGGCAAAGAGGTGCATGATCAATTGATTTCAATGTTTTAGAGTCTTTGCTTGGCGGTGCTAACCAAGCTCTTTTTCGCTTAGGGTGTGTGTGTAAAAGTGTGTAAATTTTAATTTTAAACCCAGACGTTTTTAGAGAGAAAAAAAAGTGTGTTGTATATCTGTAAATAAACCTGCAAATGACAGTATATAGGCCTACAAAAACAGAAAATAAACAACTAATAATGCAATAATCTAAACCCAAGGAGGCGGGTCTCTCAGCAAATAGTCTATAGGTGAGTAAAAAACTGATGAAAACACACTAAAAAATATAATAGATGTAAGGTCAAGAGGGACAGGGATCTAAAAGACAAAATATGCTGGAAAGTGCTGCAGAAAACAACAATATATCAGAGGAAAATTTGTTGTGAAAAAGGTGGCGAAAGGCTATCTCCTGAAGGGAAATGGAGTGAACCCTAGAGGAAAACCCAAAAAAATCTATCCGAGGTGATTTGGATGGATAACCAGTCTATCTGAAGTGGATCTGAAGGTGAGGTCTCAGATCTAAAAAAATGGTTGAAGAGTCTGAAATTAAAGACAACCTGCAACAACAAAAACTCTTCCACAAAAAGTGGAGGGTACTGAAGCCCTAAGGGGCTAGGTTCCCACTTATTTGAGTGAAACAACACAAGTATAGGTCCAAAACAGGTGTATATTAAGGTTAGAAAACCCTGAAAAGAGGCTCAGACAAACCCAGAAAACTTTCAGAAAAATCCCTGCAAAAAGTCCAGGTCGCAGTTTTTGACCTGTTTTCAGCCGAGGTCAGAGTTTTTGGGCTGAAAAGTGCACCCTAAAGGTCCAGGTCACAGGTTTTGGGCCAAAAAGTGTGACCTACACTTCCGGCACTCTCGATGGCAGGTTTCAGAAAAATTTTCTGTCTCAGCTACAGCTGATGTCTGTCACCTATGAAATAAGTCCGAAAACACGCGGAAGTCAGAATTTTTATCATTTTAGGTTTTTATAGGTTAAAAACAACATCAAGAAAGGAAAAAACAAGGCGCTGAAGAGAATTCATAGGGTTTGAAGCAGTTTTATATGCAAGGATCAGAAAAACGACAGCGGTCGTAATCGTAAACCCGTGTGGAGTCGCTAGTTGTTAGTATGAATCTTAATTCCAAGCGTACGAAAAATGACCACTTTAGCTGCGCATAACAAACAAACCTAATAGCAGAAATGATTCCTAATATCTTCATATATGCAGTTAGGTGATCAAGATAAATGCTGCTAAAATCTATATATATGCATTAGAAGAAATTAAACAGTAGAAAAAACAACATTTACTCCATGCATCCAATAGACAAGACAAGAATATATCAAATGAATTTTGTATTAATGGCACCCGGGATGAAAACAAAAGAGGGTGTTCCCTATTCTCCTCAATGGGATAGGTTCTTCTAAGTCCTCATCACTTTAGATCTAGAATTCCTCTCTCTTGATGGTGTAAAAAACCCAGACAAAAAATAGTAGCAAAATATGACTATGATGGTGGATCAATAGTCAGACCAAAAGTATAGATCCAGAGTGATATTTAGGCAACAAAAGGTGATAAATGAATGGGAAAACCCTTCTATTTATAACAAAATATTGATTTAGTCTAGATATTGGTGCATAACTAAAATATTATAAACCAAATCAAGATCCAACTTTTATGGAATATTTTATTATATTTGTTGGAGGGAAAAGGAATTTGACTTGGGTCAAATCCCTTTATTTGTAAATAATAAATAAATAAATGATTTATTTATCATTTTAAGGATGTGGTTGAGTAATAATCAAATAAATATGATTTATTTAATTATTTAAGGGTGATTTAGTCATATTTAATAAATAATATTATTTAAATAAGGTTTAAATAATTATTCTTAGAAAATAACAAGATAAATAATTATTTATCTAATTAATTTTCTTGTTTTGGGTTAAATATAACCAGGAATATTAATTAAACTGTTGTTTAACTAATTATTCCTTGAGGAAAATCAAACAAATGTATTTATTTAATATTTCCTCATGGGGTTTCCTATTTAGACCATAGAAAACTTAATAAAGGTGGTTTACTAAGTTATTTTCATAGTGAAAGCAATTTTACTTAAGGTAAAATTGGTCTTACATGGTGTACTTGGGTCCATCTAATAACAATAGGTTAAATGACCAAAAAATGGTGTAACAGTGACAGTAACTCATTATGACAACTTCATATGTAAATAGTCTGCTCAAACTCCTTAGTTCAATTTTTTTTTTTCCTT